>CM050530.1:10993722-11343722 GCA_027563665.1 Antrozous pallidus | reverse complement strand
ACAGCAGTGAACATAATTGGCCATTTTGTCAATTATGAGAAGAAAGGTGTGCTTGAGCCAACACTTTGAATGTGACAAATCGGTTCTTACCAGTCACTATTTTAAGTATTATAGGTGAAATGCAGAGGGTGTGTGTGTGTTTTTCCATTTTAGGATTTTCATTATACACTGAGTGACCAGATGATGGTGATCTCTGGACACATAATCATCTGGCCACTTGGTGTCTATCCTATAGAATAAAAGGCTAATATGCACATTGCCCCCTCGACCAAGTGTTCAAAAAGCAGGTAGGTCGGCCGACCGCCCATGTCCCCTCCCCCTGGCCAGGCTGGCCAGACCCCACCCATGGACAAATTCATGCACTGGGCCTCTAATATGTATATGTATGTGTGTGTGTGTGTGTATTAGAGGCCGGGTGCATGAATTTGTCCATGGGTGGGGTCCAGCCAGCTTGGCCAGGGGGAGGGGACATGGGCAGTTGGCAGGCCTGCCTGCTTTTCGAATGCCTGGTTGAGGGGACAATGTGCATATTAGCCTTTTATTCCATAGAATAGACACCGAGTGGCCAGATGATTATGTGTCCAGAGATCACCATCATCTGGCCACTCGGTGTATTTTCTATGGATTCCATTGCAGAATTAGAGGGGGACCAAGTCTCTTGGGTGTGGCTCTCCTTTACTTTCACCTTCATTTACAGCCTGCCCTGACTCTCAAACATTCTCACTGGGAAAATGACCTGGGGCAGGTAAGTTTAGTCTGGAGCGAAGACAACTTGCATATGTTAAAAAAAAAAAAAAAAAAAAAACAACCTTATATTTGTATTGATTCCAGAGAGGGAGGGAGGAGAGAGAAAGATCCGCCATGAGAGAGAACCAGCAATCGGCTGCCTGCTGCACGCCCCCTGCTGGGAATCGGACCTTGGCCTCCTGGTTCCCAGGTTTCTGCTCAACCACTGAGCCACGTCTCACAGGTGACAGTCTGCATGCAAACTCTTTTAAATTTATATTTTATTGATTTTTACAGAGCGGAAGGGAGAGGGGTAGAAAGTCAGAAACATCGATGAGAGAGAGACATCCATCAGCTGCCTCCTGCACGCCCCCCACTGGGGATGTGCCCGCAGCCAAGGTACATGCCCTTGACCGGAATCGAACCCGGGACCCTTCAGTCCACATGCAAACTCTTTTAAAACGTTTGTGCATCGCCCTAGCCAGTTTGGTTTGGTGGATAGAGCATCAGCCTGCCTGCCTGATCCCACCCCCAACTGTCCTCCCCTGCAGGTCTGATCTGACCCCCAACTGCCCTCCCCAGGCAGCCTGACTGTCCCTAACTGCCTCTGCCTCAGCCCCCCCACCATGGCTTTGTCTGTAAGGAAGTCAGACATCTGGAAGATGTCGACCTGGTCTAATTAGCATATTACACTTTTATTAGTATAGATAATAGTTCACTGTCTATTGTTTATTTCAGGCAAAAACGCCTCCTCAGCCCCCTTTCACAGGAAACATTGATCAGCTGCCTCCTGCAAATCCCCCACTGGGGATGTGCCCATAACCAAAGTACATGCCCTTGACTGGAATCGAACCTGGGACCTTTCAGTCTGCAGGGTGACGCTCTACCCACTGAGGAAAACTGGCCAAGGCCGGGCTTTCTTTCTGTGTTTGTAACGCCCTCCACGTGACCCCGCTTCTTTTCTCGTTAAGCACCAGGTCCTGGGAAACGTAATTCTGTTGGAGATGGAGATGGAGATGGCCTGGGATCGGAAACCATCGTCTGTTTAAAAGCCTCGAGGAAGGCAAAGGCTCTTCTGCCCAAAGGAGAAGAAACTAGCCTCACAGCTGCAAAGGTCAAAAGGTCACAGGTTCAACTCCAGGTCAAGAGCATGCACCTGGGTTGCAAGGGCAACCCATCCATGTCTCTCTCTCTCTCTCTCTCTCTCTCTCTCTCTCCCCCCCCCCCTTCCACTCTCTTTAAAAGAAAAAATAATCAATGGGAAAAATACCCCCAGGTGAGAATTAACAACCAAAATAATAATAATAATAATAATCAATTAACAAAGGAAACAGCCGAAACCGGTTTGGCTCAGTGGATAGAGGATCTGCCTGCAGACTGAAGGGTCTCCGGTTCAATTTCGGTCAAGGGCGGACCTGGGTTGCAGGCTCCATCCCTGGCCCCCCTGGGGTGCATATGGGAGGCAGCCAGTCCATGTCCCTCTGTCTCTCCCCCTCCCTTCCACTCTCTCTAAAAAAAATCAATGTGAAGCTCTGGCCAGTGTTGCTCAGTGGATAGAGTGTCGGGCTGTAGACCAAAGGGTCCAGGGTTCCATTCCTGGTCAGGGCACAAACCCGGGTTGCGGGCACATCCCGTGTGGGGCGTTCAGGAGGCATCCGGTCCATGATTCTCTCTCATCATGGATGTTTCTTTCTCTCCTTTCCTCTCTGAGATCAATACAAATATATTTTCAAAAAAGAACAAAGCCATTCTCTAAAAAAAAAAAAAATCAATGGGAAAATATCCTCGGGTGAGGATTAACAAAAAGAGTAAAATAGAATCATAAAATAATGTTATATGAATAAAATAAAATCATAAATAAAATTAACAGAACAAAATAGAATAGAATAAATAAAATAAATTAAAAATAAATAAATAAAATTAATAGAATAAATTAAATCATAAAATAGAATAAAAATAAATAAATAAAATTAAAATAAAATAAATAAAATCAGAGGTAGGGACATCGGAACCGGCCGCGTCTCCTGCTGAGCGGACCCTCCCTGTCCGGGTGGAGGTCCCACCACTGCCCACCCCCCCAACACCCCATTGGCCTCGCACACTTTGCGGGGAACCACGAAGCCTTTTCTCTTCCCGTGGGGAGCGCGTGACCTGCGGGAGGCGGGACAGGCTCCGTGCGGGGGCTCCGGTGGGGACTCGGGGTCCGACCGCCCCCCGCGACGGCCTCTGGCTCCGGGGGCCCCAGGGCGGGCTCCCCAATGCCACGGGGCCCGGCGACCCCGCGCCTCTGACTGACAGTCGTCGCCCCCGCCCCGCGCCCCACACGCTCACCTCCGGGCGCGCCGGCAGGACCCCGGCGCCCGGCGACCAGCGGGACGAGCAGCAGGAGGCGGAGGACCGCGGGCCGGGACCCCCGCGCCGCCATCGCCCCGGGAGTCGCCTCAGGACGGCCGCGCGGGAACGCGGACTCCGGGGACGGAACCGCGACCAGGTCCGGGCGAAGCGGAGAGGAGCGGAGCGTTCCTCCTTCCCGCCCGGCTCCCGGCGCCCGAGGAGCCACCGCGCCCGCCCCAGCCAAAGCCCCGCCCTTCCGCGCCCGCCCCTCCCGCCCGGTCTGGTTGTAGTTAACGCTTTCCAGCTGCACCTCATTTGCCTGTCAAAGCCCCGCCCTGTCCGTTTAGCCCCGCCCTCCGGCCCCTCAGTCTACCTACGGCTCCACCCCGTCTACTCGTAGTTAATGCTTTTTTAGCTTCGCCTAATTTGCATCTAGCTCGCCCCTCCCGCTCTAGCCCCGCCCCGTCCCCCTTTAGCCCCGCCCTCCGGCCCCTCAGTCTACCTACGGCTCCACCCCGTCTACTCGTAGTTAATGCTTTTTTAGCTTCGCCTAATTTGCATCTAGCTCGCCCCTCCCGTTATAGCCCCGCCCCCTACCCCTTAGTCTCCCCCCGACCCCGCCTTTGGTCCCAGCCCGACCGCTTCCAGCCGGCCCGGCTCCAGACCAGGCAGGTGGCAAACGTTCCCGGAGGTCCAGAGGCCAGGGTCGCAACGGGAGCCAGTGTATCCTCAGCTAACCTGGGCACACCTGCCATTCATTCACACCTGCACCCAGAGGCAGCTGCAGATGGACAGAAAGAAAACTGAGACATGAAGCCTGGCAGGTGTGGCTCCGTGGTTGACCCGGGACCTATGACCCAGGAAAATAAAAATATATTTTTATTATTTTTATTTTATTGATTTTTTTTTTACAGAGAGGAAGGGAGAGGGAGAAAGAGTTAGAAACACGGACGAGAGAGAAACATCCATCAGCTGCCTGCCTGGGGGTGTACCCGCAACCAAGATTCGTGCTCTTGATTGGAATTGAACCTGGGACCCTTCAGTCTGCAGGCCACCCTCTACTCACTGAGCAACGCCGGTCAGGGCTAAAATTTTTTTTTTTTTTTAAAGAAAGAGTACTTTGACATGACCACATAGTCACTAGGGGGTGGATGTGCCCCTGGCTCAGCTCCCCATTCCCAGCAGCCTACTCTTTCTCCCCCTAGGTCCCTCTCCCTCTCTTCCTTCTCTCTCCCTTCCTCCTGGGGTGTGATGGGGTCTCAGCGACCCCACAGGAGGCCTGGTCCCTGGTCAGCCAGGTCACTGGGCGAGTACCCCCCCTCTGGGACAGTTTCCTCACTCATTTCTATATATACTAGTGGCCTGGTGCATGAAATCATGCATGGGGGGTGTCCCTCAGCCTGGCCTGCACCCTCTCCAATCTGGGACTCCTCAGGGCATGTCCAGTTGGAAAACCCTCTCGCAATCTGGGACTGCTGGCTCTTAACTGTTCACCTGCCAGCCTGATTGCCCCCACGTGCCCTCCCCTCCTGGCCTGATTGCCCCTAACTGCCTCTGCTTTGGCCCAGACACCATGGCTTTGTCTGGAAGGTCTCCCAGTCTAATTAGCATATAATCCTTTTATTAATTGCTTTCAGAGAGGAAGAGAGAGGGAGAGAGAAACATCCACGATGAAAGAAAATCACGGATCAGCTGCCTCCTGCACGCCCCCCACTGAGGATCAAGCCCGAAACCGAGCGTGTGCCCTGACCAGGAATCGAACCGTGGCCTCCTGGTTCATAGGTCAACTTGTGACTCCCACGCTGATGGACGCTGCCAGCAGCAAGCCCACAGCACACCCTGCCGGGCCTCCCTCCCATCCCCTCCGTCCGTAATGGATGGGGAAGCTTCCTTGGGCTGCAGAAACTCTGCAGCATCGCCGTTAGGCCGAGGCACAGAGCCGGCCGGTCCCTCCCAGAGCCTCATGGGGCCGCCGCGCCTCAGACGCCCTGTGCACGGAAATGCCGCTCTGAGCGCCACCGCGTCGCAAATCGGTTTAAAGTCCAAACCTGGTTACAAAGAACCTAAACAGAAAATTTTGACTTCTTTTCCCTGGGTCTAAGTACCACCAGGACAATGGGAAAAACCCATTGAAGTGAGTCTTCTTTTCTTTTTAAATTATTTTCACCTGTTTATTTTTTTATGTTTACTTTTTAACATCTTTTTATTGATTTCAGATAGGGAGAGGGAGAAACATCAATGATGAGAGAGAATCTTGAATTGGCTGCCTCCTGCACACCTCCCACTGGGGATCGAGCCCAAACCCGGGCCCGTGCCCTTGGTCAGAAATCGAACATGGGACCTTCAGGCTGCAGGCTGACGTTCTACCCACTGAGCCACACCAGCTAGGGCTGAAGTGAGTCTTCTTCTTCTTCTTTTTCCTCCTCCTCCTCCTCTTCTTATTATTATCAGAGAGGAAGGAAGAGGGATAGAGAGTTAGAAACAAGCGTCTTCTGCAATTCGCCGACTCTCTCCAATGGTGCTGGCCCACCAGCCACAGGCTTCCCTGAACTCCGTCTTATTGCCATCACAGCACCAAGTTGGGTCGAGGTTGGGTGCTGCACTCCCTCTGCCTGCTCCTCTATCCCGGATCCGTGCCCTTCTCCCCCCTCCCCTCGCTCCTCACAACTGGTAATCGGCTGCCCTGCAGTGTGTCTAATTCCCCCATAAAAACCAGCTCCAGCAGCTGTGTCCGTCAGCCTGGGTGTGTGCCCAGTACTCTGAGCACGCAGGCGATTCGGAAAGGGACTGTTGGATGAATAAATGAATGTCAAACAGTTCACCAAGACCTCCAGCGAGCTGGAAAATGGTGAGCAGGAGGCACACCTACGGGTCCTGGCTTCAAAAGGGCAATCTCACCCGGCTGGCGTGGCTCAGGGGTTGAGCATCGGCCTATGAGCCAGGAGGCCACGGTTGCATTCTAGGTCAGGGCCCATGTCCCGATTTCAGGCTCCATGCCCAGTGTGGGCGTGCAGGGGGCAGCCGATAGATGACTCTCTCTCCCTCTCCCCTCCTCCCTGATATCTATAAAAACAGATTAAAAAAAAATAGCAGAAACCGGTGTGGCTCAGTGGATAGAGCATCGGGCTGTGGACTGAAAGGTCCCAAGTTCGATTCCGGTCAAAGGCATTTACCTTGGCTACAGGCACATCCCCAGTGGTGGGTGTACGGGAGGCAGCTAATTGATGTTTCTCTCTCATGGATGTTTCTGACTTTCTATCCCTCTCCCTTCCTCTCTGTTAAAAAAAAAAAAAAAAATCAATAAAATATATTTAAAAAAATAGGTGTTGGTGGTGATTATTTGTGTGGCAATTACTCTTAGATGTGCTTTTGCAGATACAAAACCCTTCACCAAGGCCTGCTGGTGCTTCCACATTAAAAGCGAGTGAGGCCCTGACCGGTGTGGCTCAGTGGATAGAGCGTCAGCCTGGGACTGAAGGGTCCCGGGTTCGATTCTGGTCAAGGGCATGTACCTTGGTTGCAAGCACATCCCCAGTAGGAAGTGTGCAGGAGGCAGCTAATGGATGTTTCTCTCTCATCGATGTTTCTAACTCTATCCTCCCTTCCTCTCTGTAAATAATCAGTAAAACATTTAAGAGAGACAGAGAAGGGGATTTGGAGGCCAAATAAACAGCAGAAATAAAAAATGAACATCGTCATCTGAGTGGAGTGACCAAATGTGTTGTCTCTCACATTAAGGTAGCTGCTGGCTCCGTTTTTCATATATATTTTTTTATTGATTTTTTTACAGAGGGGAAGGGAGAGGGACAGAAAGTTGGAAACATCTATGAGAAACATCCATCAGCCGCCTCCTGCACACCTCCCATTGGGGATGTGCCCAGTCACGGTACATGCCCTTGACCGGAATCGAACCCGGGACCCTCCAGTTCACAGATCAACGTTCTATCCACTGAGCCAAACCGGTTTCAGCTCCTCTTTTTTTGTAACGGGGTCAACTGAGCTAAATCCAGAGCTGGGCTGAGTCCGTAAATCCCTGTTTGGCGTTCCCATTACGGCTCGGTGATAAATCCCGAGGCGAGCCTTCAGGACAACAGCCAACTGACACGTTGGTGAGCGATGAGAATGGACACGGCCCATTTCCCTGCAGGCTCGGGGGCATCTTCTGGGTCGGAAGGACAAAAACCAGTCCTGGCGGATGTTACGCTCCATTCTCAGAAGGAAGCGCAGGAGGCCTCCGTCAGGGGCTATTCCTGTTTCCTACCGCTGCCCGCCACATGCAGATGGGCAGACACTTTATTTTGTTTTTTAATTTTTTGAAATATATTTTTTATTGATTTTTTTACAGAGAGGAAGGGAGAGGGATAGAGTTGGAAATCACTGAGAGAGAAACATCCATCAGCTGCCTCCTGCACACCCCCTACTGGGGATGTGCCCGCAACCAAGGTACATGCCCTTGACCAGAATCTATTTTTTCCATTGATTTTGAGGGAAGTGGAAGGGAGGGGGAGAGACAGAAACATTGATGGGAGATAGAGAAAAAGAGAGAGAGAGATTGGTTGTCTCCTACATGTGCCCTGTCCGAGGCCTGGAATGGAGCCTGCAACCGAGGCACATGCCCTTAACCAGAATCGAACCCGAGACCCTTCAGGTCGCTCTATCCACTGAGGAACACTGGCTGGGACATGGAAGCACTTTTAAAAAATATATTTTTATTGATTTCAGAGAGGGAGAGGGAGAGATAGAAACATCCATGATGGGAATCATGGATTGGCTGCCTCCTGCACGCCCCTCAGCCTGCAACCTGAGCATGTGCCCTTGACCGGACTTGAACCCGGGACCCTTCAGTTCCCAGGCAAACGCTCTACCCCCTGAGCCAAACAGGCGAAGGCCTGAGGGCAGATTTAGAAGTTCTCGTCTGTCTGGCGTGGCTCAGTGGAGCGTTCATCTATGAGCCAGGTCAGGGTTCAATTCCTGGTCAGGGTACATGCCGAGTTGTGGGCTTGATCCCCAGTCAATGCTTCTATCCCCCTCTCCCTCTAAAAATCAATAAAAAACATATTGAAAATAAAACCCTAATATGCAAGCTGACCAAAGGGCAGAAAGTTGCTATGAAGCACAGACCACCAGGGGGCAGACACTCGATGTAGGAGCTGGGCGTACAGCTGGCAAAGGCAGCAGTGGTGGCAGGGGGCGTCTTAAGCAGGCAGGTCCCAGACTGTGAGAGGGCGCAGGCTGGGCTGAGGGACACCCCCTCCTCCTGCCCTGGGCTCTAGCACTGAAAATAAAGCTCTGGAGGTGACTAACACGCAGCAAACCGCATCTCCAATGTCTGCGCTTGTTCACACGGACACTGGACTCCACGCCAACATTTACTCTTCTCCGGGGGGTGTGGGATGGGACACCAGAATCCCAGGACTAGCCAGCTCCTGGGTGGATCTGGAAGTGGACCAGCTATCCCAGCAGCAACAACCTCCAAGAACATGGTGGAAATGGGGGGCTGAGCTCAGCAGGGGCTCCCTGCAGCCAGGGCTGGTCCCCTGCACCTCCCACCTGCCTGTTGGGGGACCCCGTCCTCAGCATCCCTTCCTCTCACGCACACACAACCCTGACGTGGCTCCGCCCATCCCTGGAGACAGGCAGGGCACCGGGGCAGCAGGAGGGGCCCCGGAATGGAGGGACAGACAGCCAGGCTGCAGGCCGGTAGCCGAGAGATGAAACTGAGGGAGCCGTTCCCTCGGGGCACAGGGGAAGGGAGCGAGGAGATGTGAAGGGGACACACGGGGCTTCAAGTGCTGATCGTGTTGTTGCTGAGAAAGGGGAGTGGGTACCGGGCTTTCGCTGCCATCGGGCCTGGCGTGCTGTGTGTGACCCGTGTGCACATGTATGTACGCATGCATGTCGAGTCCAGGAGGAAGACCCATCAACACCCACGGCTGGCGAGGCCCGAGGAGTGAGATTCTGACCTCACTGGGCAGGCGACCACATTCCCGCCAGAGGCCTGGGCCCGGGGAGGCAGGGAATGCGGCAAAGGACACCCCCAGGGCACAAGCCGTCTCTCCCTTCTCACGATGCTCACACCTCAGTGCCTCACACGCAAGCCCCGGCCACGACGGCACGTGAGCGCGGCAGACAGACACTCATCCTGGGCCCACACCACTGCCAGTGCTCCCCCATCGCTTCCATTCTTCCAGAGTTTTATTCCCAAAGAGGGGGAGGGCAAAAAGGTCCATAAGGAGCGATGACAGTTCACTGGACGAACTATTCCGGGCCGCTCTGATGGAACCCCCCGCTTCCTTCCGTCCAGGGCCAGCGCTCCCCATGGGCGGGGGCCGCGCACGCTGAGGGGCCGGGTCAGACGCCGCTCCATCGCTACTTGTCCTTTTCCTTCTGTTCCTTTTCCTTCTTCTCCCGCTCGGCCTTGGCCTCCTCCTCCTCGTGCTTCTTGATGAGCTGCTCCACCTCCTTCTGCTTGAGCACCCGGATGAGCGTCTTGCCGTTCTCCCGTGTCAGTGTGGCGATCTCCACTAGAGCAAACACAGCGTTGGCGCACCAGCAGCGAGGGGGTCCCCGCCGCCCTCTCCTCGTCCTCACGCCTTCGCTCACTCTCCCAGGACTTGTCCCCACTACGCTTCCCGGGCACTTTTATGGGACAAAACCCCTTCAATCTCATAGCACCACCATTATCACTTTTACTTAACGCCTTCCTCTGCCCACTGCACCTCCTGAGCGGCTGCACTGCGTCCTGAACACAGGACGGGCGCTGGCTCGAACCCTCAGCCGGCGGCCAAGGGAACCCCATTTCCTGCCGGAACCCCTGACCAGTAATTACACGGATCCTCATGACTTTTCAAACCAAAGGGGTGCAGGCAGGCCCCCTGACTGCAGACAAAAAAGCAGATTGACAGCAACAGGGGAAGGAACATGAGCCGGGAGATGGCGTGAAAAGCGGGGGTAGGCGGGGTCCGCAGCAGAGGGCACAGGGCACCCTCTGAGGGCAGGGGGACGTCTCCTGAACGAACTCCCCTGCTGGTCACCATTTCGAAAAACGTTACTGAGAATTACTGCCTTAAACAGCGACATGACAAGCTCCAGAAAGCAGTAAAACTGCAGACACGGGCATGACATTCGAGATCATAGACTCAGAAGAACAGAGAGCCCACAACACACACACGTTACGCCTCTGGTCAAGTACGCCACATGTCCATACAAACATGTAACTACACACGTGCTCATATGGACACACGAACACAGACACCAGTCACGAAGTCGGTAAGACAATCACTGAAGGGAAGCAGCACCACCCGATCTCCAGTTCTGGCCACGGGGACCCCAGGCCACGTCCTCACACCTGGAAAAGGTGCGAGGCCCTGACCTCAGCTGAGCCCCCTCCTTCCCGCACCCCCCGCTACAGGCCTTGCCCAGGAGCCGCTGAGCCCCTCCCCCAGGGAAGCACCTTTCTCGGCGGAGAGCTTGCTGACGTCCATGGTCTTGTTGAGGACTTTGATGGCCAACGCGAGTGCCGACTTGAGGGTCATCTCCCCTTCTTTGTAGTCTTGTTTCAGCATGGACACGGCCGCCTGGGAAACAGCGACAGGGGGGTTCCCTTTCAGTCTCGGCACGTTGTAGGAATGGGACCTGGGCAGAGGACGATGCTGGACTGGGATTAGCATTAACCCACAGAAACAACGTGAGGGCAGGAAGGGTAGCCATGGGGTGGGTGGGGTGGGTGGGGGCGCTGACGCTCTGTGCATGGAGTCTTTAACCTGGGGCTCAGACCTGCCAGGCCCATGAAGAATTCAGGGAGGGTCTGTGAACCAGATGTGGGAAAAAAGCTGCATCTTATTTTCACCACTTCTCACTGAAATTAGCATTTTGCCCCGGCCAGTGTGGCTCAGTGGACAGAGCATCGGCTTACAGACTGAAGGCTGTAGGTTCGATTCCCGGTCAGGGCACAGGCCCGGTGTGTGGGCTCGATCCTCAGTGGGGTGTGCAGGAGGCAGCCGATCCACGATTCTCTCTCGTCACTGACGTCTCTCTCTCCCTCTCCCTTCTTCTCTGACATCAACAAAAGGTTTTTAGCCGAGACCTGTTTGGCCCAGTGGATAGAGCGTCGGCCTGCGGACTGAAGGGTCCCGGGTTTGATTCCGGTCAAGGGCATGTACCTACATCCCTAGTAGGGGGCGTGCAAGAGGCAGCTGATCGATGTTTCTCTCTCATCAATGTTTCTGACTTTCTATTCCTCTCCCTTCTGCTCTGTAAAAAAATCAATAAAAAAAAAAATTTAAAAAAAAGTTTTTAAAAAGTAGCATTTCCTTTCGTTACAAACGCAGGCAGTGAAGCCAGTAGTCTAGCAGGCCTGTGGCTTCATTACGGACAGCAATCACAGGGGTAAGGTCGCTGCCGCCCCCAAACACCGTGTCCGTTCAGCACCAGTTAAAAACGACGGCAGACCAGACCAGCCGCCGGCCTCGCGGCCACAGGACTTACGGCGCTGTTGTTGCCGATGCAGGTGGCTTTCCAGCCCCCGTAGTTCCCGCTCGGGTCGCTCTGGTACAGCTGGAAGCCGTAGTGCTTGTCCCAGCCGATGTACAGCAGCGACACCCCAAAGGGCCGCTTCCCTTTAACACAGAAAACGCAGACACAGAGCGCAATCAGACGTGGGTCACATGGTTACCTGAGCTCCCGAGGCGTGGAGACCCTGTCCTGGAGGCTCAGCATCGTAACTGCGGTGGGTTCTGGCCCCCCGACAAGCTCCAGGCAACACCCACTTTTGTTCCCAGCGTTGGGCCGGAGCCGGAGCAGACAGCCCGCGCCGAACCCCGTTATTATGCGAACAGCAACGTGTTTCTAGCTCTGAGCCGTTACTTTGGTCTGTCATGGACCTATTAATAACCACTATCATCTGCACCACGGAAGCCAGCTATTTCACAAAGCAGGGGTGTATGGGAGGCATTTACTTCTTCACTTAATTTTCAATGTTCTTTGCCATTCATTACTCAGAAAACGTGTCCACTTTCTGGAGTAAAACTGGCCCCAAAGCTCGTACCTCCGAACTGTGTGTAGGCCTGCTTGATGTCACACAGCGCCGTCACCAGCTGCTCGCAGGGAATGGGCTCCTGGTACTGCAGCAAGTACCTACGGCGAGGAGAATGGAGAGTTACTTTTTTCCCTAAAACACATACACACCGAGTGGCCAGATGATGATTATCTCTGAACACATAATAATCTGGCCACTCAGTGTATATCCTATAGAATAAAAGGTTAATATGCAAATTGTCCCCTTCACCAGGAGTTCGACCAGCAGGCAGGCTGGCCTCCACCCATGCACGAATTCATGCACCGGGCCTCTACAATACGTACATGTATATGTATATATACACACACACACACACGCACACGCACACACACGCACACTGAGCGGCCAGGTTACTCTGCGTTCAGAGATCACTATCCGGCCACTCCGTGTACACTGTGAGCAAACGCCCCAAGAAAAGAAGTCCACGGCACAGGGACGAGACAGTCACCTGTAATTTGAAAGGGGAGGTGGGGCAGAGGAATGCCCACACCCTAACATTCCCATGTTAATAACACTCCACAAGTTTGGGGGGTTTTGTGTGTTTTTTGCCCAGGACTGGCCCGAGGGCCTGGCATGCAGTCACTGCCCCCTCCCCGCCGCCTGCTGCAAGCCCTCCCTCCCCTCTGCCTGCCGGCCTGCGAGGCCTGCGTCCGGGCCTCCCCAGACCAGGAGCATCAGAACCCTGGACAGGGAGGGCTCAATCCCTGGTTTGTTTGTTTTTGAGTCATTTTCAATGACAGACCTGCAGTGTCTTCAGTCTGTGAGCCCCCCAGAGAGGCGGCCGACCGCGCCCACGACTGTACCTCTGCGCACAGTCTGTGAGCCCCCCAGAGAGGCGGCCGACCGCGCCCACGACTGTACCTCTGCGCACAGTCTGTGAGCCCCCCAGAGAGGCTGCCGACTGCGCCCACGACTGTACCTCTGCGCACAGTCTGTGAGCCCCCCAGAGAGGCGGCCGACCGCGCCCACGACTGTACCTCTGCGCACAGTCTGTGAGCCCCCCAGAGAGGCTGCCGACGGCGCCCACGACTGTACCTCTGCGCGATGAGCCTCAGCTCGTTCGTCAGCACGTTGGCGTCGGAGGTGATCCCCGCCACGCTGCACGCCATGTCCCTGGGGAGAAGGAACATGTCGGCGTGTGAGCGGCAGACGCCCGTCCCTTACCACCTTCTCCGGGAGGGGACCAGCTGCTTCGAGCCCAGAAGCTTCTGTCTGAACAGCTCCCGCATGGGATAAACCCGGTGTGAGGTGACAGGAGGGAAACCTTGCCCCCTCCAGCTCTTCCACAGCCATATTTACACCGCGCACCGTATTTACACCCCACACCGGGAACCACTCGGAGAGAAGGAAATCCTGGAAAGACTCGAAGAAAGGGTTTGCTGGACAGGGAGAGAGACCGCCCATGCTCTCGGGCAGTGAGTATTCCCCTGCGAAGGCCCGGCTGGGGTGCAGTGAGGGAGCAGGGCTCGGCTCAGACAAAGGGTGCACTTCCTGTCCTGCCCCGACCCCAGGGCGGCCCCAGCCCCCAGCAGCCCACACCTGTCACTGCGCCGGGCCAGCCTGCTGGCTTCCCATGGACCAGCAGTGACTGGGCAGGGTGACACCTCCCTGGGCGAGGGAGCACAGGCCCTGTAACCGCACTCCCCCCCCCCCCCCCGCCCAGGCTCTCATGGAGATCCAGGCCCCGCCAGCTAGACGGTCCTGCTCGCCAACCACCCAAAACGACCAGGCTCATCTAACCTGCCCCCCCACCCCCCGACCTCCAGGGGGTGGGAGTCAGGATAATGCAACCGGATTCCGAGCTGCCGTTCCGAACAACACTTAGTGGGCCCGCTCCCTGCCATGCTAGTGTTTCATGCATTTGATTCCATTTCATTAAACTGCCACCTCCACTGGGGGGCGCTGAGGCCCAGAGAACTTAAACAATTGCTGCAAGGCCACAGCGTGTGCCAGCCGAGCGTGGCCTTACCCCAAACCTGTTTGTTACCTTATTAGCACAAAGCCCCGTCTCTCCTAAGTGCCTGGCCCTGCACCTAAGAGAATTACACAACCTGGCCCGAGTGGCTCAGGGGGTGAGCACCAACCTATGAACCAGGGAATCGCGGCTCGATGCCCGGTCAGGGCACATGACCGGCTGTGGGCTCCATCTCCAATGTGGGGCATGCGGGAGGCAGCCGATCCGTTATTCTCTCTCACCATGAATGTTTCTCTCTCCCCTGTCCCTTCCTCTCTGAAATCAATAAAATGTATATATATTTTTTTAAAAATTACACATGGTCCCAAACCTCAAGGTTTCAAATGAAATAAAACTCAAACATTTCCGCCAGTAAAAACACCACCACCTGTTCCCTTCGTTTCACAACCAGGTGGAAGAGCCCTCCCCACACAGGTGCGGTCCTACTGTGTGAGCCGGGAGCTCCTGAGCCGCCCCCCTCGCCCCCGCAAGCACCCACGCACTCGTTCAGCTTATAAATCTTCTCGGAGAAGAAGACCTCGTCCAGGAGCTTGTGGATGTTACGCCGCTCAGCCGCCAGCAAAACACCGTCGTTGGCCAAGACCCCCAGACAGGTGCCGGCGTGCCCGATGGCCTCCATGGCGTACTCCACCTGGTACAAGCGGCCTGTGGAGCGCAAGCGGGGAGACGCTGACAGGTCGGCGAAGGGAAGGCCGCGGGGACACTCAGCCACACACACGAGTCCCGCCGCCCCCTCCCTGTGGCGTGGAACCACCCCGGCGACCAGTCACTCCAGAGCACAGAGAGGACCAGCAACGATAAAAATGTCTAGATTCGCCCCCCTTCCACCCTGCTCCCCGCCACCTCAAAAACAACAACACTGAAAACATTTTGAGATGATTGAACAGGATCAGCTTTACCTTCCGGGGAAAAGATCGTGGTCCGGGAGTCGTATCTCCGAGACTGCAAAGGAAGCACAGTGAGCCCGGCCGCAGACAGGAGGCCTGACAAGCCCGCAGGACACCCAGTAGCACGTCCTCCCCCCCCCCCACCCCCCCCTCCCCCCCGGTCCTCATTCACCATCCACGCCTGAGCCTCACACCAGCGCGAAGCCTTGTCAGGTGACAGCTTCAGGGCAGGTGTATGACTTACCATGTTTCCTGAACTTTACAGCTCCTGCAGAGAGAAAACAGGGTCCTTGTTAACAAAAAACTCACAATTTATAAAAAGCATGTCCGTGACTTTAAAAATGTTCTGTCGCCCTGACCGGTGTGGCTCAATGGATAGAGCATCAGCCTGTGGACTGAAGTGTGCTGGGTTCAATTCCAGTCAAGGGCACAGGCCCGGGTTGTGGGCTCCGTCCCCAGTGCAGGAGGCAGCTGGTCCATTATTCTCTCATCATGGATGTTTCTCTCTCCCTCTTTCCTTTCTTCTCTGAAATGAATAAAGAAATATGTTTTTAAAATGTTTTGTCCACTCCCGTCATTTGGCGCTTTTTGTTTTAAAAAAATCATGATCAAGTCCAATCTCTCTTTATTTTGCTGTTGATCCTCAGCAGAGAATATTTTCTCATTGTTTTTCTTCTTTATGTTCTTTTTAGAGAGAGTACAAGGGATGGGGGAGAGACAGAGAGAGAAACAGCAATGTGAGAGAGACACACTGATTGGTTGCTTCTGGCAGGTGCCCTGACCAGGGCCGGGGACCAAGCCTGCAGCCCAGCTCCATGCTCTTGACCGGGGACCCTGTAGTCCAGGGGCTGACACTGTCCACTGAGCAACACCAGCCAGGGCTCACCTGGCTGACTTCTTCCCGTCCCCGTCCACAGGCGGGAGGTCAGGGGACACACAGTGCAACGTGGGGATGGAGGCACTGAGGGTGGAGTGGGGAAGAGGGATGGAGGAAGCCAAGAAACTACTTTTCCAGGGGAAAAAAAAAACACACACACACAAAACAACACGACACAGACCAGCCCACGTGAGACATGGCAGAGGCCGCGCAAAGGCTGCGAACCCCCAGGTCTAAGAGGAAGACCGGGGTCGGGCCCCAACCGGTGTTGCACAGTGGTTGGCGCGCCGTCCCACACACCGCGGGGCGGGGGGTTTCTCGGTCGCGTCTGGGCCCTCGGACCCAGACGTCTCTCCCACATCCATGCGTTTGTTTCCCTTTCCCTTTCTGTTTCCCTCTCTCCGCCCCTTACTCCCTCTGAAACCAGTTTTAAAAAATAAAATAAAATAAAATAAAATAAAGAGGGTCCGGCTGGGGTCATCCCGGTAACCATGATTCCTTCGGAGCACTGAGGGAATGATCAGTGATTTTTTAAATAAATAGCGTCTGGACTTTTTACCTGGCCCTGTGGTAGGGAAGAGTGGGCGGACGGGAAGCTCGGTGTCACCGCTGACGGGTCCGCCGCAGCCACACCGGCTCGGCGTGACTCGGGGCGGAAGCCGGACCTCGGACCCCGGACCCCGGACCCCGCCGCCCGTCTGTCCAAACGGGCCACCAGGTGTGGGGTCTGCAGGCCCGCGCGCCCCGGGAGGAAGCACGAACTTGGCTCTCCCAGGGGCAGGGCCTCCGGGCCCGCCTGGCACGTGAGGGCCACCGCTCCCCTAGTGGCACCGACGGAGGGGGTCGCCTCCCCGCACGACTCTTCCCGCGACCGAAGCCAGGCTCCCCGGTGCCGCCCACCTCGGCCCCAGCCCCGCCAGCCCGCTCGGCGCCAGGCCTACGGCGGCCGCCAGGAGCCAGCCCGTCGCCCAGGAGTGCCGCACAGTCATCGCGCGGCGGCCCCAGGCCGGACCCGCTCTACCGCAGCACCCGCGACCCTCGCCCATCCGCCCGTAGGGAAGGCGGCCAAGCTCCCGCGGTGCCGGGAGACACGGACTCACCGCGGAAAAGGCACTGGAGTGAAGGGCTACGCGGAGGGTTTCACCCACGAGAGAAAAGCACCAGCTTTGGCCCAGTGTCCGCTGCCAAGATGGCCTCCGCGCGTGCGCAGAGCTGCCGGGGTGGGGCCGAGGATGCGGAAGTCCTTCAGGGGCGGGGTCGAAGGCACAGAGTCCTTCAGGGGCGGGGCGAGAACGCGAAAGTCCTCCAGGGGCGGGGCCGAGTGTGCAATAAGTCTTCAAGGGCGGGGCCCAGGACCGGAAGTCCTTCAGGGGCGGGGCAATAACGCGGACGTTCTCCAGGGGCGGGGCGAGAACAAGGAAGTCCTCCGTGGGCGGGGCCTAGAACGCGAAAGTCCTTCAGGGGCGGGGTGAGAATGCGGAAATCTTCCAGGGGCGGGGCTTACCACGGGGCTGTCCCTCGTGGGAGGGGCCAAGGGCAAGAAAGACCTTCGTGGGCGGGGCCAACAACTCGGAAGTTCTCCAGCACAGAGGCTGCTGCCTTGTGGGAGCAGAGAGATGGGGTGCTGTAGCCCTGAAGGTCCTCAGCCTGCCGAGGGGGCAACGTAGGTTGGGGGACCGCAGCGGAGGAGAAAGTGGGGTCAACAGCTACTCTTGCTCTGCACCTTCTTGCTGTGCTCGCTTCCGGTTCAGCACTGACAGCTAGGACAGCACCTGCGGTTCCCCCCACCACCAGACCTGGCTTCCTGCTTCTTCGTAGCCCCTTCTGCTTTCCATCTCGTCCCTCAGATGGACTCCCCGCGCCGACCTAAAGGAAGGCGGACCTTCACCCCACAATCACCATTTCTCTTCTGTCCTGAAACTCTGTTTTCAGATGCATTCAGATGCATCCATCTCTCCTGTCTGGCTTTCATCCCTGTTTACTATTCACGTTTTAAATTTTTTTGGTGTGGGGGGCAGGGAAGGATAGAAGGCTGACCAGGTCTGGAAGAGACCTTGGGAGACTATCTGATTCCAAATATCATTCTGTGTGTTTCATGACTGACAGGAAAACGTGACTGACTGCTTGTGTCCTGTTTCTTAGTGTAAAATATCATCATGAGATTGAACACCTCCGTGGCTTCACATGTATGGATCCTTCCCATCAATTTGTTTTTAAAATATATATTTTATTGATTTTTTTACAGAGAGGAAGGGAGAGAGATAGAAACATGGATGAGAGAGAAACATCGATCAGCTGCCTCCTGCACACCCCCTACTGGGAATGTACCCACAACCAAAGGTACATGCCCTTGACCAGAATTGAACCCAGGACTCTTGAGTCCGAAGGCCAATGCTCTACCTACTGAGCAACACTGACCAGGGCTCATCGATTCACTGTTAACTGTGCAGGAACATCCCTGGTCCACTGAGATTTGGTCCCATTGGGTTTAAGTCCCCACGTTCGTGTGACCTTTGACCCAGTCACACGGATTCCCTGGATGCGTAGGACTTGGCCGTACGGAACCAGATCTCTTCGACAGCTTTCCGGCCCATGGCAAGCATCCGCTGCAGGTGCTTCCACCCAGTCTTGGCCGTGATCATGAGGTACTCGGTGTTCTCGGGGTGCAGCCGGCAGGAGTGTGCAGCCATGACGAGCGACTGGCAGAAGCGCCCGCACACGAGCAGGAACAAGGCGTCCCTCTCGGCAGGGGTCAGTGGGATGACGCTCTCAAACCCTGCCAGGACGTAGCCGCCGACCCCCAGCGGGTCCCGGCTCTCGATCATCATGTACGTGATGGCGATGGCCACTTCAAACACGTAGCAGCCATAGCTCATGTCGTCAAAGTCCAAGATCCCAGACACGCAGAAGGCGGCGTCCCCGGAGGCGGATTCGAGGGGCTCCACTAAAATGTTATGGTCGTTGAGGTCCCCGTGATTGACACCTGCAAGGAGAAAAAAAAGTGGATAGCACATCGGCCTGTTGACTAAACCATCGTTCAATATCCCCGTTCAGCCCTAACCGGTGTGGCTCAGTGGATAGAGCATCAGCCTGTGGACTGAAGGGTCCCGGGTTCAATTCTGTTCAAGGGCATGGACCTTGGTTGCGGGCACATCCCCAGTGGGGGTGTGTGCAGGAGGCAGCTGATTGATGTTTCTCTCTCATCAATATTTCTAACTCTCTATCCCTCTCCCTTCCTCTCTGTAAAAAATCAGTAAAATATATTAAAATATATATATACTAGAGACCCATTGCAGGAAGCCCCAAGAATAGGGCTTTCTACGGCCTGAGCAAAGCTCCCTCCCTTCTCTGATGCCTCGTTCCCTCCCTTCTCCCCCCCGCATCTGCTTCCCTCTCTTCTCCCCCACCTGCTTGCTTGCTTCTTTGCAGCTTTGCTCCCTTCTTCACTGCTTGGCTTCCTTCTACACCATCTTCTGCGCCTGGATATGCAAATTAACCACCATCTTGGTTGAGTTAATTTGCATACCTGCTCTGAGTGGCTTGTGGGTGTAATGGAGGCACGGTCAATTTGCATATTACTCTCTTATTAGATACTGGTGGCCTGGTGCATGAAATTTGTGCACATTAAAAGGGTATTAATTAGAGGAAACAATTTAATATTGCTATTTGCTCTTTCTCTATAATAGAAGTATCAGAGACTAAAGAAAATTAGTAAAATGTATATGAAAACCTTCCTCCTGTCAGAGTCTGGGGCACACCATGGAGCCCAGAGTCAAGTCCCCACTCACTAAGATGTGCCTCAAAATCACGTGAGACCCAGACCCAGCCACACACACCCCCCGGCCCTGCATTGGGGTAGATCCAGACCCCACCCATGCCAGTCTTGTCAAGCCACCCAGGGCAGGGTGTGTTTTCAGGTCCCCTGGCCCAGCACCAGGATGGGGAGCATGGCCTGAGGTCCCCCATCAAGTCCCACCAGGTGGGAGACACGACCTGAGATCCCCTGTCAAGCCCCGCTGGGTAGGGGACATGGCCTGAGGTCCCCTGTCAAGCCCCGCTGGGTAGGGGACATGGCCTGAGGTCCCCTGTCAAGCCCCACCAGGCAGAGGAGCACAGCCTCAAGTCCCCCAGCCCAGCACCAGGAGGGAGGCGCAGCCTCAGGTCCCCTGTCAATCCTCACTGGCACAGGGGCACAGGCTCAGGTCCCCTGAGAAGCCCCACTGGGTGGGGGGCACAGCCTGAGGTCCCCTGTCAAGCCCTGGCAGGTGGAGAGAACAGTCTGAGGTCCCCTAACCCAGCAACAGGATGGGAAGCGCACCTTGAGGTCCCCTGTCAAGCCCTGCCGGGTTGGGAGTGTGGCCTGTAGTCCCCTGTTAAGCCGCACCAGGTGGGAGGCACGGCCTGAGGTCCCCCAGCCTGGAGCTGGGGTGGTGGGGGCAGCCTGAGGTACCCTAGCCCAGCACTAGGGCGGGAAGCACACCTTGAGGTTCCCTGTCAAGCCCTGCCGGGTGGGGGGTGTGACTGTGGTCCCCTGCCACGCCCCTCTGGATTGGGGGAGGGTATAGGCATCCTTTCCCTCATGCTGTGGCCATGCCCCCCAGCCGGCCTCTCATCCAGCTGCCACGACCACCTCACACTCTCCGCTCTCTGTGAGCAGGTATGCATAGGGAAGGCTGGGCCAGGATAATTGGGAGGGGGCGATGGGGGGCCAGCATCCTGGGTGAGCTGGGCCTCACAGCCTCTCTGCTTCAGCTCCCAGCACCCGGACCTGAGGAGTAGTGCTTTCACAGGGGCCTGGCAGACTCTGGATATGGCGATGCCTTAAAAACAGAAGAAGCCCGCCGAGACCGGTTTGGCTCAGTGGATAGAGTGTCGGACTGTGGACTGAAGGGTCCCAGGTTCGATTCCGGTCAAGGGCATGTACCTTGGCTGCGGGCACATCCCCAGTGGGGGGTGTGCAGGAGGCAGCTGATCGATGTTTCTCTCTCATCGATGTTACTGACTTTCTACCCCTCTCCCTTCCTCTCTGTAAAAAATCAATAAAATATATTTAAAAAAAAAAAAAAAAAAACAGAAGAAGCCCCTTTAACTCTGGCTGGAAGTGCGCTGGGAACTTATGGTCGGGGGAAGCAGCCCAACATCAGGGCTGAAACAAGACCTTGGGCAGCCTCCGGAGGGGGCAAACCAACAGTAAAAGGCATCTTTGAAACAAAGACATTTGAACGTACAGTGAATATTAGGCGATATTAAGGAATTACCTTAACTTTTCAAGATGTGACAATGGCTGAATATTTACTTATTTTTTAAAGATACTTATCAGAGGATATTTAAGTGGGAAACAACTTTCTTTGAAAGTATGGTGTTGTCCTGGCCCAGCACCCCCCCACCCGCCCCCGCACCACGGACGCCTCAAGAACCGAGCCTCTCCCGCTGGCTCGCTAGGCCCTCGAAAACACCCTGTGCAGAGGCGTGGTCCCTGCTTCGTTCCCCGCTCCCTCAGGGTTAAGCGAAGTGTCCCCAGCTGGTGCTGGCGTGGAGCAAAGCATTAGTGAAGGGAGGTGTTCACTTGGGTCCAGGCAAGCCGTGGCCACGCCCCTCGGTCACGCCTCCTGCTCCTGATTGGCTGGTAGCATAGCCAATCAGGAGCCAAGGTACGGTCACATTTGCATGTTACTCTTTTATTAGATAGGAGGATATCAAGACAAAATACTCACACTCTCGGAAATGACTTAACTTGGGCACAACCTCGTCCCTGAACAGCCTGATGACCTGCTCCACCATCTCCCGGTTCCGGTCCCAGCCCAAGGCATCCAGGTACCTCTCCAGCAGAGGGACGTTCTTCAGGCTCCAGATGAAGTTCTCCCGGCGCAGGCACCTTAACTTTGGGTGATGAAACTCCTACAACGAAAGCAAGAAACTGCTTAGGCCCGTGGTCGGCAAACCACGGCTCGTGAGCCACAGTCGGCCTTTGGCCCTACCACGGCCCGGGCGAGTAGATGTTGAAGAAGTGGCATCAGAAGTTTAAGTTTGAAAAATGTGGCTCTCCAAAGAAATGTCAGTCGTTGTGGTGTTGATGTATGGCTCTACGGACAACTGAGTTTGCCGACCACTGGCTTAGACCATTGGCAGGAATACAGAGATGGGAGATGGCACCTCCTCAGAGACAGGGCTGGCGTTCTGTCATGGGCGATGACTCGCCTAGGGACACACACCACAGACGGGACACTTCATGTTGCTCAGACTCACAGTCCTCAGAGCACATCCCCGTCTCTCTCCCTTCATCCTCTTGTGTGATTCCCTTTTTTAAAAAAAAATAAGTATTTTTATTGATTTCAGAGAGGAAGGGAGAGATAGAAACATCAATGAGGAGAGAGAATCACTGGTTGGCTGCCTCCTGCAGGTCCCCTCCCGGGGGAGGATGGAGCCCACAACCCGGGCCTGTGTCCTTGGCCATAATCGAACAAGGGACCCTGTTCAGTCCACAGGCTGATGCTCTATCCACTGAGCAACACCAGCTAGAGCTGTGTGACTTCCTTTTAAAGTGTGCCTCTGGCCCCGGCTGCTGTGCTCAGTGGATAGAGCGGCAGCCTTCAGACTGAAGGGTCCCGGGCTCCATTCCGGCCAAGGGCACATGTCCAGGTTGCAGGCTTGATTCCCAGGAGGGGACATGCAGGAGGCAGCTGATCCCTGATGTTTCTATCTCTCTCCCTCTCCCATCCTCTCTGAAATCAACAAAAACATATTAAAAAAATCCTTTTGGTATTAGTATATTAAAAAATAAAAATGATAAAAGAAGCACACCCAGACAAATAAAACATGCTCACACAAAACCAAACCCCAAGCCTCACCTCCAGCGTCTTGTCCAGCGTGGCAGCCAGCCGCCCGATCTCGTACAGCAGCGGGGGGCTGACAGGGGCCTCGGCCATGGGCCGCCCCGGCAGGAAGGTCAGCAGCCTCACCACGTGGCTCTTGGTTCGCGATCCACTGTCTGGAAGGACGGAAGGACACCTCTGGTCAAGTCGCCTCAGAAAAACAGAGGCTCTCCCGCCTTTGTCATTATCATTGCCAAGAACAGAACTCGCAGAAAAGAGAGGGGAAAAACTGTGCTAACCTAAAACAGTCAGCAGGATTCTCTGAGGCAGGCTGAGAGGACAAAGTTGGGGCACCAGCCGAGTTCTTTATTTTAACCTTGGACCAGCCTGGCCAGCGGGGCTCAGCGGTTGAGCATTGACGTATAAACCAGGAGGTCAGGGTTCGATTCCCAGTCGGGGCACAGGCCCGGGCTGCAGGCTCCATCTCCAGTGGGGGGGTGCAGGAGGCAGCCAATCTGTGAGTCTCTCTCATCATGGGTGTTTCTGTCTCTTTCCTTCTCCCTTCTTCTCTGACATCAATGAAAAATATATTAGCCCTGACCGGTGTGGCTCAGTGGATAGAGCGTCAGCCTGCAGACTGAAGGGTCCCGGGTTCGATTCTGATCAAGGGCATGTACCTTGGTTGCGGGCACACCCCGGTAGGAGATGTGCAGGAGGCAGCTGATCGATGTTTCTAACTTTCTATCCCTCTCCCTTCCTTTCTTTGAGACCAATAAGAATATGTTTAAAAATAAATTCCTGGGAACTGATTTCCAGCTGCTGCTTGAGAACTCGATTGGCACACCTCAAGCATGTTGGCACTGAGGGGGTGAAAGGCCGATTCTCACAGTCAAGGACGTGTGGGCTTGGGACAGAGGTCGTGTGTCCAGTGCCACAGGCAGGCATGACAGTGCTGGGACCTAAAGCTCCTGACTCTGGTTCTGCCTTCTCAAAAATACACTTCACTAGTGACCCAGTGCACAAAATCTGTGCAAGGCGGGGGGTTGTCTCTCAGCCTGACCTGCACCCTCTCCTCTCTGGGACCCCTTGGGGGATGTCCTACTGCTGGTTTAGGCCTGATTTCACAGGACTGCTGGCTCCTAACCGCTCACCTGCCTGCCTGCTTGATCGCTCCTAACCACTCTGCCTGCCGGACTACTTGCCCCCATCTGCCTCCCCTGCCCTCACTGGCCTTTTTGCCCCCAACTGCTCCACTTTGCCAGCCTGATCAACCCCAACTGCCCTCCCGCTGGCCTTTTCATCCCCAACTGCCCCTCCTTGGTGGCCTGATCGCCACTAACTGCCTTCCCTGCTGCGCTGCTTGCCCCCAACTGCCCCTCCCTGCCAGCCTGCTCACCTCCAACTGCCCCCTGACCTGATCATCCCAACTTCCCTCTCCACCTGGCCTCATTGCCCCTAACCACCTGTGCCTCTGCCTCGCCACCATGGCTTTGTCTGGAAGGACATCTGGAAGGTCTACCGGTCTAATTAGCATATTACCCTTTTATTAGTATAGACTGATTTTTTACAGAGAGGAAGGGAGAGGGAGAGAGAGAAAAACATCAATAATGAGCCGAAACCGGTGTGGCTCAGTGGATAGAGCATCAGCCTGCGGACTGGAGGGTCCCAGTTCGATTCCGGTCAAGGGCATGGACCATGGCTGCGGGCACATCTCCAGTTGGGGGGGTGCAGGAGGCAACTGATCGATGTTTCTCTCTCGATGTGTCTCTCTGTCGCTCTCCGTTCCTCTCTGTGAAAAATCAATACAATGTATTTTTTAAAAAAGAAAGAAAAACAACAATAATGAGAGAAAATCACGGATCGGCTGCTTCCTGCACGCCCCACACTGGGGACGGAGCCCACACCCCGGGCCTGCGCCCTGACGGGGAATCGAACCCTGACCTCCTGGTTCCTAGGTCGATGCTGAACCCCTGAGCTATACCGGCCGTATATCTTGATATTTCTACTTGGAACCAAACCCCACTCCTCAGCCAGCACGTCGGGGCCCTTACCCACGGACACGAGCGCAGTGACGCCGCCGCCTCTGGCGGGACACACGGAGGCCGTGGGAAAGCCCGCCTCGCGCAGAAACATGGCGGCCAGGCTCTGCACCTCGAGGAGCTCGGGGGTCTGGCTGGACTCCGTGTTGCTGATCTTGAGGACATACTCCGCGGGGCCTGCGGCGCCCCCCGTCCCCGACACGCGCACGCGGAAGTTCTGGTCGTCGTAGCTGGGCAGCGGCTGGACCTCGGACACCCGGAACCCGAACTCGGCCTCCACGAGGGCGCGGGCCTGCGCCTCGCTGAACGCCGGTTTGGCCAGGGCCTGCGAGCGCTGGTCATCGCCGCTCGACATAGTGTCGGGGGGCACGGCCTAGAGAGGGAGTTAGACACGTCACGGACATATTTACTTATTATTTTACAACATACATGTTTGCTGATTTCAGAGAGGAAGGGAGAGGGAGAGAGAAACATCGATGAGAGAGAACCATGGATCGGCTGCCTCCTGCACGCCCCACTGGGGATCAAGCCCACAACCTGGGCCTGTGCCCTTAACCAGAATCGAACCTGGGACCCTTCAGCCTGCAGGCTGATGCTCTATCCACTGAGCCACACCAGCCAGGGCCATTTTTAGCTTTATGTTACTCAGCCCATCAAGTTTCTGGAACCTCTTCCTTCCTGGCTGTGTTTTTTAAAGATATATTTTATATATTTCTTTATTGATTTCAGAGAGGAAGGGACAGGGAGAGAGATAGAAAATTCCATGGTGAGACAGAATCATGGATTGGCTGCCTGCTGCACACCCCACACCGGGGATCGAGCCTGCCACCCAGGCCTGTGCCCTGACTGGGAATCGAACCCTGACCTCCTGTTTTATACATCGATGCTCAACCCCCACGCCGGCCAGGCTGAATGTATTTATTAAAATGATTTTCCTTAAGACAGGCCAATGTTTCTCAGCACTGATTCCCCACTTCTGAGGGTTCGTTTTTGCTCAGAAAGTTAAAAAATGAAACCAGTAAAGAAGTAGATGTTTTGCAGGTGAATAAATACCCTCGTGCCATAAATTATTTTTCAAATGTATTTTTATTGATTCCAGAGAGGAAACGAGAGGGAGAGAAAGAGAGAAACATCCATGATGAGAGAGAATCATGCACTGGCTGCCTCCTGCACGCCCCCTACTGGGGATGGAGCCCACAGCCCAGCCTGTGCCTGACCGGAAATCACACTCTGATCTCCTGGTTCATAGGCTGACGCTCAACTGCCAGCCACACTGACCAGGTCTATCAATTATTTTATTCTTTTTATGTATTTTTTTACAGAGAGGAAGGAAGAGGGATAGACAGTTTAAAACATCAGCTGCCTCCTGCACACCCCCTACTAGGGATGTGCCTGCAACCAAGGTACATGCCCTTGACCAGAATCGAACCCGGGCCCTCGAGATTGCAGGCCAACACTCTGTCCACTGAGCCACACCGGCCAGGGGCCAATCAATTATTTTAAACCCACTCCCATACTGAAGGTATGTTTCCAGGGACGGAACGCAGACCAGGAAAGCATCTCGGTGTCCGACAGTCCCCCTCCCCGCCTGCCACCCCATCAACTTTACTTACAGGGGACACTTAAGTCCTGAGAGGGAATGAGATTTGCCCAAAAGTACAGACCAAGTCAGAGCAAGAACTCAGCTCCCGAGATCCGTAATCCATGAAGATGTCCTTTGGACTACATTACCATTCGTTTGAGTTAAAATATAACTTCAAGCCCAGCCGGCATGGGTCAGGGGGTGCGCACTGACCTCTGAACCAGGTCTGGGTTCGACTCCCAGTCAGGCACAGGCCCGGGCCGTGGGCTCCATCTCCGGTGAGGATCATGCACGAGGCAGCCGATCCGTGATCCTCTCTCATCGTGAACGTTTCTCTTTCTTTCTCCCACTTCCTTCCTCTTCAAAATCAATAAAAGAAATATTTATTTTTAAAAACATTTTTTTAAATTTCAGAGAGTAAGGGAGAGGAAGAGAGAGAGAAACATCCACGATGAGAGAGAATCATGGATCGGCTGCTTCCTGCACGCCCCATCCTGGGGACCCAGCCTGCAACCCTGGGCCTGTGCCCTTGACCGGAATCAAACCCAGGACCCTTCAGTCCACAGGCTGACGCGCTATCCACTGAACCACATGTTTTAGGGCAAAGTGCTTTCTTTTAAAACTTAAATTCGCTTTTGTTTTTTTTTTTGTATACAAGGACCCCAAACTATGGAACTAACGGCCCAGATCAGGTCAGTCCTAGAAAGTTAATAAATACAAAGACAGGTGTTTAATCAAACATCTCCCAAGTATGTGGAGGAGGCGAAGAGACTCGAATCGCACAGGCAACTGGTGCCCTGCCAGCGGGTGGGGTTTTATTCAGCCTCCCCCCTGAAAGCGCCAGCGACAGGCTGCCTGCCAGAACCTCACCACCTTTGTCCTGCCACCAGGGGGCGACCTTCAGCTTCACACTCTGTGTAGGCCCCGCAAGACACACTTCCCTCTCCTTCGCCACCCCCCCCCCCCACACACACCTTACAAAGTCCAGAAAGTTCTACCTTTAGTTCTACCTTGGCACCTGCTCCAGAGCAGGCCTCCTGCTCCTGCCACTCCTCCCAGGGAAGAGGGCGGGGATGATCCAGGCCGATGCATGCACCCCTGCACCTGGCCCAAGTGGAACGAAGGAAAGAAGGGGTGCCTTCCCGCTAGCGGCTCCCAGAGCCTGGCCAGGCGGGCTCAGTGGTTGAGCGCTGACTTAGAAACCAGGAGGTCAGGGTTTGATTCCGCTCAGGGCACAGGCCCAGGTTGTGGGCTCCATCCCCAGTAGGGGGCGTGCAGGAGGCAGCCCATCCATGATTGTCTCTCATCATGGATGTTTCTCTCCTTCTCCCTTCCTCTCTGAAATCAATTGGAAAAAAATACATTTAAAAAGTTTTTTAAAAGCCCTGTCTGGTGTGGCTCAGTGGATAGAGCATTGGCCTGCGGACTGGAGGGTCCCAGGTTCAATTCCGGTCAAGGACATGTACCTTGGCTGCGGGCACATCCCCAGTGGAGGGTGTGCAGGAGGCAGCTGATGGGTGTTTCTCTCTCATCGATGTTTCTGACTCTGTCCCTCTCTCTTCCTTTCTGTGAAAAATCAATAAAATATCTTTTTTTTTTAAAGTAAAAAAAGCCCTGACCAGTGTGGCTCAGTGGATAGAGCATCAGCCTGCGGACTGGAGGGTCCCAGGTTCAATTCCGGTCAAGGGCATGGACCTTGGTTGCGGGCACATCCCCAGTGGGGGGTATGCAGGAGGCAGCTGATAAATGCTTCTCTGTCATCGATGTTTATGGCTTTCTATCCTTCTCCCTTCCTCTCTGTAAAAAATCAATAACATAGACTTATATATTTAAAAAGTAAAAAACAAACTAAAAAAAACCCACACAAACAAACCGGAGGCTCCCCTGCCTTTATCCCAAAAGGTCGGGGAGCAGGAAGGCAGGGGATGTCCAGTCTGGTTTTCACGGACAGCGATGCATTGCTGGGTGCTCCGAGGGGCTCCCGCGGGGCTGGGGAGCGGGGACAGCGGGCTGCAGGGTGCTGGGGACCCAAGACACAGCGGGTACCCAGTTCGGTTCACAGCGCTTAGGGTGCCAGGCCCATCGGACCGCACCCCCGTGGGGGTGTCTACGCTCCAGCTCTGGGGCCAGGGAGGAGGCACCCACCGCCAGCCCGCGGGGAGCCTCTCTGCCTTCCGGACGGCCCCACTTCCCGGACTCCCCCGGTCCCTCGCCCGCTCACCCTGCACACCCTGCAGTCCGAGGCGGCGCCCGCTGTCCAGCAGCCCCGGCTGAGGGCTGACGCTCGCGCTGCGTGGTCTCGCTCGGTCAGGTCTCGCGCGGGGCGGCAGCCACTGACTTGCAGCACCTCGGCCCACCCAGCTCCGAGCCCGCGACCCCTGACTTATAATTGGCTCCTTGCGAAAACCCCGCCGCCAATCAGCGTAGGTGAAGGTCGGCTAGGCCCCGCCCCACCCTATCTAGAGGACGCAGGACGAGATTAGGCTTCTGATTAGCTCTCTGAAATCTGACCCCGCCTCCCCTCGGTGCTCACGTCTGTCAAAATCTGGACGGCTCTTTGCATAACTGGGACTCTTGTTTCTGATTGGCTCTTCCATATTCTGCCCCCCCCCCCAATCCCGTGAGCAGCTCTGAGCGGGCTTCCGGCTATTGAGTTGCACGGAGCGGTGTGCACTGTCGGGATAAGTTTGAAAGATCGTTTTTTTCTAGGGATCGTAGGTGTCTGGCCGCGACTCGCACCCTTTCTCCTTCCTCCCCTTCCTGCGGGCAGCAAGCACCCCGAGGCCGCCTCTGGGTCCTCATCCCAGGACCTGCAGGTCTGATGAGAGGGCGGGCTGGCTGCCTTATGCACCAGACCCAGCTCCCAGGACCGCGGGCACAATAGGTCTGCACACCCCTAGTGCTTGCTAATGGGGAGCTGCAGGGGGCGCAGGGCCTCGACCTGACACACAGCACCCCGTTTCCTACTGTCTTCCCGAGCCCCTGACTTCAACATAACGGCAGGAAAGGAGGCGGGGAGGTTTCCGAGGGGCGGGTCAGAAACGGATTCCCTCCCCGCGGGGTAAGTGCAGAAACACGTGATTTCCAGGAGGCTGCTGGAGCATCACCCTGTAGAGGCTGGAATAGTTGGTAACCCTCGTTGTCAAGGGCAACCTGGCTCTGATGGACAGCTGGATTGCACTCTGGCAGCCCACAAGACTTGTGAGGGGGGACCTAGACACCTGCCCACGCAGGCACCTGGGTCGTTGTTTTTGTAAATGCACAGCCCCCACGCTTTTATTGTTTTCTATCAGGATAACTGGGGCCGTGATTGACTCAGATGTTTCCCAAACCTGTGCCAGGGCTGGCCTCTCCCCTTTAGATTTGGGTCTTAGCTCCAAGTAGCAAGCTCTTTCTGCAGCCCCATTCTTAACACCTCTTGGTTTTCTGTGGCCAGAATCTGACTTTTGTTGGCCTCACAGGGCACTCTGTTTAACTGTCCCTCAGGCAGCACGTGAATTCTCCCCCTCACCATGTTTACTTTTTCCTGTTCTTTTTTTAAAGTTCATTTTTATTGATTTCAGAGAAGGAGAGAAACACTGATCGGCTGCCTCCTGCACGACCCTGTTTGAAGAGAAAATCTAGATGCCATCCTACTTCTATTTGTTAGGTGTTTTGTTTTCAGTCATCACAAAATATTTTATCAGAAGAGTCAAACATGATAATACAATTTTCTTTATTAAAAATAATTTACAGCATCAATAACATATACACAATTGTCAGCAACGGAACTTCGCCCCCAATATATTTCTATACAATACTTAGCGTCATTGAACTTAAAACGGCTACACGGTGTTGTTGGCTTTAGATGGTTGACAGGCGTAGTTGCATGAGTGAGACAAGTTCATGTGCTGTGGGACGTGGGCGGGAACACCGGGATGTCCCACTACAGGAGGCCACAGAAGCAGCCCAGTCCCTCTCCTCCCCCCCCTCACCCCCAAACCACACCCAGTCAACTCCCACATCTCAGTGCCACCTCCCTCTGAAACCCAAAGCAAAGAAAGGTGCCTCACTCAACCACAAGGGACGCCCATCAGCATCCCTCCCGCGGAGGTGACGCAGTGACTACAGTGACTACGAGTGCAATGGCCTGGCTTTCGCCCAGAGGTGACGCCCACAGTGACCACGTGTGCAATGGCCTGGCTCCCATCAGCTCTGAGCCGCACTCGCCCCCTCAGAGCCACTGAGTGTGATCACCCAAGAGAAACCCAGCAGCACGGGGTCCTGACCCTTCACTCAGGTCACAGGCGTCTGGAGACAAAACAAGCACCCTGACAACTACTGGGCTGGGAGCCTTCCAGAACCTTTGCCTCACCACGCCGTTCAGCGGCGGGTGCCTTTCTCACTGACCCAAAGGCATGGAAGAGGCAACGCTCTAGCACCGTGTGCTGGAACTCGACAACACCCCCTCTTCTCTACGGAACCACTCGTCCTTCCCACTACATAGTTAACGTCATTACCAGATAAACAAAGGGGTAAACCAGTAAAAGTTAGACGTCACATTTCTGCAAACACAGTGCGAGGCTGGAGGCAGAGCTGTCAGGTACACACGGAACACCCCATTTCCATCCCCAGCCATAACCACGCTTACCCAGCTTTTTGTTAAGAGATGAAGCGGCCCTGACTCTGCTCCTGAAACAGAGGTTTGCTGGTGCCATTCCTGGGCGAGGAGGGTGGAATCTAAGTGCTTAGTTCACAGCTTGTTTTCCTGTCTTCACCTCCTGGGTGCAATGTTTGTGATGACCCCCAGGCCCTGCCTCAGGTGGTACACCCCGAAACCTGACAGAGGCCCGCCCCAGCCCCATCTGGAATGACCATTTCTTCAACATTCACCCTGGAAATTCCCCATCCCCCTCGGGTTTCCCGTAAATTAGGACCACACAGGCACTGACAAATACACAGTAAAGTAACCAGGCCCTTTGATCCGAGCACCAGGTAGCAGCTTTAAGGAAGGGAGTGGCAATGTCCAGGCCTGAAGTCTGAGCACATGCTGCAGGGCGCTGTGACCAATGACTGACTGTGCTAAGGCCTCATAGCTCGGCCCCCGGGGGGGGGGGGGGGGCTGCACTCCAGCATCTGAGCCAGGAGCCCTCTTCCTGTGCCCCGTGACCTCACACGTAAGGGCAGCAATGAACGGGGTCACAGTGAAGATCTGGGGTGAGAAATACACACATCACCTTCTGCCGGGAGTAATCTCTTCATTTAAAAAGGGGCGTGGATGGGCCTCTCTGAAGTTCATTACCCAAGCCTCTTCTTAAAAGCTGCCTGCTTCTCAGAGACGCAGCACTGGGGGGAGCCAACCCTTCTGGAGAGAACTGGGAGCCGGGCAGCCCCTCGTGAACCCTCCCTCGTGTTCCGTCCTGAGGGTCCGCTCTGGTTACAGCAAACAGACCACCCCGCAGTCATCCCAACCCACGTAAACACGGACTCACAATGACAGGCAGCGGCCTGAGTCACAGGGGGACAGCCAACCCTCCAAACACCCACCAAGCAGCCACATGATGGGGCGGGGGGGGGGGCGCCAGGGGGCGGGGGGCAGCGGGGGGGGGCTGAGCCACTGGAGTGCTGACGGTGAGCCGCTCCAAGTGGTGGAATCTGGTCGGTGATCCCCAACTGTCAGCTCCCGGGAGTGACAGCACCACACCAGGTGATCAGCTCCTCCCCCCACAGCCAGCCAAGCAGGGATGGGGGGTGGGGGGCCTCCGCCGCATGCCACCTATCCTGTCCCGTCCTGTCCTGTCCCACCAGCCTCGCGAGGGAGGGACGTGGGGAGCTGCACAGAGGCCGTGCGTGGAGGGCCTCCCCTGGCGGCTGGGCTGGGCTGAGGGTACCCGGGCTCACTTCTCGACCAGCACCACCCGGGAGGAGCCCCCCCGTTCGTCAGACCCCAACTGGCAACTCGCACAACATCAGCGCCTCCGCTGGCCTCTGCCGGTCCTCTCCCACCCTGACGCCAACACACCGCACAGCTCTGAAGATGCAAAACTGACAAACCACCAGAAGGCTCCTCCCAGGACAGTCCTCGTCCAGTCCTGCTTTATTTACAGTCGGTGCGGAGCCCTCACTCACCCTCGGCCACCACACCCTCACTCGGAGTCCAGCAGTTAATAGCACCATTCGTGTAGGATTGAAAATCAAGATTTCATTCGGCCGCGACGTGGTCCGGCGCCTCTCCCTCTGCGAGGAGACGGCGTCAGGAGTGGGCAGCGCCCGGCGAGGCCCCGGGCCCAGCACGGAGCAGCGGCTCAGTTCTGTTTGGAGGGACCCGGGGAGTCAGCACTAGGAGAATTTTCGGGCCACAAAGTTTAACAATCCTCCGTGCTTGAACAACATCACTTCCACGTCGTTTTCAAACGAGGCGATCACGCTGAACACCTTCCCAGTGCTCGTCTGGAAACAATCGGAAACACCGCCTGAGTGGGGGGCCCCATGTCCCTCAGGGGTCAGGACCGCTGTCCCCTCCACGAGGCCGCTCCCCCGATGCTCTGTCCGGGAACCCTCTCGTGCTCGCCCACCCGGGCCTCGCAGCTATGGAGACACCGTCATCCCAGATGCTGAAGGTCACGACCTCGCCTAGACCACGAACCATCCTGTGGGCTCTGTTGGCCAGGAGCTGCCCTGACCACCCAGAACACCCCCCCCTTCTCTTAGCGAAAGCCCGACTCCGCCTGCCGTCAGCTCTGCCCCCGTGCAGCCTCCCACCCGGTCACCACCCGGTCACCACCCGGTCACCGTGGGCTCGGGACAGAGCTGAGCAGAAAGGCGCGGCATGAGCGGTCACCCCTCTCCCCGGGCCGCCCGGGGCGGTACCTGCGCGGTCAGCGTGGCTCCGGGAGACAGCCCCTCGGGGAAGGCCACGGAGAAGGTCTCGCGGCCGGAGAGGCCCAGGGCGGCGGCGCTCTGGCCGGGCAGGAACTGCAGGGGGGCGATGCCGATGCCGACGAGGTGGTCCTTGTGGATCTTCTCGTAACTCTCCGCCAGCACCGCCCGCACGCCCTGCAACACAGCACGGTCACGTCCCTCCGGCGCCCGAGGCTCCTTACGGAACGCTTGGAGGAGGAAAGACTCGGCGCTCGGCCTTTCCCGCTCAAACAAAAACACAAACAAAGCCTTTCCAGCTCCCAGCCCACACTCGGGCCAACACACCCAAGCACTGGAGCCTTTTAGAGGCTGTTCTGTGCCCTCGGGGGGGGGGGGGGGGGGGGGGAGAGGACCTGGGCCCCGGAGGGCTCCTGCCCGTCCATGTGTCTCCCCTGTGCTGGCTCCCTCCCGAGACGCCCCTACAAAGCAGGAACAAGGAAGGGGCACCCGAGTGACCTCAGTGCCCCTCAGGGGGACACAGTGGCGGCCTGAGCAGACCACGCCGAGTGCAGGGGACACACGACGACAAGGCAGGGCACAGGGTGCTGGCAGCCGGAGCACAGGAAGCTCTGCGCCCAGTGAGGGGTTCTCTCTGGAGCAGCAGCAGGAGCAGCTCTAGGCCCAGCTTCTCACCTTATAAAAACCACCGCCCCCTCAGGAGCCTTTGTCAGACACCTCCCCCGCGACCCTCCCCACTGCCCACCCCCCGAGTTACCCTCTAACACACGAGGCACGTCTGTGTGCAGACCTGGGCCCCAAGAAGGGTCTCCCCCCTGGAGCGCACCCCTCTCCGTGGGTCAGGGAGGACCGGCCAGGGTGGCGACGCGGGGCCCCGGCCCTCAAGACCCTAAATGGCTCCGAGGGAGCACTTCGCTGCTGCCCCCATCGACCCCGAACAAGGCCCGCTGCCCCAGCCCAGCCCAGCCGTGCCGTCTGGGAGTCAGTGTCTAACGAGCGGACAGGCAGGGCCCGCCTGTGACAGGAGGACGGCCCAGGACGTAACCAGCGAAGACCAAGAACACCTCGGAAGGAGGAAGGCTACAGGGACCGTGAACTCTCAGTCCCTGTAAAACCCGAGGAGGAGAAGCTGCGTGTGCCCACGCAGGGAGACCGCGCTGCCTGAGCGGCTGTGTGAGAACGAGAGGACGAGGGGCGTGAGGACGAGGATGACGCCTCGCGCACACGAGGCTGAAGGGTGAGGCCAGCCTCCGACCGACAACCTGAGGGAGCCACTTGTGCCCAACGTCTGAGCTGGCAGGGACACGGCCACGCCAGCCACGGACCCTGCTTGCCCCCAGGAGCCGCCTCCGGAGAGCCTGGCAGACGGGCATGTGGGGAAACCGAGTAAAACTGGGCCCACACCTCTGAGCGCTCACCTCCCTGAGCAAATATCAGAAGATGAAGGGTAAGGGGGGCTTGGCACATAAAGCCACCGGTGGGGACACACTGTTCCCGATTTCCTAAAAAAAAAAGGCCACCCTGGCCAGAGTGGCTCAGTGGATAGAGCGTCGGCCTGCAGACTGAAGGGTCCCAGGTTCGATTCCGGTCAAGGGCATGTACCTTGGTTGTGGGCACATCCCCAGTAGGGGGTGCGCAGGAGGCAGCTGATCAATGTTTCTAACCGTCTATCCCTCTCCCTTCCTCTCTGTAAAAAAATCAATAAAATATATATATATTTTTTAAAAGGCTGATGTGGGCTCAAGTTCAGAATATTAATGCAACTGGCTTATGTGAGATCACTCAAAACCCACACACGTTATAAGATCAGAACAAGCCCGAAAGCCGCGAAGAGTGAAGTACACCTGGACAGGTGCTGCGGGGCACAGCGAACCCCGAAGCGTAAGAGGAAAGTGAGACTCGGTACCAGCAGATACGGGCCCTTGGCCGCCCAGTCTCGGGAGCTCCCGGAGCCATACTTCTGTCCCGCGAGGATGATGAGCGGGATGCCCTCCTTCTGGTACAGCTCGGCGGCCTCAAACACGTCCAGCTGCGAGGAGACAAACAGGCCCTCACACACAGCCGTCCAGGCAGCTCGGGCTCCGTCACCCCTTACCGTCTGTCCCCACGGAAACAAACAGTCCCTCACACACAGCCGTCCAGGCAGCTCGGGCTCCGTCACCCCTACCGTCTGTCCCCACGGAAACAAACAGTCCCTCACACACAGCCGTCCAGGCAGCTCGGGCTCCGCACACCCCTTACCGTCTGTCCCCACGGAAACAAACAGTCCCTCACACACACACAGCCGTCCAGGCAGCTCGGGCTCCGTCACCCCTTACCGTCTGTCCCCACGGAAACAAACAGTTCCTCACACACAGCCGTCCAGGCAGCTCGGGCTCCGCACACCCCTTACCGTCTGTCCCCACGGAAACAAACAGTCCCTCACACACACACAGCCGTCCAGGCAGCTCGGGCTCCGTCACCCCTACCGTCTGTCCCCACGGAAACAAACAGTCCCTCACACACAGCCGTCCAGGCAGCTCGGGCTCCGCACACCCCTTACCGTCTGTCCCCACGGAAACAAACAGTCCCTCACACACACACAGCCGTCCAGGCAGCTCGGGCTCCGTCACCCCTTACCGTCTGTCCCCACGGAAACAAACAGTTCCTCACACACAGCCGTCCAGGCAGCTCGGGCTCCGCACACCCCTTACCGTCTGTCCCCACGGAAACAAACAGTCCCTCACACACACACAGCCGTCCAGGCAGCTCGGGCTCCGTCACCCCTACCGTCTGTCCCCACGGAAACAAACAGTCCCTCACACACAGCCGTCCAGGCAGCTCGGGCTCCGCACACCCCTTACCGTCTGTCCCCACGGAAACAAACAGTCCCTCACACACAGCCGTCCAGGCAGCTCGGGCTCCGTCACCCCTTACCGTCTGTCCCCACGGAAACAAACAGTCCCTCACACACAGCCGTCCAGGCAGCTCGGGCTCCGCACACCCCTTACCGTCTGTCCCCACGGAAACAAACATTCCCTCACACACACACAGCCTTCCAGGCAGCTCGGGCTCCGTCACCCCTTACCGTCTGTCCCCACGGAAACAAACAAGGTCCTTCACACACACACAGCCGTCCAGGCAGCTCGGGCTCCGTCACCCCTTACCGTCTGTCCCCACGGAAACAAACAAGGTCCTTCATACACACACAGCCGTCCAGGCAGCTCGGGCTCCGTCACCCCTTACCGTCTGTCCCCACGGAAACAAACAGTCCCTCACACACAGCCGTCCAGGCAGCTCGGGCTCCGTCACCCCTACCGTCTGTCCCCACGGAAACAAACAGGCCCTCACACACAGCCGTCCAGGCAGCTCGGGCTCCGTCACCCCTTACCGTCTGTCCCCACGGAAACAAACAGTCCCTCACACACACACAGCCGTCCAGGCAGCTCGGGCTCCGTCACCCCTTACCGTCTGTCCCCACGGAAACCAACAGTTCCTCACACACAGCCGTCCAGGCAGCTCGGGCTCCGCACACCCCTTACCGTCTGTCCCCACGGAAACAAACAGTCCCTCACACACACACAGCCGTCCAGGCAGCTCGGGCTCCGTCACCCCTACCGTCTGTCCCCACGGAAACAAACAGTCCCTCACACACAGCCGTCCAGGCAGCTCGGGCTCCGTACACCCCCTTACCGTCTGTCCCCACGGAAACAAACAGTCCCTCACACACAGCCGTCCAGGCAGCTCGGGCTCCGTAACCCCTTACCATCTGTCCCCACGGAAACAAACAGTCCCTCACACACAGCCGTCCAGGCAGCTCGGGCTCCGCACACCCCTTACCGTCTGTCCCCACGGAAACAAACAGTCCCTCACACACACACAGCCATCCAGGCAGCTCGGGCTCCGTCACCCCTTACCGTCTGTCCCCACGGAAACAAACAAGGTCCTTCACACACACACAGCCGTCCAGGCAGCTCGGGCTCCGTCACCCCTTACCGTCTGTCCCCACGGAAACAAACAAGGTCCTTCACACACACACAGCCGTCCAGGCAGCTCGGGCTCCGTCACCCCTTACCGTCTGTCCCCACGGAAACAAACAAGGTCCTTCATACACACACAGCCGTCCAGGCAGCTCGGGCTCCGCACACCCCTTACCGTCTGTCCCCACGGAAACAAACAAGGTCCTTCACACACACACAGCCGTCCAGGCAGCTCGGGCTCCGTAACCCCCTTACCGTCTGTCCCGAGGGAAACAAACAAGGTCCTTCACACACACACAGCCGTCCAGGCAGCTCGGGCTCCGCACACCCCTTACCGTCTGTCCCCACGGAAACAAACAAGGTCCTTCACACACACACAGCCGTCCAGGCAGCTCGGGCTCCGCAACCCCCTTACCGTCTGTCCCGAGGGAAAATGAATGGTCTTGGGAGCCGGTTTCCCGATGAACTTGTTAAAAAGCTTGATGTTTGCAAAAGTGCCTCTTGTCATCACGGCGTCGTTGCCTCTGCGGGCTCCATAGGAGTTGAATTCTCGAGGGGTAAGGCTGCAAGAGAGCCAGGAGCCGTGAAGCTTACTCAAACGCACTGTTAACTACAGAAAAGTTCCCGCATCTACGCGGGTAGGGAAACCGGGACAGCGGTCAATCGCTCCGGGGACTCGGCGTGTCTGGCCGGCACACGCCTCAGGCCCTTTCTCTAGGAGACAGGGGCCCTTTAAAGACCAGCAATAGCAAACCAAACAGAAACAAACAAAAAACCACACACACACAAGAAGTCATGACTTCTTACTATCAGGCAGCCAGTTAACACTTTCCGGCCTGTCTCCACTCCTCGCTGACGGTTTGCTCATTCAGGACCCAAACACGGTTCATGAATTCACCCGTTCACCTCACCCCTTTCACGTCTGTGTCCCCTTGTACTTTAGGGTCTGGTTTCCTGCATCTAGGTGTGCCGACTGCCTCTCCATGATGTCCTCACATGCTCTCCGCCCTGTACTCTCATAAACTGACAATTCATGCGCTAGAGGGGGATCCCTCAGCCCGGCCTGCCCCCTCAGTCCGGGAGCCCTCAGGAGCGGGAGGCAACCCAGCGATCAGGGGAAGGCGATGCCCATCACATTTCTGCTGCTGCCACTGCCAACAGTATAAGCCTGGGTGGCTGAGGGGACTGGGAACAACCATCTTGTGGCTGTGGGCATTGCTATCTCTGTGAGGGTGTGATGGTCAATTAGCATACGCCCTCGTTATTAGGTAAGACGTGGGAGCCAGCAGTGTGACGAGACCTGCCTTGCCCTGGCTGGTGTGGCTCAGGGGACTAGAGTGGTGTCCCATGCACAGAGGTGGCGGGTCCAATTCTGGGTCGGACCACACACCCAAGCCGCGGGTTCGATCTCCAGAGGGCCTGTGGCCACCGACCAGTGTTTCTCTGGCATCAATGTTTCTCTCTTCCTCTATCCAGGTTCAATGAAGAACTTATCCTGAGTGAGGACTGGAAAACACACCTGGCTTTGGACTTGACACCAGCCCAGCCTCACGAATGCGCACTTGCCCTGCAGCCCACCAAGCACATTGCGGGCTGTGCCCTCACACAGGAGGGCGGCCAGAGCCAGCCCCGCCTTCATCGGGGAGGGCAGACCAAGACCCCCTGCTGAGCCACACCGGCCAGGGCCATGCTGACGTTTCAGCAAAGCCGCACTGGAAACACCTCTCATTTCCGGTCGGCTTTTCACGCAGACCACGAGGGCTCCGTTTAAACCGACTTCCACTTCTAAGGCTCTCAGCAAAGGCAGGTGCGCGAGGCCCCCGTTACGGCGTGCCCACCGCCCTGCCCGGCGCCCCTGCACACCCACCCTCGGTTGGCCAGGTACTTGGCAGCGGCGCTGCTGCGGGAGATGCTCCCGGCGGGTGAGATGTGGTCGGTGGTGACGGCGTCGCCCAGGTGCAGCAGGACGTGCGCGTTCTCGATGGGCTGTGGGGCGGCCGGCTCTTTGGTCTGGAGGGGAAGGAGGGGAGGCAATGAACCCCATGGTGTCACTGCACCCCACCCCGGAGGAAGAACTCGTACTTACAAGCTTGTCGAAGAACGAGGGACACCGGATGTACGTGGACTTCACGTCCCACGGGAACAAGACCGAGTCCGGTGCCTCCAGGGAACTCCACCGCTTGTCGCCCGTCTGGGGGAGGAAGACGAGGGGGCGGAAAAAGAGGGTTAGGCAGTGGCCACGGGAATAAAACTACTCAGTCTCCCCATTTCCCAGGAAAGGCGAACGGCGTATTCTAAGCCACATGGCACCTTCGCCGTGTGTCTCAGTGGGTAGAGTGCCAGCCCGCGGACTGTCCTGAGTTTGATTTTGGTCAAGGGCTCATGCCTTGGTCGTGGGCTCAATCCCCAGTGGGGGGCGCACAAGAGGCCACCAATCTGTGATTTCCTCTCATCACTGATGTTTCTATCTCTAAAATCAATAAAAATATATTAAAAGAAAAAATAAACCATGATGGCATTCCTAGGAGGAATAAAGACTTATCATCCAATCCCAGCATGCCGTGTTTTCAGGAATGCCTTAAGAGTTAAGTTTTATTATAAACCGAACACAAAAGGCTACACAACTGACCCTGACCAGGTGGTTGTGGGATCAGCCTGTGAACCAACAGGCTGTGGGTTTGATTCCTAGTCAGGGCACCTACCTAGGTTTCAGTCCTGTGCCCATTTGGGTAATAAAGGGAGGCAGCTAATGCTGCGTGCATGAGTGTGCTGGGTGTGTATGCTATGTGTGCTATTTGTGTGTCTGAGTGCATGCACGCTGTGTGTACGGTATCCTCTGTGAGTGTGCTGTGTGTATGCTATGTGTGCTGTTTATGTCTGAGTGTGCTGTGTGTGTATGCTATGTGTGCTGTTTATGTCTGAGTGTGCTGGGTGTGTATGCTATGTGTGCTGTTTATGTCTGAGTGTGCTGTGTGTGTATGCTGTGTGTGCTGTTTATGTCTGAGTGTGCTGTGTGTGTATGCTGTGTGTGCTGTTTATGTCTGAGTGTGCTGTGTGTGTATGCTGTGTGTGCTGTTTATGTCTGAGTGTGCTGTGTGTGTATGCTATGTGTGCTGTTTGTGTCTGAGTGTGCTGTGTGTGTATGCTATGTGTGCTATTTGTGTGTCTGAGTGTGCTGTGTGTGCTGTTTATGTCTGAGTGTGCTGTGTGTGTATGCTATGTGTGCTGTTTATGTCTGAGTGTGCTGTGTGTGTATGCTATGTGTGCTATTTATGTCTGAGTGTGCTGGGTGTGTATGCTGTGTGTGCTGTTTATGTCTGAGTGTGCTGGGTGTGTATGCTATGTGTGCTGTTTATGTCTGAGTGTGCTGTGTGTGTATGCTATGTGTGCTGTTTATGTCTGAGTGTGCTGTGTGTGTATGCTATGTGTGCTGTTTATGTCTGAGTGTGCTGGGTGTGTATGCTATGTGTGCTGTTTATGTCTGAGTGTGCTGTGTGTGTATGCTATGTGTGCTGTTTATGTCTGAGTGTGCTGGGTGTGTATGCTATGTGTGCTATTTATGTCTGAGTGTGCTGTGTGTGTATGCTATGTGTGCTGTTTATGTCTGAGTGTGCTGTGTGTATGCTATGTGTGCTGTTTATGTCTGAGTGTGCTGGGTGTGTATGCTATGTGTGCTGTTTATGTCTGAGTGTGCTGTGTGTGTATGCTATGTGTGCTGTTTATGTCTGAGTGTGCTGTGTGTGTATGCTATGTGTGCTGTTTATGTCTGAGTGTGCTGTGTGTGTATGCTATGTGTGCTATTTATGTCTGAGTGTGCTGGGTGTGTATGCTATGTGTGCTGTTTATGTCTGAGTGTGCTGTGTGTGTATGCTATGTGTGCTGTTTATGTCTGAGTGTGCTGGGTGTGTATGCTATGTGTGCTGTTTATGTCTGAGTGTGCTGGGTGTGTATGCTATGTGTGCTGTTTATGTCTGAGTGTGCTGTGTGTGTATGCTATGTGTGCTGTTTATGTCTGAGTGTGCTGTGTGTGTATGCTATGTGTGCTATTTGTGTGTCTGAGTGTGCTGTGTGTGTATGCTGTGTGTGCTGTTTATGTCTGAGTGTGCTGTGTGTGTATGCTATGTGTGCTGTTTGTGTCTGAGTGTGCTGTGTGTGTATGCTATGTGTGCTATTTATGTCTGAGTGTGCTGTGTGTGTATGCTATGTGTGCTGTTTATGTCTGAGTGTGCTGGGTGTGTATGCTATGTGTGCTGTTTATGTCTGAGTGTGCTGGGTGTGTATGCTATGTGTGCTGTTTATGTCTGAGTGTGCTGGGTGTGTATGCTATGTGTGCTGTTTATGTCTGAGTGTGCTGTGTGTGTATGCTATGTGTGCTGTTTATGTCTGAGTGTGCTGGGTGTGTATGCTGTGTGTGCTGTTTATGTCTGAGTGTGCTGTGTGTGTATGCTATGTGTGCTATTTGTGTGTCTGAGTGTGCTGTGTGTGTATGCTATGTGTGCTGTTTATGTCTGAGTGTGCTGTGTGTGTATGCTATGTGTGCTGTTTATGTCTGAGTGTGCTGGGTGTGTATGCTATGTGTGCTGTTTATGTCTGAGTGTGCTGTGTGTGTATGCTATGTGTGCTATTTATGTCTGAGTGTGCTGGGTGTGTATGCTATGTGTGCTATTTATGTCTGAGTGTGCTGTGTATGTATGCTATGTGTGCTATTTATGTCTGAGTGTGCTGTGTATGTATGCTATGTGTGCTATTTATGTCTGAGTGTGCTGTGTATGTATGCTATGTGTGCTGTTTATGTCTGAGTGTGCTGTGTGTGTATGCTATGTGTGCTGTTTGTGTGTCTGAGTGTGCTGTGTGTATGCTATGTGTGCTGTTTATGTCTGAGTGTGCTGTGTGTGTATGCTATGTGTGCTGTTTATGTCTGAGTGTGCTGTGTGTATGCTATGTGTGCTGTTTATGTCTGAGTGTGCTGTGTGTATGCTATGTGTGCTGTTTATGTCTGAGTGTGCTGTGTATGTATGCTATGTGTGCTATTTATGTCTGAGTGTGCTGTGTATGTATGCTATGTGTGCTGTTTATGTCTGAGTGTGCTGTGTGTGTATGCTATGTGTGCTGTTTGTGTGTCTGAGTGTGCTGTGTGTATGCTATGTGTGCTGTTTATGTCTGAGTGTGCTGGGTGTGTATGCTATGTGTGCTATTTATGTCTGAGTGTGCTGGGTGTGTATGCTATGTGTGCTGTTTATGTCTGAGTGTGCTGTGTGTGTATGCTATGTGCGCTGTTTATGTCTGAGTGTGCTGGGTGTGTATGCTATGTGTGCTGTTTATGTCTGAGTGTGCTGTGTGTGTATGCTATGTGTGCTGTTTATGTCTGAGTGTGCTGTGTGTGTATGCTATGTGTGCTGTTTGTGTGTCTGAGTGTGCTGTGTGTATGCTATGTGTGCTGTTTATGTCTGAGTGTGCTGTGTGTGTATGCTATGTGTGCTGTTTATGTCTGAGTGTGCTGTGTGTGTATGCTATGTGTGCTATTTATGTCTGAGTGTGCTGTGTGTGTATGCTATGTGTGCTATTTATGTCTGAGTGTGCTGGGTGTGTATGCTGTGTGTGCTGTTTATGTCTGAGTGTGCTGTGTATGTATGCTATGTGTGCTGTTTGTGTGTCTGAGTGTGCTGTGTGTGTATGCTATGTGTGCTATTTATGTCTGAGTGTGCTGTGTGTGTATGCTCTGTGTGCTATTTGTGTGTCTGAGTGCGTGCACGCTGTGTGTACGTGTGCTCTGTGAGTCTGCTGTGTGTATTCTATATGCTATTTATATGTCTGAGTGTGCTGTGTGTGTGGGGGGGCTATGTTTGTGTGCTATGTGCATGTGTGCTCAACACGGCCCCTGAGGGACTGACTACAAGGAAGCCCGGAGCTCTGACCTCCATCTTCTCCTTCAGCGCCTGGAACACAGAGCTCAGGACCTGCTCCTCCTCTACTTGCTGGACTTCCTCTCGGCTCGGCCAGATGTCCTGCAGGTAGATGTGCTTGCCAGCGGGGTCAGTGCCTGGTAAAAGTGTACACAAAACCTAACTCCCAAACCCCTGGCAACGGAACGGAGACACCTGACTGGTGGTGGTGCTCTTGTCAATCAGGCCGAGGGGCACCGAGCCCGGTGCCTGCTTGTGGCCAGAGCTGTGTCGTGCCTGAGGCAGGCACGACGACAACTGCTAGGTCTCGGTCGGGGAAGGTCAGAAACACTGGTCTCAGAATAGGCAGATTATTCACGTTAACGGAACCTCCTGAGGGAACCTCTAAAGTCTGTAGAGCTGCGATTGCTCAGTAACTTCTAGACGACAGGAAGCAGGTAGTTCTAGCACAGCTCCCCTGAGTGGACATGTCACCTGATAGGCTCTGGGAATGGGGAGAGGATACTCTGCAATAAAACTGGGTGCTATGAGAACAGTAAGTGGGTCACCATTGGCTTCCAGAAAACTCGATGGGGTCCAGTGTGGTAACGTTGGAATTATTTACTGTGAATCATGGCTTCTCAGGAGCCAGAAGGTTCAAATCCTGAGCCTTTGCCCTTTAACTGTCTCAGATGCACTTAACCAGCCTTCTTCTCGCCTGAGAAGTGGGTTTTAATGATGGGGAATGCGAGCTGGAAAAATGAAACGTGAGAAGCACCTGAAACGGGGCCGGCACAGCTGCAGCTAACAACAGGGACACCCGCTGTTCTCTGTGCTCAGGGAGAAAAGCCTCCCTCAAGACCACACCGAAGACACACTGGAGAAGCCGGGTGCACTGACAGTGTCCACGGCAGGAGACCTGACTACACGCACTCGCCCCTCTGCCTTAGAAACAGGAGCTGACACTGCGTGTGGGACCAGCCTCGGAACAATCTGAAGAACAGACGGGTCGGCAACATCTAGAAACATGACCACCAGCACCCGGAGCTGTGAGCACCCAGAGCTGTGAGCACCCGGAGCTGTGAGCACCCGGAGCTGTGAGCACCCGGAGCTGTGAGCACCCGGAGCTGTGAGCACGGCACCCGGAGCTGTGAGCACCCGGAGCTGTGAGCACCGCATCCGGAGCTGTGAGCACCCGGAGCTGTGAGCACCGCATCCGGAGCTGTGAGCACCGCATCCGGAGCTGTGAGCACCCAGAGCTGTGAGCACGGCACCCGGAGCTGTGAGCACCCGGAGCTGTGAGCACCGCATCCGGAGCTGTGAGCACCGCATCCGGAGCTGTGAGCACCGCATCCGGAGCTGTGAGCACCCGGAGCTGTGAGCACCCGGAGCTGTGAGCACCGCATCCGGAGCTGTGAGCACCCGGAGCTGTGAGCACCCGGAGCTGTGAGCACCGCATCCGGAGCTGTGAGCACCCGGAGCTGTGAGCACCCGGAGCTGTGAGCACCGCATCCGGAGCTGTGAGCACCCGGAGCTGTGAGCACCGCATCCGGAGCTGTGAGCACCGCATCCGGAGCTGTGAGCACCGCATCCGGAGCTGTGAGCACCCAGAGCTGTGAGCACCCGGAGAGGTGAGCACCCGGAGCTGTGAGCACCCGGAGCGGTGAGCACCCGGAGCTGTGAGCACCCGGAGCGGTGAGCACCCGGAGCTGTGAGCACCCGGAGCTGTGAGCACCGCATCCGGAGCTGAGAGCACCGCATCCGGAGCTGTGAGCACCGCATCCGGAGCTGTGAGCACCCAGAGCTGTGAGCACGGCACCCGGAGCTGTGAGCACCCGGAGCTGTGAGCACCGCATCCGGAGCTGTGAGCACCGCATCCGGAGCTGTGAGCACCCGGAGCTGTGAGCACCGCATCCGGAGCTGTGAGCACCGCATCCGGAGCTGTGAGCACCGCATCCGGAGCTGTGAGCACCCAGAGCTGTGAGCACCCGGAGAGGTGAGCACCCGGAGCTGTGAGCACCCGGAGCTGTGAGCACCGCATCCGGAGCTGTGAGCACCCGGAGCTGTGAGCACCCGGAGCGGTGAGCACCCGGAGCGGTGAGCACCCGGAGCTGTGAGCACCCGGAGCGGTGAGCACCCGGAGCTGTGAGCACCCGGAGCGGTGAGCACCCGGAGCTGTGAGCACCCGGAGCTGGGAGCACCCGGAGCTGGGAGCACCCGGAGCTGGGAGCACCCGGAGCTGGGAGCACCCGGAGCTGGGAGCACCCGGAGCTGTGAGCACGGCACCCGGACGTACCGAGAGGCTCTGTCTGGAAGTCGATGTCCACGGTGCCGGCGATGGCGTACGCCACCACCAGGGGCGGAGAGGCAAGGTAGGTGGCACGGACGCAGTCGCAGAGACGCCCTTCGAAGTTTTTATTCCCGGACAGCACGCCACAGGTGACCAGGCCGCCCTGAAACACACACAAACACAGCGTCCAGTAAGACACGCCGGTGAAGGGTCAGAGCAGCCGCAGTGGGGACACTGCTCCGGGTAGGACAGCCACAGGCCGAGCTAGCTCCAATTACGACCAAGAATCTGACACCACGCCTTATGTTTTAAAGAAATTACTTGGAGAATAAAAAAACGATCCTCCTAATTATTTCAAGGCGGACGGTGCGGGGATCAGAAAACATAAACGCATTGTTTCTGGAGATTTACCAACAAAGCGCGTGCAGAGGAAGCATGTGGCTCTCACCAGGTCGTTACCTGTTTCACGGCGCTCAGAACGGCTTCGGACAAGGGCCCCGTGTTCCCCACGCACGTCGAACAGCCATAGCCGACGACTTCGAATCTGCAGAGAAAAGCACCAGGTTGGCCAGAGCACCACTGCACGTGTGTGTGAGGGGCAGGGCCAGCCTCCTCCTCACTGTGACTCGCTACCTGAGGAGTTGGGACGCAGACCAGCCATGCCGTCCGTTCCCCTCCCAACCCTGGGCTGTGGCCACCCTCTGCCCACACGCACACTCGGAGGAGCACGCTCAGAGGGGCACGCTCGGAGGGGCACGCTCGGAGGGGCACGCTCGGAGGAGCACGCTCGGAGGGGCACGCTCGGAGGGGCACGCTCGGAGGAGCACGCTCGGAGGGGCACGCTCGGAGGGGCACGCTCGGAGGAGCACGCTCGGAGGGGTACGCTCGGAGGGGCACGCCCAGAGGAGCTGGGGCTGAGGCTGCCCCAGAGGGATGTGATTATCTGCCTCTGACACTGTAAGCAAGACCTGAGCCTCCTCGCTGGGAGCACAATCCAAACCGTGTCCTGCACGTCCTTCCAGAGGCTCACACTGAGGAGATCCCCTCCCCAGAGGCCCGAGCGGCTCTGGGGCCAGGACTGACAGCGGCCAATCTGTCCCCTCAACCACTCAGGCCAAGGAGAGTTCTTGACACACTTCCAGATGACAGAACTAGAAATGTACACATACGACCCACAGAACTACTTTCAGATGCTCTTCTAAACGAAGAAACAAACAAACACCCCACAAAAAAAAGAAACACATCCAGCTTGCAAGGAATTGCGATTTGTGTAGACAGCAGGCCTGAGCCTGGTGGTGTGGCTCAGTGTTGGCATCGACCCAGGAGCCACGGTGTTCGATTCCCAGTCAGGGCACAAATCTGGGCTGTGGGCTTCACCCCAATGGGGGACGTGCAGGAGGCAGCCCATCAATTACCGCCCCTCATCACTGGTGTTTCTCTCTCTCCCTTCCTACTGGAAATGAAAAAGAACGTCTTTAAAGACACCTCACTCGGCTAATGCCGCAGCCTGCAGAACGGCACTCCGTCCTGAAAGCTGCCCTGCGGGCCGGAGCACGCCCGGGCCGCCATCCCTGTCACGTCACCTGTCTGACCTGCCGCCTTCCCCCACACTTCCCCTCTGCCCAGCACGCCGCCTCCACCGGCACCCGGCCTGGCGCTGACTGTGCCCACGTGTCTGCCGAGGGCACGTCTCAGGGAGAGGGGAGGACGGGCGGAGAGGAGGACGCAGCTCACCCGAGCCGGCGCAGGTATGGCAGCACGCCGCTGGAGCTGAGGTAGTGCGTGACCATCCCGCCTCCGGGCGCCAGGCTGGTCCGGATGTAGGGCGGCACCCGCAGACCGGCCTCCACCGCCTTCTTGGCCAGGAGACCTGCCGGACAAACGTGGCCATGGCTCTGCTGCCCCCGGAGGGGACAGACCGGCCGCCAGCAGCTGGGCTCGCCCCCAGGAGGGAGATCCATTCCTGTTATCTCCCACCTTCCCCCCAACGTGTCCATCGAGACAGCGCTGCCGGGGGCGCAGCCCGCACAGGCCCAGCCCAACAGGGACCGAGCGGTTCCAGCTGCCACCGTCACAGTAACCGGAGACACACAGTGATAGGACACGGTTCCCACACGGACCGCGTGTCGTGTGCTCGGTTCCCACACGGACCGCGTGTCGTGTGCTCGGTTCCCACACGGACCGCGTGTCGTGTGCTCGGTTCCCACACGGACCGCGTGTCGTGTGCTCGGTTCCCACACGGACCGTGTGCTCGGTTCCCACACGGACCGCGTGTCGTGTGCTCGGTTCCCACACGGACCGTGTGCTCGGTTCCCACACGGACCGCGTGTCGTGTGCTCGGTTCCCACACGGACCGTGTGCTCGGTTCCCACACGGACCGCGTGTCGTGTGCTCGGTTCCCACACGGACCGCGTGTCGTGTGCTCGGTTCCCACACGGACCGCGTGTGGTGTGCTCGGTTCCCACACGGACCGCGTGTCGTGTGCTCGGTTCCCACACGGACCGCGTGTCGTGTGCTCGGTTCCCACACGGACCGTGTGCTCGGTTCCCACACGAACCGCGTGTCGTGTGCTCGGTTCCCACACGGACCGCGTGTCGTGTGCTCGGTTCCCACACGGACCGCGTGTGGTGTGCTCGGTTCCCACACGGACCGCGTGTCGTGTGCTCGGTTCCCACACGGACCGTGTGCTCGGTTCCCACACGAACCGCGTGTCGTGTGCTCGGTTCCCACACGGACCGCGTGTCGTGTGCTCGGTTCCCACACGGACCGCGTGTCGTGTGCTCGGTTCCCACACGGACCGCGTGTCGTGTGCTCGGTTCCCACACGGACCGCGTGTCGTGTGCTCGGTTCCCACACGGACCGTGTGCTCGGTTCCCACACGAACCGCGTGTCGTGTGCTCGGTTCCCACACGGACCGCGTGTGGTGTGCTCGGTTCCCACACGGACCGCGTGTGGTGTGCTCGGTTCCCACACGGACCGCGTGTCGTGTGCTCGGTTCCCACACGGACCGCGTGTCGTGTGCTCGGTTCCCACACGGACCGCGTGTCGTGTGCTCGGTTCCCACACGGACCGCGTGTCGTGTGCTCGGTTCCCACACGGACCGCGTGTCGTGTGCTCGGTTCCCACACGGACCGCGTGTCGTGTGCTCGGTTCCCACACGGACCGTGTGCTCGGTTCCCACACGGACCGCGTGTCGTGTGCTCGGTTCCCACACGGACCGTGTACACGGTTCCCACACGAACCGCGTGTCGTGTGCTCGGTTCCAACACGGACCGTGTGCTCGGTTCCCACACGGACCGCGTGTCGTGTGCTCGGTTCCCACACGGACCGCGTGTCGTGTGCTCGGTTCCCACACGGACCGCGTGTGGTGTACACATGAAGATGGCGCGGCAGCACGTCAGTGTGTCCTCTCACCTCAGGGTCCAGCACAGCCATGGCCACCCCTACGGACACCAGACTCGCTAGGCACAGTCCTCCTGGGCCAGCAGAGGCCCACACGGCCTGAACTAGATGTGAGTTACACACGCACCTCCGTGTGGTAAGAAGGAAATGTAACAGTCGGCCTCAGGCCCCCAAAGACTAAACCCTGAATGCCCCCCCGATCCCCGAGGACAGAGCGGCCGGCCGGGACAAAGGCCGTCACTCAGGAGGGCGCGGGTGGCCTGGCACCGCCCCACCTGCTGCCAGCATGACGGACGGGTTGCAGTTGTTGGTGCAGCTGGTGACGGCGGCGACGAGCACGGCCCCGTGCGACAGGCGGTAGGCACTCCCTTCGTAGCACAGAGACACGGCGTCCCGCTGCTGCTCGGACGCAATCTGGAAGCCTCGGAACCCAACCTGGGGAGACGACCACACTGACGTGAGCGAGTTCTGACACGGAGAGGGGGCCCGGCCTGGGCCAGTGTGTCTCAGTGGATAGAGCCTCGGCCTGCGGACTGAAGGGTCCCAGGTTCGATTCCGGTCGGGGCACAGGCCCGGGCTGCGGGCACATCCCCAGTGTGGGACGTGCAGGAGGCAGCCGATCCGTGATTCTCTCTCTTCATGGATGTTTCTCTCTCTCTCTCCCTCTCTGTTCCTCCACAGCATCAATAAAAACACAAAAAGGGGAAGAAAAAGAAAACACAGATGGGGACTGAACACTGGACATCAGAGGCATGTGAGTTACTGAGGGCCGGCCCGGGCCGGGCAGCAGCTGTGATTCAGCTGGACCCGGGGCGTGCCGCCACGAGGCGTCCGCACCCAGTCCTCTCTGCTGGAGCCCAGCCTCGCGGGCCGGCTCTCCCTCGGCTCCGGTTCTCAGCCATCCCAGCCACAGCAATGCTCAAGGCGGGAGCAGCTCTCTGTTAAAACCGCCCCAAGGATCTGCTCGCAATGACTGTGTGCATGTGTGCGCACGTGTGCATGTGTAGAATCTGCTAGAGCTGGCAACAGCTGGAGCAAGGCTCACGGGGATTCATGCCCCTCTTATTTCTGCCCGAGCCTGACGTCTCCCACAGAAAACCCACAAACTGCAAACTGAGGCTGTGGGAAGACAGCAAGGGCCCGGCCTCCAGCACAGACCTGAGGCCCCAGTCTGGGCGGGTGGTTTTCCCCGAGTCGCAGTCACGTGCCCCAGAGGCTGGAGGTGGCACAGAGGGTCTGACGGCGGGAGCCCGCCAGGGGGGCCACCACCGCGCAGTGCCCGCACGTGAAGCGGCGCTGTGGCTGAGAGACCGGCCCGTAGCTGAAAACTGAAGGATGTGGGGACGGCTGCCCGAGACCCCCGCTCCCCGGGCCCGTGCGGCAGGACAGACAAGGCGGCCCACCTTCTCGCCGAGGCAGGCGCGGAAGTCCCTCTTCATCTCCGTCACCGCCACTCTGTCCTGCGGCCTCTTGGGACCGCTGACCGTGGCCACGATGGAGCTCAGGTCGATGCGGATCACCTGGCAGGGAGAGGGGAGACGAGTCAGGACTCTGGGGTCAGATTCCAATCCAGGCACTACTTTCCGAGAAAGAAGAAGTATATGGTATTTTTTTCAAAAAATATTTCATTCACTTTTTTACAGAGAAGAAAGCAGAGGAATAGTCAGAAACATCGATGAGAGAGAAACATCGATCAGCTGCCTCTTGAACACCCCCTACTGGGGATGTGCCCGCAGCCAAGGTACATGCCCTTGACCGCAATCGAACCCGGGACCTTTCATTCTGCAGGCCGACGCTCTATCCACTGAGCCACACCGGTTTTGGCTCGGCTATGGTATTTTTTTTAATGCAACTTGTTGTAATTGGGGAAACACACCCACCAAAGATATTAAACCCATTAACTTATGAAACCTAAGAAAATGTGCTAAAAGCAGAAGCGTATGCAAATGCTACACCAACAACGGTGCCCTCTCTGTGAACTCCCCACTGCCCTCCCACTGCAGCAGCGCCTGGGCAGCGGGGCACTTCCTGCCTCGGCCCAGACCCGCCCTCTGCCTGCGTGAGGGTGGCTCAGTGAGCCTTCTTCCCGGCTTCCCGGAAATAAAGATCTAGTTAAACTCGTGAGGGAAATCGGAGCAGGGCCACAGAGAACATGTTAGTAACAACAATCCTGGCTAACAAGGAGGAAATATGCAAATTGACCGTCACTGCCACAAAGATGGCGGTGCCTGCCGAGGAGGGCCTCTGGCCGGGGAGGGCAGCTGGGGACCATGAAGACAGCAGGGGAGAGCATTTGGGGGTAATCAGCCAGCAGTGGGGGCCAGGTGGGCAGGCAAGCAGGCAGAGTGGTTAGGGGTGATCGGGCAGGCAGGCAGATGAGCGTTTAGGAGCCAGCGGTCCTGGATTGTGAGAGGGATGTTCGACTGCCGATTTAGGCGCGATCCCACAGGGACATCCCCTGAGGGGTCCCGGACTGGAGAGGATGCAGGCCCAGGCTGAGGGACACCCCCCTCCCCCCCAGCACTATGCATGAGTTTCGTGCACCGGGCCTCTAGTTAAACAACAGCGTCAGCACTGAGCCTCCCGGCCTGAGCCTGCCCTAAGGAGCATGCGTCTCCTCTTGTACAACGGGATCACCTGTGTGTAGCGATGGGGACACTGAGGCAGAAGGGTCGCACAGCTCCCGACCTCAGAGCCGGACGGGAGCCGGGGGCAGGCTCAGCGCCCCCAGCCCGGTGGCTCTGCCCTCACCTGCGAGTACTCCGGCCGCCCCGCGTCACTCTGGTCACTGCGGAACAGCTTCACAGCCTTCAGGTAGGTCTCCATGGACCGCAGCCGGGCTTTGTCAAAGCCTGGAAGACAAACGACAGAAACTGGTGAGGAAGCCGGAAACCCTGGGGAAGTTTGCTGAATTCCAAAGACGAGCAAGAGACAAATGCTACAAGTGACTGGACACCAGAAGCGACTTGTTCGTGAATTAGCCCCAGACAGCACCCAGAGCTGGTCCGAGCAGCCGTCAGCCCCACAGCACCCCTTCCAGGGAACAGATGGCAGCAGGACCAGGGGTGCCGGGCAGGGCAGGAACCTCCCCAAAGGGACCAAGAGGACGGGAGGCGCAGACCTGCGTTCGGCTCCTTTCTTTAAGCCACATGTCGATGGGTCCGCAGAGACTAGGGTTCGAGGCCCAAAGCTAAAGTCATCTGACAGTTTACGTGAGCCACTGGCCCAAATCCTGGTCCCCCGTCAAACACATCAGACACACGGGAAGCAGCGTGTGCACCCATAGGCCTGTCCTCTCACCCGTGTGCTCCAAGTGCTTCAGCGTCACATTGTCCACAGGGAAGAAGCTGAGGGTAGCACCGTATTCCGGACACATGTTGGCGATGGTGGTCCGGTCCACTATGGATAACTGCGAGACCCCACTCCCGAAGAACTCCACGAACTTCCCGGCCACGCCCACCTGCCTGAGGTGCTGGGAGGGACACAGACGCACACAGTCAGACTCTCCGAAAACCCTACCATCTCATCTCCTCCGATGGCAGTGGAGGGAAGCAGAGGACTGTGCTGTCTCGGCACACACTCGCTGCGGCGCAGCAGGCGTTCTGCGATAAACAGTCCATCAGAAGGGAGGTCAGCATCAATGTAAGGGCGGAAAGGGCGTGACGCTCGTGGCTGGGAGTCGCATGTTCCCAGCCTGAGACTGGGGTGCAGGGTGGACTCCTGGCGTCTTTTCCTCACTGAGCCGCACGTGAAGTAACCGCACTTCTAGCCATTGATGGCAAATGGGCTCAATGACATGCTCAAACAGTGACCACACTGTGTATGAACAGTTACACATTATGCAAATTCCAACTCCTATCCAAATGTTTACAGCAACGATCATTATAGGTGAGTTCCATTTTGACAGGATTTACCAAACTTACTTCCTTCTAACGGCCTTTTTCTTAGTTGCTACCAAGTAACGGAAGCGGCTGCCCACCCTTGCTCACTGGTATACTCAGACCGGCGCAGGGAGCGGGGGTTGGGGGAGGGTAAGAGCAAAACCACCCCCGGCCCACGAAAAATGTTAGCTCACTGGGTCCAGGTGCTCGGGGCCATGATCCGAGCTCGTTACAAACGCACACACACAAGCCTGAGACGACGCCTACTGACTCACAGTTCTTGTTTTTGCAAATGAAAGCAAGACAGGTTAGGTCCTCTACACTGCTGCCTTCGCCAAACTAACGGGGCACCAAGTGAACACTTTGGAACACACAGATTAACCCTGAAAAGACCAGGAATAGACCAGGACCTCCACCAGATACTATCTTCACTGATCAGCTTTTGTATCCCCAAGTAAAAATGTCAGAGCCAGACTCAGGATGCTATTCAAGGACGCAGCCAGAGGGTCTGAGAGGCACCGTTAATTTTCCGGATGCCGCAAGGAGCATCGATTTCCACAGAAACGTAACGGACGCTCCTTGTCCGTTAGGAACAGGCTGTAAGTCCTCATTTAGCCTCTTGATTTCTGGTCCACACACCAAATCGATCATCTCTGAGATGTCAGATGCTTCCCAAACCGGGGAAGGCTCAATACTGCATGCCGGGAGGGGGCAGCACATTTCTTCCCTGTGGAGTGTCCCCCCACAACCAACCGGCCACAGCGCGGGGGCCTGGCCCCTGGGAGCAGAGCGGGCCCAGGTGCGGAGACTTCATCATGTAAACGGAGTCAAATGGTCACACTGTGACCCAGCCCGAGCCGGTGAGCACCCGGGTCTAACCCCCCACGCTCTCTGCTCAGACGCAGGCCGTTATATGACTTAAGTGTCAAAAACCCAATAAAATAAAACGAACTCAGCGAGCACCAGGAGTCCGGGGCAGCTGGACAGTGGCTCACTGGAGACCCTCGTGCAGTGCTGTGAACAACAGAGCAGCCTACGGGAAAGCCTGCTGCACCCTGGCCGGTGTTGCTCAGTGGATAGTGCGTCAGCCGGTGGACTGAAGGGTCCCAGGTTCGATTCCAATCAAGGACACATGCCTGGGTTGCGGGCTTGCTCCCCGGTAGGGGGCGTGCAGGAGGCAGCTGACCCACGATGCTCTCTCTCATCATGGAAGATCCTCTCTCTCTCTCTCTCTCCCCCCCCCTTCCTCTCTGAGATCAATGAAAACGTATTTATGAAGAAAGGCTGACGCCACCACAGCCTGCCGCTGGAAGGATCCCCAGATGGAGCGATGGTACTGAAGGGGCAGGTGACTCCGGACGGGTTAAAGATTAGACTTCCCCAACACCCATGGAGCCCACTGCGTGCAGGGGCAGGGGCAGGGGCAGGGGCAGGGCCCGGCAGGGAGGGCTCCAGGCCCGGTGCTGGAAGGAGTGCTGGGCCCTTCCCGGCCAGCCCGGGGCCCTCGGTCCGTCCGTCAGCCTCACCATGCGGCTTTCTCCAAGTGAAGGGGGACATGGCCCAACAGCACCACCCTCCGGCTGTGGGGGGACGAGGGAGCAGGCAGCGAGCAGACACCCACTGCCATCCTCCAGGAGGAAGGGATGCTGCCAGCACCACCGCCACGCACCTTGGTGATGCCCTACTGTGGGCCACGCACCTTGGTGATGCCCTACTGTGGGCCACGCACCTTGGTGATGCCCTACTGTGGGCCACGCACCTTGGTGATGCCCTACTGTGGGCCACGCACCTTGGTGATGCCGAGCACTACTGTGGGCCACGCACCTTGGTGATGCCCTACTGTGGGCCACGCACCTTGGTGATGCCGAGCACTACTGTGGGCCACGCACCTTGGTGATGCCGAGCACTACTGTGGGCCACGCACCTTGGTGATGCCGAGCACTACTGTGGGCCACGCACCTTGGTGATGCCGAGCACTACATCGATGGCCGTGACGAAGGGGCTGGAGGAGCCGCTCAGCTCACAGCCCACCACCTCAGGCAGCGTGAGGGCCACGGGCAGCCCCAGCATGACGGCTTCCGTCTCGATGCCTCCGACCCCTGCAGCGAGATACATGTGTGACCACAGGACATAGGGGGACACACGTGCTTCCCGCGACCACGTGTGCTCAGAACCCGGTTTCAGGGTTACGCCAAGGTCAGGAAACAGCCCGTCGGGCTGAGCGGGCCCCTGCGCTCCAGACGGACACCGACAGAGCCCGCCTGTGCCAGGTTCGTGCAGCTCCGCCCGGCCGCACAGAAAAGAAAAAGAAAGCTGGTGGTCACCACAGCTGAGAAAGAGGAAGCGTGCTCAGCCAGAGAGAATGGCGGCCATCTTTAAGGTGTGTGTGTGGGGGAGACAAAGGGAAGCAGCTGCAGCACCAGGCTGTGCAGGGCCAGGTACAGAGGCAGAGCAGCTGGGAGTACGGAAGCGGGCAGTCACGGGAGCTCTGTACAGTGACCACATCATCCTCACCGCACGCTAACCACCCCCCTGGGTGGCTGTGCGGGGCACTGTGCACATTTCCTAAACCCTCTCTTAGCCCGGCCGGTGTGGCTCAGGGGCTGAGCAATGACCCAGGAACCAGGAGGTCAGGTTCGACTCCCGGTCAGGGCACAGGCCTGGGCTGTGGGCTCGGTCCCCCGTGTGGGGCTTACGGGAGGCAGCCGGTCCAGAATCCTCTCTCCTCACGTATGTTTCTCTCTCCCTTCCTCTCTGGAATCAATAACACAACATGTAAAAATAAATAAACCCTCCCTAACCGCCCCGTCCCACCCACCCAAGCTAAGCTCTCCCCTCCTGCTGCCTGGATAGCCCCGGTCTCAGCGGCCACACGACCTGTGTGTCTGTGAGGCCCAGGCCCTCGCCCTCGCCCTCCGCCCGGGAGAGCAGCAGGCGGCTGCGTACTCACCCCAGCCCAGGACGCCCAGGCCGTTCACCATGGTGATGTGGGAGTCGGTGCCCACCACGCTGTCCGGGAAGAGGAGGGCCTCGTCCTCGAAGACCACCCGGGACAGGTACTCCAGGCTCACCTGGTGGGCCAGGCCCGTGCCGGGCGGGACCAGGGCCACGTTCCTGAAGACCCGCGAACACCACTGGGGGGGGGGGGGGGGGGAAGAAGCGCGGTGTGAGCGCCGCACGACTGTGAGCTCGTCTTCACGACAGACACCAACACTAAGCTGTCTGACCAGCAGCCCGTGTGGTCCAGTCCACAGACTAACCCTAAACACACCCCTTCGCCAGACCGTTAGACAACCACGGCACAGGACACCCCAACTCCCCAGAGCCCAGATAAATGGGTTTCCCATTGTGTCCCAGGACACACCAGCCACTGCTGTGCGTTCAGAAACAAACAGCACCTGCCAGTATCTCATAAACTGCTATTAAAGGTCCCCCAGCATCTGTACCTTGAAAAACTGGAGCCTCTCCCGGTTCCTGCCGAACTCCACCTCCTGGTTCTTTAACACGGTCTCAGGTCTGCCAGGAGGGAGAGCCGTGTCAGCGTGTTACAGGACGTGCGCCCCGTTTCCTGGCTTCCCGCCAACACGCGTTCACAGTATCTGGAACCGCCATCTCCTGCTTCTCGCACCCGCATGCCTTCCCCAGCGGCGGTGTGGCCCCTACAGGGCCCACTAGGAAGCCCCTCAGGGACGCTGACTGTGCTGGCCAGGAAGGCCGCGGCCACACGGTCCCCACCTGCCCTTCTGGGCATCGCCGTGAGGTGTGGCTAAGCCCCTGGAAGAACAGGTGTGAGCTTTGCTGGGTCTCGTGACAGGAGAGGAGGCACCTCACACCACCAGCACGAGCATGCCGCCGCGGCCGCGTGCTGGGAGCAGGGACCCGCGGTCAGCACCATCTCCCGGGTCACAAAGCGCCTCCTCTCGCCTGCCAGGAGCAGCTCGCCTCGTACGGCTGCCGATGAGTCAGGAATCGTCTCACTCGGAGACAGCCTTTCCCTGAGCAGGACTCAGGCCACTGTCCAGGACCTTACAGGCTTCTGGCTTCTAACGGACGTTTTAAACATCATTACAGCCCATCTTGAGTTGCTCATTTTCCTGCCGGCCCAGCTGGTGATTAAGGTTTGACTGACTATCAATACAACGTAAATTACACAAGCCCTCCAGGGTCCAGATAATCACAGCTGCTCGATTGGCACGGTTTTCGATACAAAGACCACATCAATAATCCACTGCTCAGTGGTCTCAGGAGGCTGCCCAGGCCTGGGGGCAGCTGGAGCCTCCCCAATCACTCCTCGACCCAGCACCTGTGGCCATCGAGTGGGGAGCCTCCAGGCCCGGGGCAGCTTTCTCAGCCTCCGCAGTCACTCCAGCCCGCAGCACCTGTGGCCATTACGCCATCCACGCCTTTATCAGCTCGAAGCCGACCCCCAGCGAGGCAGCGACTGCCACCCGTGCCCTCGGCCTCTTGCCTGAGCCTGCAGTTACTCCACCCCTGACACACCACGGCACACGCAGTTACTGCCTTTTACACAGCCCGGGACGGCACGTAACCCATCTCACTACTTTAGACTTTAGACTTAAAATTAAAGGGACACATTACACCAAACTGGGTTTTTAAAAATAAAAATATACCATCTTGGCCCTGCATTTGCTGCCAGCTATAAAAAGATGATAAAGCCGAAACCGGTGTGGCTCAGTGGATGGAGCATTGGCCTGCAGACTGAAGGGTCCCAGGTTCGATTCCGGTCAAGGGCATGTACCTTGGTTGCAAGCACATCCCCAGTGGGGGGCGTGCAGGAGGCAGCTGATCGATGTTTCTCTCTCATCGATGTTTCTGACTCTCTCTCCCTCTCCCTTCCTCTCTGTAAAAAATCAGTAAAACATATTTTTTTTTAAAAGACGATAAAAAACATCAGTGATGTCTGAGTCACTTATTGCTCCTTTTCAAGAATCTCTGTAAGAGATGCTGATGTCGGCCAACACGGCCGAGCAGGCCACACACGCGGCAGCGGGAACGGGGGCAAGGACATAGACGCCATAACTCAGGGCAAAGGACCCACAGATCCAGTGAGCTCTTGGGAAGGAGGAACAAGAGGTCCCTATAACAACCTTCAGGTACCTCAATACAGCCAAAATTAAAAGAAAAACATTAATAAACTGCCTGCTGGGAAACGGAGCCCACTCCTGTGACGAGAAGCCTCTTCGCTGGCACCACCCAGGCCGTCACTCGTCCGGAACGGTGTCCCACACGACACCGTGTACGGAGCAAGACCACAGAACACCTCCTAGCAGGGCACAAAGCTAGAGATACAAACGGGGAATCCACCGAAGAAAGATGGATGAATAAAGAGCAAGTGACTGGCACACTCACTCAATAAAAGCTCTCCGTGTCAGACCAGGACAGCTGCCCTGCCCACGCCAGAAAATCACCGAATCTACAGGGAAGCCTTACGGTTCCTTCCTGGGCCAGCAGACCTAAGGGGCATAAAGCAGCACCCCCCACAGGCATACGGGCCCAGGAGCAGGGGTATGTTGGGGGGTGAGAGGGTGGGGTAGGGGTACCCTGAAAACCAAGCGGCAGTGTAAGAATAAGAAGACGCCATACTCAGGCACTGGCTGCAGATGGAAAGGGCACAGCAGCGGGGTGTTCTCGATCTGCGTGGACGGCCTCCCAGCGCCGCGGCCCAGGGCCGGCTCCCCCGGCTCGCAGGGCCCCCGGCACGCGGCCGGGCCTCGGCAGGGCAGCCTCCTGGGCGGCGGCGCTGGCGCTTTGAGTGGCGAGAGCTTGGCTGCTTTGGGCAGGTCCCCGCCTCCAGGGTTGGGCGCATTCTGTATCGCACTGTCATTCAAACGGAACAAACGCTGTTAGAGTGACAGAAACTCGGCTCTTCAACCACCAGCAGCGCACACGCCGGGCCACACACACACACACACCAGCAGCGCACACGCCGGGCCACACACACACACACACACACACACACACCAGCAACGCACACGCCGGGCCACACACACACACACACCAGCAACGCACACGCCGGGCCACACACACACACACACACACACACACACACACCAGCAACGCACACGCCGGGCCACACACACACACACACACACACACACCAGCAACGCACACGCCGGGCCACACACACACACACACACACACACACCAGCAACGCACATGCCGGGCCACACACACACACACACACACACACACACCAGCAACGCACACGCCGGGCCACACACACACACACACACACACACACCAGCAACGCACACGCCGGGCCACACACACACACACCAGCAACACACACAGAAGGAACAGGCAGCTTCAGTTCATGGAGCAGAAAACGTAGCCCTAAGGCCAACAGGCCGCGCTCAGCTGCTCCTGAAACCAGGGAAGCACCTGGGCCAGCGAGATGCTTCGCCCCGGACGCAGCAGCAGCTGAGCCACAGCTCCCGCCAGGGGCAGTGCACAGCCCCGAGTCTGCTGCCTGAGACCCGGCAGTGAGAGCCACGTCTCCTCTGGGCTGACTGCGGTGGGAGAAACCAGGGCTTCAGTGAGCGAGCGCAGCGCTGTCGCCAGCTAGCGAGCCCACGCACAGCTCGCCCTCGCGGCTCTTCGGAAGGAAACGAAAAGCCTTAGGGAGAGGAAGCCTGCAGTCATGACCCAGGGCACCAGACGCCAGGCTTGCTCACATTCCCATCGGAAGGGTTCCGCAGAAACACAAACAGGACCATCATTCAGACCGAGAGAAAGAAACCACGGCTACCCGTGTCGCCAGCTTTTCTTCCTGCGTCAGTCAATACCACATGCAGGAAACGGGCACGGGTTCTCCCCTTCCTCCCCCCGCCCCACGCATGCCGAGGGTGGGGTGCCGCCTGCAGGCTGTCGTCACAGCCTCGGCATCACGGTACCATTTGCTGAAGTCGATCTGCAGAGAGTGGTCGACGGTGAGGTCCGTCGGGCAGGCAGGGTGGACTTTCTTGGGGTCCCCGCCCAGCTTCTTCACCGCCTCCCGCATCGCAGCGAGGTCCACCATGGCCGGGATCCCCCTGAAAGCAGAAGGGGCACGCTGCAGCTCTAACTTCCTCCTCGGGGGCTCACAGTGTAAGATGCACTTACTCATTTCTGTATTTAAAAAGGAGCTTTTTTCTCCCTGGCCCATGTGGCTCAGTGGCTAGAGCATCGGCCCATGGACTGAAGGGTCCCAGGTTCAATTCCAGCCAAGGGCATGGACCTTGGTTGCGGACACATCCCCAGTAGGAGGTGTGCAGGAGGCAGCTGATCGATGTTTCTCTCTCATCAATGTTTCTACCTCTCTATCCCTCTCCCTTCCTCTCCGAGATCAATAAAAACATATTAAAAAATTTAAAAAAAAAAGAACCCTAAACTATGTGGCCTGTGCGGACTGAAGGGTCCCAGGTTCAATTCTGAATAAGAACATGGACCTTGGTTGCGGGCACATCCCAGGTGGGGCGTGCAGGAGGCAGCTGATGGATGTTTCTCTCACCATTGATGTTTCTGTCTGTCCCTCTCCCTTCCTCTCTAAAATAAGTAAAAATGTATTTAAAAATAAAATAAAAGGAGCCCTTTTAATCTACATTCGTGCTTGACAATGGGCCTGCTCTCCAGGGCTGGAAGCTCCCGGAGTTAACGAGTTCACATGAGACACTGAGACACGAGTGCTCAGAGGCAGATGCTCAGACATAAGAGAACTTCGGGGAGTGGCCATGGCATTCCTCCTCCTGCCTTCCATGCTACGGACCCCCGCTTCTCCCAGGCCCGGGCTCTCCCCGCCCAGTGCCTTCTTGCTGGCCCTCAGTTACCCACTGGACACGTGCACATTCCAGCTGCCAGCAGCCAGCACTGACCAAAGGCCTCCCTCCAGGGGCCAGGCCCAGAGACTCCCTGCTCTCAAGGATGTTGCGGGAGGATGAAGCGGTGGCTCCCGTGACCGCAGCGCCGACAGGCCCAGGCCGAGCAGGAAATCCCGTCCGTCCGCCTGGGCTGAGGGCGTGCTCCCTGCCTAGCTAACCCGCACCCTCCTGTGACATCGGCTAAAGGCCCCCTCTTCGTGACAGATCGCTGACCCCAGGGCAGGCGAGGCCCTTCAGAGGACGGGACTTTGGCTCTGGTGAGAGGGAGGCCAGCTGTCCACATGGCCGGGATCACACGCGAAGGGAGCAGGAAGCAGGGGCAAGCCCAGATCTGCCCGAGCCAGCAGGCCGTGCAGTCACTGCGGAGGGGGCAGGGCAGGCCGTCAAGTGTGAGGCGAAGTCTGAAAGCCTGAGCTGGTGAGACGACAGGATGCAGCTAAGCAAGTGGTTTTGGAATAAAGAACACAAGAAACAAGCGCCTAATTTTTAAAGAAATGCTTCAGTTTAGAAAGGGCAATTTTTAAAAAGTATTTTTAAATTTTATTTTATCTTCTTAAATTTTTTATTGATTTCAGAGAGGAAGGGAGAGGGATAGAGAGATAGAAACATCAATGAGAATCACTGATCGGCTGCCTCCCGCACACGCCCCACTGGGGCGAGAGGGGGGAATGAAGCCCACCACCCAAGCATGTGCCCTTGGCCGGAACCGAACCTGGGACAATTCAGTCCACAGGCTGACATGCTATCCACTGAGCCAAGCCACTAGGGCAGGGCAGTTTGTTTTGTTTTTAAAAAGAAGTATTTCTTTATTGATTTCAGAGAGGGAAAAAGAGGAAGAGAGAGAAACAGCAATGAAGACAGAGAATCTTGGATCGGCTGCCTCCTGCACAGCCCACACTGGGGATCGAGCCTGCCACCTGGACATGTGCCCTTGACCAAAGTCGAACCCAAGACTCTTCAGTCTGCAGGCCAACGCTCTATCCACTGAGCCAAACCAGCCAGGGCTAGAAAGGGCAATTTAAAAAATGTAAACTAATACCCAGAACTAGAGCCAGGGGTTTTACAGAGACGCGCTCTGCAGGGCCCAGGAAGAGGGCACTCACGTGAAGTCCTGGAGGAGCACCCGGGCCGGGAAGAAGGGCACCTCCACGTGGCTCTGCGTGGCACGCCAGTCCAGGATGTTCAGGACGTCCTCCTTCTTCAGCAGAAAGCCGTCACACTTCCTCACCGCTGCTTCCAGCAGCACCCGCACCGAGTACGGCAGGACGTCTGGTTCGAGACAACGGTAAGGAGTCATAACTAGGCATTCTAAAGATTCAAATAAAGATGCACGCGCACTGCCCGGCCGGCGGGGCTCAGTGGTTGAGGGGCGTCCCATGCACCAGGAGGTCACAGTTCAATTCCCAGGCAGGGCACATGCCTTAGGTTGCGGGCTGGAGCACCAGTAGGGGGCGTGCAGGAAGCAGCCCATTGATATTTCCCTCATTGATGTTTCCATCTCCCTCTCCCTTCCTCTCTAAAATCAATAAAAACGTACTTTTAAAAAGACAGAGATGCATATTTTCTCAATTTAAAAGTAGTTTAGTCCAGTAAACACAGAACAAAGCACATTCACGTGAGCACCAGGACTTGTCGATCGGAGGCCCCACATGTAAGCAGGCCCCGAAAATGCAAAGACTTTCACACACGTGTTCTGACTTGGGCACGTAAGACTGGTGAGTGCACAGTAACATCCAGGGAAGACAAAGAAACACTGAAACCACAGAAAACGGGAATTAAGTACAATAACAAAGACAGTCCTTTAAGTAAAAGTCTGCAATAGGTTTAAAAGGTTTCCATCAAAAATGGCTCAAGTTTAGAAGTGAATCAGGGTTTTAGATGAGTCAATTCACTTCCTAAAAACCATCTTTCATTCTGGATGACTTACACGAAGGCCTGTCCTTGCATTTTCCCCTCCAACTAACATGCTTCTTCACACAGGATGCTGCCTGCGCCCCGGCATTCCCACCAGAGCACCCCCAATGCGGCCAACTGGGCTAAACGGGCTGGGAGATCCGTGCCAGGAGAGAACTGGCTGGACTGGCCCGCCCCCACCCAGGAATCTCTGGGATCCTAAGAATCCGGAAAGCTAATCTGTATCGACAGATAACAAGACCAGCTGGTAACTGAGCTGGTGCAGGAGGACGCGGCACGACACTGGTGAGATGGCTGACAGCAGGCGCTCTAGTCAAGGCTCCGTGAAGATCCCCCAGATCCCGCAGGTGCCGGGGCTCTAGAGGCCTCGCTGCCACCGCCCCGGGGCAGGGGTGCAGGGGGGTATGCGTGAGGCAGGGCCAGCCGGCCCCAGGGTGCGGACCTAGCTCAAGACCAAAGGCTGCTCTGAGGCTGGCAACACCCGCCGCTCAGGGCAGAGGGCACAGCCGCCGGCCTGATGACCGTGTTCCTTGTTCTGCGTGGCGTTCTGACATTTACTGCCCACACCGGACATCCGGGAACCGCTCAGGACATGCCACACCACCACCGTCCCTCCAGCTGGAAGAGCAGCCTGCCCTCGCCGGCAGTTCCACAGGGCTGGCCCGGGTGTGCAACAGTGTCCCCGTGGGCGCAGCCGGTGCCCAGACAGTGGGTCTTCCCAAGAGAGGCCTGGTCAGGCTTGTTCAGGGTCCCTCCGCTCTGGGCGGGACGGCACCCAGGGCCCCGGCCAAGGGGCAGAGCTGACCTCGCAGCAGGAATGTGGTCCATGTCACCGCCCTGCCCACCTGGGAACGTGGTTCTGAGGGCAGAGCCTCGTCTAAAAGTGGGAGACGGAGTCTCAGGCCAGACTCTTCACAGAGGTGTGTGACTCCGGGGAAATTCCTCAGGCTCCTGGCCGCAATGCCTCCTTTAGGAAGTGGGGACAAGACCGCGTCTCCGCCCACCACAGCGCAAGGGAGCGAGATAAGCAGGCGATGCCCACGCGTCCTGTGGAAATCCCTGTTGACGGAGAAACCTCCCATGGGCGACGGCAGCAGTGATGAGGTGGTGAGCCAACGCCAAGCCAACTGAACGAGGCAGAGCCGCCCCGGACAGCAGGACGGAAGCGCACTCTAGGCCAGGCCCCGGAGCAGCAGCTCCAGAGCAGCTACGGGCAAATCTCAGAAGCTGCTCAAGGCCAGGGCTGGGGGAGCCCTGGCAGTCTCTCAGTGATTAGAGCGCCAAGTCACGCAACCAAGGATCTCGAGTTCCATTCCTGGTCAAGGTTCAATTCCCAGCCCAAGTCAGGGCATGTTAGGGGGGCAACCCATCAATCGATGGATCTCTCTCACAAAACAAGACCCTGGGTGAGCTCGCACCATGTCTGAGCACCTGTTTCCAACCGGTCCCAGGCTAGACGGCGCCAGTTTCGTTAAGAACCAGCCCTGTTTCATCTATTGCCCCAGAGAGCGCCAAAGAAGGCAGAAGGGCAGATTCCTGCTCAGGGTCACTCTCACTCCCAGACAAACAGAGGAAACAGAAAAGAGCCTCAATCACTGATGCAGGTGCACACTTTCCCTCCCCTGGTAGCAAGCAGACAGCGGGAAGACAAAATCAGCAAACTCCGACTTGCATCCATGTCCCAGCCCGACACATGGCCAGCCCAGCAAAGCAGGTGACACGGTGGGTGGAAAAGTCCGCAGAGGAACTTCCTGAACTGGCCGGTGACTATGCTGCGCACTGCCCACAGAGTCAGGGCTGCAGACAGCAGACTGGAGAGCGTCAAAGATCCAGGATGAAGAGCCTGGCAGCCTGTGACGAGCTGGACAGACTCCGGCTGAGAAGTGCAGGTTCCCACGAGGCTCAACTGTGCTCTCTTCCTGTCCTGGGGTGTCAGCAAACGGCACTTCTGCCTTGAGTGCTGAGCTAAGTGAGTTTTTGTTCCTTATATTCAAGAGTAAAAAGATGTACAGTGAAAGTACAAAAAGAAAGTGCAGTCCCGTGGAGGGTGGAAAGAATACCATGCTTTCAATCCAACCATTCTACATAATCCTATATGATCCTATCCTACATAATAAAAGAGAAACATGTAAATTGATAGGATCTCCACTACACTCACCAGCCAATCAGGAGTATGCAAATTAACCCAACAAAGGCGGCGGGTTAACCTGCATACTCATTAGTCAACAGAGTGGCAAACCATGGCTCGCGAGCCGCATGTGGCTCATTAGCTGCAATTTGACGACCACTGTCCTAGACACTAGAGCAAAGAGAGGCTGGAGCAAGTTACTGTTGTGGTGGGAGATGGAGGAAAAGCAAAGGTGAGAGATATATGTAAAGTCAGAGTGCCAAGGAAAAATTAAAGGGAAGATACCCTAAAACTCCCAGGAAATCTCCACCAATGAAGCAAAGAAAAAAATGCCTCTATTATTCTGTGAGCAACAAACCAAACTGGGTTGGAGTCTCAGACAATTCGCTCCTATGATTGCAAAGACAAACACAAACTCCCCGACTGGAAAGGGCTCCCCGATTGGAGAGGGCACAGGTCGGGCTGAGGGACTCACCCCCGCCCCAATACCCCCGTGCACGAATCTTCATGCTCCGGGCCCCTAGTTCTATGTAATAAGCTTGCATCTAACCTCACTTATCAAACATGCACAGCAGCTTTCCTTAAAACAGGAAGAAGTTGGCAGCGACTTTCAGTTTGGGAAAGCCAGGTCCTGGCTCTACGTAGGATCAACCAGTCCCGTGGTTACAGGAACAGGCAGAAGAGGAAAAAGGAAGGGTGAGCGAGACAGCGGAAGTGAAAAGGGGGCGCTAAAGACTGCTGAGCAGCTGCTCCACGGTTCACGGCACAGGCCAGCCTCCCATCCCCCACGCTCCCACCAGGCCAGGCAGTCTCACCCCAGTGCTGACTGCCCCACGACCCCTCTAACACCAACTCAAGTCCCCATTCCTCCAGGAAGAGGCCAGGCTCTGACAGTGGAGAGAGACACATCTTCAGATTCAAAGATCTCCTGACGAGAATCGGCAGAACCTCCGAGGCTGCAGTCAGGCACGCGATGCCAGCAGCCCACATTCACGAGCAAACAGCTCATGGTGGTGAGCTGTTTGCTTGTGAATGGCAATGGGTTCTAAGACAAGGACCTTCCAGGACACTGCAGGAACCTTCCCATCATGTATGAGATAGCACTGCTAGTGGCAATCTAGAATATGGAAGTCCATCCAATCTACAGATAAAGCCCCGGCCTGTGTGCCCAATGGTGCGAGCACTGAAGGGTCACAGGTTGGACTCCTGGTCAAGGACAAGTACCTGGGCTGTGGGTTTGCTCCCCACCCCTGGTGAGGGGCACTTATGGGAGGTGACCAATCAATGTCTGTCTCTCTCTCTTTCTCTCTCTCTCTCAAAACAAAAGCAATCTTCTTGATTGAATAATGTAAGAAGGGGAAAGAAAAGGCAAGATAAAAAAAAGCTCTCGCCAAAACTGATGTCAAGCCGAAACTGGTTTGGCTCAGTGGCTAGAGCGTCGGCCTGCAGACTGAAGGGTTCCGGGTTCGATTCCAGTCAAGGGCATGTACTTTGGTTGCGGGCACATCCCCAGTAGAAAATGTGCAGGAGGCAGCTGATCGATGTTTCTCTCTCATCGATGTTTCTAACTATCTCTCTCCCTTCCTCTCTGTAAAAATATCAACAAAATTTTTAAAAAAACACAACTGACGTCAATGTATTTGACATTCATCTTTTCAAGTAGTTTTTACTAAAAAGTGCGACAATAATAATCCCTCTTCCCAGCAGGTCTTCCCTTCATTCGCTGAGAAGCCATTCCACTCACTAAAGCCAAGATTCCCATCCAGTGCCCTGGGGCTCAGCCAGGTTCGCGCTTCTGAAATCTCAGCGACAGACTGGACCCGGGTCAAGTGCCTGCAAAGGTCTGGCAAAGTGTTGGTGCACAAGCTGGCAAACATGGCCAGTCCCAGAGCAAAACTCAAATCCATGAGCCCTGCTGATTCCTATTCAAAGGACGGGCGACAAAGAATTATGGGCATTACTCACTAGAAAAATGAACAATGAACAGCTGTAGAAATCACCAGTCAGGCTTTTTAAAATTGTATTAGTTGTTTACACAGGTTAAGAAAATAAAATCAGTGCTTAATTAACGTAGCTTTTTAAACGAGAAGTTAAAGCATGGGGTTACATCTTTCTCAAACAAAAGTGGTGCCAAAATTTTAAAAACATTAGGGCTGCATGTAGTTGTACCTTTTACAACACGGTGGGAATAGATTTACATTTTTTAAAAATACATTTTTATTGATTTCAGAGAAGGAAAAAGAGAGATAAGAGATAGAAACATCAATGATGAGAATCACTGACCGGCTGTCTCATGCATGCCCCATACTGGGGATTGAGCCCACAGCCCAGGCATATGCTCTTGATGGAGATCTCCAGTCCCACAGACTCTATTCACTGAGCCAAGCCAGCTACGGCTACATTCCCCCCGCCTCCCCCCAGCTCAGATTGATAAATGCATTTTTATTAGGAAGAAAAGAGCCCCAGAAAATTGAAGCAACATTACCATACTTGGTGCCTCCAAGTTTAGGTACATTGAAGAACTTCTTGCGTGAATTGTCATTTAATGTTTCAATAAGGTACTCAAAGGTATATCCTGAAAAAAATAAGATAAAATAAAATATATGTTAATTAGACACAATTACAAAGTATCTTACTCAGGGGCAAAAACACCTGGGAATCAGCATGACCCAATAGAATCTTCTGCAACGATAACAATGCTGTATTTATGCCCTGTGCAATGAGCCACAGGTGGCTATGGCCACCGGTGAACTCAAACTTTTTATTTTAATTTACCTAGACTAAAAAAAAGGTAATATACTAATTAGTCCAGGAGATGTTCCAGACATCCTTCTGGAAGGTCTCCAGGGATCAAGGCAGAGGTGGTTAGAGGTGATCAGGCCAAGAGGGGAGGGCAGTTGGGGGTGATCAGGCCAGGAGGGAGTGAGTGGGACAGTTGGGGGAGAGCAGGCCAGCAGGCGGAGTGGTTAGGAGCCAGAGTCCCAGATTGAAAGAGGGATGTCTCACTGCCGGTGTAGGCCTGATCCCTGTGGGGTCCCAGATTGGAGAGGGTGCAGGCTAGGCTAAGAGACAACCAGTGCCCCCCACCCCCACCACACAAATTTCATGCACCGAGCCACTGGCCCCACCTCCCACCCCGCTGCATGAATTTCATGCACTGGGCCACTAGTTTAAATATAAAAAGTCACATGCAGCTATTGTCCACTGTATTGGACACTCCATCTCTCAAAACCCTGATTCTTATCAAGAAAAAAACTGGTAACAGAACTATGTGCTGTGGGATAACAAAGAACACCTGGGCAGGGACAGTGAGAGTGGCTTAAATGATGTACGGGCATGTCTGGGGAACACACGTCCTGAATGTTCCACAAGGACAGGCAGCAATCTGAGAACCCACAATTATGATACCGATTGACTTTTCTTTTTTTTTTAAAAAAAAAAAAGGCCCTGGCCGGTGTTGCCTGCTGGATAGAGCTTTGGCCTTCAGACTGAGAGGTCACAGGTTCCATTCCAGTCAAGGGCACAATTGTGGGCTCATCCCCAGTGGGGGGCGCACAGGAGGCAGATGATCCAGGATTCTCTCTCATCCTTGATGTTTTTCTCTCTCTCTCCCCCTCTCCCTTCCTCTCTGAAATCAATAAAAATATATTTAGAATAAAAGAATCAAAGGACAAAATTATGACAATGCATTCAACAACACGGGCAAAATCAAAACCAAACCCAAGCTGTAAGAAAGCCCCACCAGACATGGAGAGCGAAGGTAAAAGCGTTAACAAAACCTCCCGGTAGATGGGCCTGTCCTCCCTAAATGAGGATGCGTTCTTCCGGGGTTTTGCACGAATTGAGACCGAACCACGAAGGCAGGGACCTCGGGGGTCCGCACGTCCTCGGGGAGGGGCAGGAGTCGGCCTCGAGAGGAAGGCACAGTGGACTCCCGGCGGTGGGTGCGCAGCCCCCTCCTCGGCCTGGCCGGAGCCTCGGTCCGAGGAGGAGACCAGCCGGCCCGCTGGCGGCGCCATCCGAATCTCACGGACCCTGCGGAGCAGACCCGTCGCTGCAGTGAGGGGCCCGGGGGCCTGGCCCACCGACGCCCCGGCCTTGACCGCCTCCCACGCCGCTTCCTAGGGCGAGGAAACGGGGAGAAGCCTGAAGCAGGCCTCCTAACGGGACTCGGAGCCGGCGAGTGGGCCCAGTGAGGACTGGGCCCCAGGGGGAGGCCTTAAGGAGCGACCCGAGCCTGAGGCCCGCACGCCGGCCGGGCGACTCCAGACGAAAAACACGGGGACCCGGCGCCGGCCCGCAAGCCCGCAACCGCCCGAACCCAGGCGGCGAACGGCACTGACCTAAACTTGGGGCGTCCATCGCCGGAGACCATATTAACCCGCGGGAACGGGCCACGGGGAAGGAGGGGAGACCAGGAAGGGAAGGGGAGAAGGCGGCCGAGCGGCCAGGAGGAAGGGCGCAGTCTCGCCCAAACACCGCGAGAGCAGCAGCAGCAGCCCAGCCGGCCCGGATCCGCGATCGCGAGATTTGCTGAGCAGTTCTCGCGATATCTCTGGACAACGGAAACAAAGGAAGAGGCGGGGCGGGGCGAGAGGAAGGCGTGTCCTCGCACGATTTCCAAATTGGGGGGGGGGGCGCTCTATGGTGGGCGTGGCCGGTTTCGCGACCCGTTACTTGGCGCGGCCCCGCGTGCCCCATTAGGGCGGTGAGCTCCGCCCGGTGTGCGGGGCGGACCGGAAGTCTGCGTCCTCCCCGGGGATGGCTGGCCCGGGTTCGCCTGTGCGTGCAGCGTGGCATCCACCTGCGTACCCGGGACGCGGGAGGCCGGCGAGTGGCCGCGCCCGGGGCGTTCGGCTCGCCGCTTGGAGCGCGCATCGTGCGCTGCTGCAACCCGTGCGTCTCCGCCGCCCCCTCCCTCCTTCCCTCCCTCCCAGCGGCGGGTCCCCGGGCTCCGTCTACGCCCCTTCGAGGGCGCCCTGCTCCCCCCACCTTATCTCCCGCTGACAGCTGCCCCTGCGGAGTTCACCAGGCGCGGCCGCCCGCCCTCCCCTCACACGCCCGCCTCCCTCCATCCACGTCCTCTCGCTCCGTCCCCTTGTTTTTTAAATATTTTTAAAATGCATTTTTATTGATTTCAGAGAAGAAGGGAGAGGGAGAGAGAAACATCCATGATGAGCGAGCATCATGCATCAGCTGCCTCCTGCACGCCCCACACTGAGGACCAAGCCCGCAACTCGGGAAGGTGCCCTTGACCTGGAATTGAAACCAGGACCTTTCAGTCCGCAGGCCGACGCTCTATCACTGAGCAACACCGGCCAGAGAGAGAGAGATAGAAACATCCATGATGAGAGAGAATCATTGATTGGCCACCTCTTGCATGTCAAGCCTGCAACCAAGGTACATGCCCTTGACCAGAATCGAACCTGGGACCCTTCTGTCCGCAGGCCGAAGCTCTATCCACTGAGCCAAACCGGCCAGGGCTTAAATATTTTTTAAATACATTTTTATTGATTTCGAGAGGGAGATAGAAACATCAATGATGAGAGAGAATCATTGATCAGCTGCCTCCTGCAGGCCCTCCCATTGAGGGGTCAAGCCCAAAACCTGGGCATGTGCCCTTGACCAGAATCCAACCATGACCTCTGGGTTCCTGGGTCGTCCCTCAACTGTTGACCTGGGCTTTTAAATATCTCTTACTTCTTTCAGAGAGGAAGGGAGAAGGAAAAAGAGAGAGAGTGATTGAGCGTCGACCTAGGAACCAGGAGGTCAGGATTTGATTCCCAGTCAGGGCACCTGCCCAGGTTGCGGGCTCCATCCCCAGTGGGGGGCGTACAGGAGGCAGCTGGTTCATGCTGCTCACTCATCATTGATGTTTCTCTCTCCCTCTCCCTTCCTCTCGGAAATTAATAAATATACATTTAAAAAGTAGCCCTAACCGGTGTGGTTCAGTGGATAGAGCTTTGGCCTGCGGACGGAAGGGTCCCAGGCTCCATTCCAGTCAAGGGCATGTACCTTAGTTTCGGGCACATCCCTAGTGGGGGGTGTGGAGGAGGCATCTGATTCTCTCTCATCCATGTTCTAACTCCCTCTCCCTCTCCATTCCTCTCTGTAAAAAAATCAATAAAATATATTTTAACAAATAATAATAATGACAACCGCAGCCATCCATCCACAGCTCCCAGGCTCCAGAGAGGCTGAGAAACCAATGAATGGGATACTTGATCTGTACAGTTTGCTGAATCGATTACCAGAGGGCATTTGGCGATAACGGGGATCCTCTGCCAGAACAGGCTTGTGTTTGCAGTTTTTTCTCCTCTTCCTCTCCTCCCAAGTGTCCCAGGCACCTTGCACCCCCCTGGATCCGGGAGCAGGTGGGTGGCCACTCCCCCTGATCCCACTTGTATTTAAAATATATTTTTATTGCGCTGGCCAGTTTGGCTCAATGGATGGAGCGTCGGCCTGCGGACTGAAGGGTCCCAGGTTCGATTCCGGTCAAGGGCATGTACCTTGGCTGCGGGCACATCCCCAGTAGGGGGTGTGCAGGAGGCAGCTGATAGATGTTTCTCTCTCATCGATGTTTCTGAGTTTCTGTCCCTCTCCCTTCCTCTCTGTGAAAAATCAATAAAGTATATATTAAAAAATAACTAATAATGAAAGTTTTATGGGGAAAACATTACTGCTGACAGCACTAGTGAGACCCTGTCTGGGCTCCCTCCTCCTCTCTGCCAAGGTGTGTGGTCGGGACGGCTGCAAGTCCAGACCTGGAGGTGTGAGCTAAACCGAACCACACTGAGAGGTGGCTGGGGCGGGGGGCAGGAAGTCGGGGGACCCCAGTGATCTGGGGTGGGATCAAGCCCACCTGGATCAGGGGGGAGGGAAGGAGGAGAGGGGAAGGCCTAGCTGTCAGGTCAGAACTTTAAGGGAAGATGTGAGCGAGTCCCTCCCAGGTCTGGTCGCTCTGCATGTCACTCCTACAAGCTGCTGGGGTGGGAGGGGGTGTTGGCGCCACCCACAAAGGGCCGGGTAAGCGGTGAAGGGGGCCTGAACAGAAAGAGCAGTCACAGTGAATCAAGGGGAGAAGCAAGCCCTTGCTGGCCTGACTCAGTGGATAGAGTGTCAGCCTGCAGACGGCCAGGTCCTGGGTTTGATGCCGGTCGAGGGCATGGACCTCGGTTGCCGTTTCAACCCCAATACTCGGCCTTGGTCAGGGCACGTGCACGATGTTTACCTCTCTGTCTCTCCCCCTCCTTCCACCCTCTCTAAAAACCAATGGGGAGCCCTGGCTGGTGTGGCTCAATGGATAGAGCGTCAGTCTGTGGTTGAAGGGTCACGGGTTCACCCATGCCCAGGTTGTGGGCTCAATCCCCACTAGGGTAAGCTGGGGAGCAGGTGATCAATGTTTCTATTTCTCTCTCCCTTCCTCTCTCTCTAAAAATTAGTAAGCTTGCCCTCGCTGGTTTGGCTCAGTGGATAGAGCATCGGTCTGCAGACTAAAGGGTCCCAGGTTTGATTCCAGTGCAGGGCATGGACCTTGGCTGCGGGAACATCCCCAGTGGGGAGTGTGCAGGAGGCAGCTGATCGACGTTTCTCTGTCATCGATGCTTCCAACTCTCTATTGATCTCCCTTCCTCTCTGTGAAAAATCAATAAAATATATTTAAAATATATATGTAAATATATTTTTATTGATTTCAGAAACATCAATGGAGAGAGAATCATGGGTCGGCTGCCTCCTGCACACCCTGCCCTGGGGATGGAGCCCACACCCCGGGCCTGTGCCCTCACTGGGAGCCGAACTCTGGCCTCCTGGTTCCTAGGTTGACGCTCAGCTGCTGAGCCCCGCCGGCCAGCTGCGTGCTGCAGGTGGGATAACAGGCTCCAAGCCCAGGCCCAGAGGAGCCTGCATTGTGACGCTGAGCTGAGAGGCGGTTCTGGTCTCCACTCCAGGGCTGGGGATGCGGACAGCAGACACAGCAGGGAGCTGGGTCAGAGGTCGGCCAGAGCCCACAGCTGTCCTCCTGGGCCTGCCTTCCTGTCAGACTTGCTGGGCGAGAACTCAGCCCTCCAGGCCTCTGGCCGAGCCCTGCCCCTGCTGCCAGCTGCTGTGGGACTCCAGAAACTCTGGGCCTCAGGGCCCCTGTGCAAAGAGGGTGCTGGCTACGTGGCCTGAGCGGGAGCCGGGGTAGGATACAGCTCCACAGGGTCGGAATCCAGCCCTTCACTCCTCATCAGAGGCAGCGAGCAGCGTGGGGCGGGCACCCCCTGGCCACGTGGCCCTAGGAGCGTCCAGGCCTGGGCAGGCGGGTAAAGTTGGCACACAGCCGGAGCCCGGCTGGTGGGCTCAGTGGTTAGCGTCAACCTTGAACCAGGAGGTCAGGGTTGGATTCCAGGTCGGGGCACATGCCCGGGTTTCGGGCTTGAGCCTCAGTGTGGGGCGTGCAGGAGGCAGCCCATCCATGATTCTCTCTCATGGGGTGGGGGGGGAGTAGGAGGAGAAGGGGGAGGATGAAAGGGAGGTGGGAGGAGAGGACAGTGGAGAGGGAAAAGGCCCACATTTCAAGCATTCCCCAGCACGTGGGAGGCAGCCAGGCCCCGACAAGGGAGGCTTTCCCCGTCCCCCTGTCCCGCCCCACCCCCGTGTCCCGGGAGCCGCATAGCAGAGGCAGGTGGAAGTACTTATCCCTGTTGAGAGGGCCCGGAACTCTCTAGGAGGCCCCGAAAGAGGAGGCCAGTGAGAACCAGATTCTGCAGAGTGAGTGGCGGGAGGGCCCAGACCCACCGCCGGGTCCCCCCAGACACTGGGAGGGGAGGGGGCGCACCATTAGGGCGGGAGAAGGAGGCAGACGGTCCAGCATCTTGCTCAAGGTCACATAGCCTTAAGACTCGAACATGGCCGGCCGGCGGGGCTCAGGGGTTGAGCATCGACCTAGGAACCAGGAGGTCACGGTTCGAGTCTTGGTCAGGGCACATGCCGGGTTGTGGGCTCCATCCCCAGCAGGGGGCGTGCAGGAGGCAGCGGTTCCATGACTCTCATCACGGATGTGTTTTTCTCTCTCCCTCTCCGACATCAATAAAAATATTTATATTTTATAAAGGCTTTAACCTCATGACATCAGCAAGAATCTCTCCCCTTCCAAACCTCTGTCTTGATGCTTGAGTTTTTTTCTTTCTTTTTAAAAAATATTTTATTGATTTTTTACAGAGAGGAAGGGAGAGGGAGAGAGAGTAAGAAACATCGATGAGAGAGAAACATCCATCAGCTGCCTCTTGCACGCCTCCATGTTACATGCCCTTGACCAGAATCGAACCCTGGATTCTTCAGTCCGCAGGCCGACACTCTATCCACTGAGCCACACCAGTTAGGGCTTGATGCTTGACTTTCTATCAGACTAGCTTTTCCATTCCTTTGGCGAGAGCTGCTGATTCATATTTAGTGAAGGTTTATGTGTGTCAGGCTCTGGGCTATGTACCTTGTAGGTACTTTTTAAAAATATACACTGAGTGGCCAGATGGTGATGATCTCTGAACTCATAATAACCTGGGCACTCAGTGTGTGTGTGTGTGTGTGTGTGTGTGTGTGTGTGTATTAAAGGCCCTGGTGCATGAATTTGTGTATGGGTGGGGTCCGGCCAGCCTGGCCAGGGGGAGGGGACATGGGCAGTCGGCCGGCCTGCCTGCCTGTCGAACTCCTGGTCCAGAGGAAAATTTGCATATTAACCTTTTATGATATAGGATAGACACTGAGTGGCCAGATTATTATGCATCCAGAGCTCGTCATCATCTGGCCAGTCCATGTATATCTTTATTGATTTCAGAGAGGAAGGGAGAGGAAGAGAGAAACATCCATGATGGGAGAGAATCACGGATCGCCTGCCTCCTGCACGCCCCCCACTGGGCTCAAGCATGTGCCCTTGACGGGGAATCGAACCCTGACCTCCTGGTTCAAGGTTGACACTAACCATTGACCCACGCTGTCTGGGCTGCCACTGTGTGCTCTCAGTGCCCTGAAAGCTAGCACTCAGGAGGGAGCAGGTGCGAGATGGGGACGGAGCAGGTGAGCACAGAGCCTCTGAGAGGCTGGGAGCAGGAGGCGGTCCCAGCACAGATGGCGCCCCCCAAAACATGCCGACCTCACCCTCTGTGGTGACCTTGCTGGGTCGACGCTGGCGCCTCCCCAAATGGACAGAGACACAGACCGTCTCGCATCGGCCCTGCCCACCCGGACACACAGCGGGGGGGGGGGGGGGGAGAGACAGGGGGCAGGGGGTGGGAGGTGAGCTGGCAGGTGTGCGGGGGGGGGGGGGGTGGACGGGGACGGGGGAGGTCCCCAAGCTGCTGCTTTGGCCCCCGCTTCGCACCTGCCCACACACAGAGCCTCCTGGAAGGGGGCAGACCTCCGGACTCAGCGTCATTCCTTTGCAGAGACATCTCCCGAGGGTACACTGGGAACTCTTCAAGTGGCTCAAACACGCCTCCTGTCTCCCCCCACTCTCCTCGTGGCTTGTTCTTCACGGCCTTGACTGTGGTGATGGCTTGGTTTTTTTGGTTTTAATATTTTATTGATTTTTACAGAGAGGCAGGGAGAGGGATAGTTAGAAACAGCGATAATGAGAGAGAAACATCCATCAGCTGCCTCCTGCACACCCCCTGCTGGTGATGTGGCTGCAACCAAGGTCCATGACCTTGACCGGAATCGAACCCAGGACCCTCCAGTCCACAGGCCCACGCTCTATCCAGTGAGCCACGGCAGCCAGGGCTCTTTTTATTGTTTGTTTGTTTGTTTGTTTTATTTTTAATATGTTTTAATAGATTTCAGAGAGGAACGGAGAGAGAGAGTAAGAGAGAGAGAGAAACATCCATGATGAGAGTCACGGATCAGCTGCTTCCTGCACGCCCTACACTGGGGATCGAGCCCACAGTACGGGCCTGTGCCCTTGACTGGGAATCGAACCTGGGACCCTTCAGTCCACAGGCCGACGCTCTGTCCACTGAGCCACACCAGGTGGGGGGAAGGTTAGCGATTTAAAACAGGGTGGTGATCAGGGGAGGTCAATCCCAAGTGATCAAGGGTGGCAGGGTGGAAGAGAGGGGGGATGGACAGCATGTGCAAAGGCCCTGGGGTGGCTGCGAGCTTGGTGTGACCTGGGCCCAGGAAGAGGATGCTGGGGCTGGAAGAGCGAGCCCTGGGTCTCCTTGGAAACCGGCTGCAGTGGGTGTGGAAAGCCGGCCAGGACGAGCCCCACAGTGTAATCAGAAACAGCTGGTGAGGCTGCAGCAGGAAGTGCTCACACCAGCAGCTGGCAGGCGGCCAGGGGTGCCGATGCACCTGGGGGCACGGCCGGAGGTGCCCGCTGAGTGTGCCGGGGAGCCCTTCCTCATGCACGGACCGACGGATGCACGGACACACGGATGGACAGACGGATGGACAGACACACTAATGGACGAATGCACAGACAGACAGCAGACACAGGAACAGACGGATATGTGCAGACAGACGCACACACAGACGGACGGATGCAGGGACAGACGGACACACGAAAAGACGGACGCACGGACGTATGGACAGACAGATGGACACACAGTCGCACGGATGGATTCCCAGGCTGCCGCCTCCGAGAAGAGGGCTTTTCAGGCCCCTTGATCCCCACTCTGGTGGCCATTCCCCTGGCCACACACTGGCCCGAATGGGTCCCTCCAGAAAGACAGTGGCGAGGACACATCGCATCTTCCTGAGGGCCCTGGTTCCCCCATCCCCGACCGTCCCCCGAGCTCCCACTCAGAGGACCCCGCCCTGCCACTTGGCGGAAGAAATGACACAGCAGCTCCACAGGACAAGCGGGTCCTTTGAGCTGTTGAGTCACACAAGCCATGGCCCTGGGGGTATGGATGGGTCCCAGGCGTGGACATGACTCACGGGGTGGAAGTGGGGGGGTGTCTCTGCTGCCAAAGGGGGCAGAGGGAGGTGAAGACTGGGGGCTGGGCCCGGCTGGCGTGGCTCCGTGGCTGAGCATCGACCAAGGAACCAGGAGGTCAGGGTTCAATTCCTGGTCAGGGCACAGGCCTGGGTTGTGGGCTTCAACCCAGTGGGGGGCGTGCAGGGGACAGCCGGTCCGTGATTCTCTCTCATCACTGATGTTTCTCTCTCCCTCTCCCTTCTTCTCTGAAAGCAATAAAAATATATTAAAAATAAAAAAAACCTCTTCCAGCCTTAGCGAGTGTGGCTCAGTGGATAGAGCATTAGCCTGCAGACTCAAGAGTCCCAGGTTCAATTCCTGGCCAGGGCACATGCCCAGGTTGCAGACTTGATTGCCAGTGGGGGACGTGCAGGAGGCAGCCGATCCGTGATTCTCTCTCATCATTAACTAGAGGCCCTGTGCATGAATGGGTGCAGGGGTGGGGTGCCTGAGGTTGCCTGCAGGAATCAGGCCCCAGCTCGTGCCCTCAACCTCACAGCCCCACCTGACACCCTGGTGTGGCATGGCACCCCCTCCTCGCCTGCTCCATCGTCCCACTGCGGTCCCGCTCTCATCGGAGCCCATTGGGGCCCACAGTGCCTGCACTGCCGCCCCGGCCGGTGCCACGTCGCCGATGCCTGCCATGTTCCGCGCTGCCCCCTAGTGGTCAGCACACAATATAGCGAGCGGTCGAACTCCCAGTCAAACAATTTGCATATTAGGCTTTTATTATATAGGAAGATTTTCTCTCTCTCCCTCTCCCTTCCTCTCTGAAACCAATAAAATTTTTTTAAAAAACAGTTACCCTAGAAAATAAATAAATAAATAAAAATAGTGGCCCTAACCAGTGTGGCTCAGTGGATAGAGTGTCGGCCTGCGGACTGAAGGGTCCTGGGTTCGATTCCAGTCAAGGGCATGTACCTTGGCTGTGGGCACATCCCCAGTGGGGGGGGGGGGTGCAGGAGGCAGCTGATGGATGTTTCTCTCTCATCCATATTTCTAACTATCTCTCCCTCTCGCTTCCTCTCTGTAAAAAATCAATAAAATATATTGTTAAAAAAATAAATAACAAGGATGGGTGCACGAAGATTCATTCCTGTTGAGTCTGCGCCTGAAGATTCCCCACCTGGATGAAAATGAAGGCACCCCCACAGCTGGGCACTGAGCTTCCCCCTCCCCATCGGGGGTTCCAGGCCCTGGGGGAAGGGGGGAGAAGGTGGGGTGTCAGTCTCTCCCCGTCAGAAGGTTCCTGGGGCTGACGGGAGGCCCGTCACCGCACTCACTCATCCAATTAGGCCTGGCTTTCCTCCCTCATCTGGGAAGCATGAAGGCAGCCAAGAGCCCTGGTCCCTAATGCAAACCAGTTGTGCAGTCGGAGGGACCGGACGTGATTCACAGGGACATTCCAGCTCCGAGAGAGAGAGAGAGAGAGAGAGAGAGAGAGAGAGAGAGAGAGAGAGAGGGAGAGAGGCGCGCACGGGGGGTGGGGGGGGTGGCATTTCAGGTCAGGCTGAGTCTGTCTCCCATAACCACGCGGGAGGGAAAGGGGGCCGGATCCCAGGCAGACTCGGTTCCCCACACACAGGCTAAGTGCACGCAAGGCAGGCCAAGGTTTCAGAAATCCCAACTGGAATAGTTGGACACCATCTCACTTTCTTTTTTAAAAATATATTTTTGCCCTAATCGGTGTGGCTCAGTGGATAGAGCGTCGGCCTGCGGACTGAAGGGTCCCGGGTTCGATTCCGGTCAAGGGCATGTACCTTGGCTGCGGGCACATCCCCAGTGGGGGGTGTGCAGGAGGCAGCTGATGGATGTTTCTCTCTCATCGATGTTTCTGGCTTTCTATCCCTCTCCCTTTCTCTCTGTAAAAAAATAAATGAAATATATTTTTTAAAAATAAAAAACGTATTTTTATTGATTTGAGACAGGGAGAGAGGAAGAGGGATAGAAACATCCATAGAGAGAGAGTCGTGGATTGGCAGCCTCCTGCACGCCCCCCACAGGGGATGGAGCCCACAGCCCGGACCTGTGCCGGACCGGGAACCGAACCCCGCCCTCCCGGTTCCCAGGTGGATGCTCAGCCACGGAGCCCGCCGGCCGGGCCCCCATCTCACTTCTTACAGGGCCTGGTCCAAGAAGCGTCACACAGTCAGTGCAGCAGCGACACTGAAAGGGAACCTCAGGCCCGGCCGGCGGCTTGGGGCGGAGCTTCGGCCACGGAACCGGGAGGGCGGGGTTCGGTTCCGGTCGGGGCACAGGCCCGGGCTGTGGGCTCGATGCCCCGTGTGGGGCGTGCAGGAGGCAGCTGGTCCATGATTCCCTCTCATCATGGATGTTTCTGTCCCTTTCTTCCCCTCTCTCAATAAAAATATTTTTTATTTTATTATTTTTAAATATATATTTTATTGATCTTTTACAGAGAGGAAGGGAGAGGGAGAGAGAGTTAGAAACATCCATGAGAGAGAAAAGATCCATCAGCTGCCTCCTGCACACACACCTCCCCCCCACACACACACTGGGGATGTGCCTGCAACCAAGGTCCATGCCCTTGACCAGAATTGAACCCGGGACCCTCAGTCCGCAGGCCGATGCTCTATCCACTGAACCACACCGGTTTCAGCAAAAAATATATTTTAAAAGAACAAAAAAACCTCTCCAGTGCAGCCCTCCCGCCAGCCCCACCGCGCTATCCGACTCTGCCAAAGTCAGAATGTGAGTTAAACCCACAAACCCAGCAGGATGCATCCTGGGCCCCCTGCCCCCCGACCCTGGCTGCCCGGCTCCCCACATTCCCCACCACCACCCCAGATGCCCACAGGAAGCTGTGGAGGAGCGGGGAGGGCTCCCCCACCGATGTGTCTCCCTGCAGGGGGATGTGAAAACCTGCCCATAAATAAACCCATTTACGAGCAGCTCGAACACTGCATTCCATCGCCTCCAGCATGTGCTTCGTCACTCCCGACGCTCACGGGGGTAACGAGGAAAAGCGGGAAAGCTGCCCTGGTCGGTGGGACAGGCCCCGGGTGGAGAGAGGGCTGCTGACTGCACCCTCCATCCCGGGCACGCAGTCCTGGGTGCCGATGGAACATGGGTGCGACTAAGGGCCCAGGCTCTGCTCGCTTCCATCTCGGCTGCTGGACGGTCAAGTCTCCAGACATCCCTGGGGCTGCTGAGTGAATTGTGTGACAGAGACGGGCAATGGCTACTTTTTTGATATTTTATTGATTTTTACAGAGAGGAAGGGAGAGGGAGAGAGAGTCAGAAACATTGAGGTGAGAGACACATCCATCAGCTGCCTCCTGCACACCCCGCCCTGGGGATGTGCCTGAAACCAAGGTACACGCCCTTGACCAGAATCGAACCTGGGACCTTTCAGTCCACAGGCCGATGCTCTATCCACTGACCCACAACGGTCAGGGCTGTTTTGTTTAGTTTTTTGGGGGGTTTTGTTTGTCATATAGGTTTATTTTCATTTTATTTATTTTATTTTATTATTTTTTTTAAGTATATTTTTATTGATTTCTGAGAGGAAGGGAGAGGGACAGAGAGATAGCAACATCCATGAGGAGAGAGAATCACGGATCAGCTGCCTCCTGCACGCCCCACACGGGGGATCGAGCCCACAACCCAGGCTTGTGCCCTGACTGGGAATCGAACCCTGACCTCCTGGTTCCTAGGTTGAGGCTAACCACTGAGCCAGACCAGCCGAGCCGTGATGGTTGTTAGCCTTTTTCTCCCCTTCTTCCTTTTCCTTTCTTCCCCCTCTTCTCTTGGCCCTGCTCCAGAGAAACCCTCTCCAATCTTCCTGTGCAGAGAGCCATCTGGGATCTTGTTAAAATTCAAGTCTGATTCCATCGGCCGGGAGGGGGGCTAATGATTAAGGGGGGGAAGCTGACACTGCCTGTGGAGAGACCACACTCGCTGCCGCGGGAGCCACTGGCCACACGCGGTGGTTTACATTCATTAAAATGGACTGGCCCAGGCCGTGGCATTTTGTGGAAGAGCCACACTCAAGGAGCCAAAGAGCCGCATGTGGCTCGCCAGCCGCGGTTTGCCGACACTGAGACTCACCAGCCAGGGCCAGAATTTAGTTCTTCATTGGGAAGGAGAAGCTCAGCCCCTGAGCCACCCCAGCGGCCTCAGCGGCCTCTTCATCGAGGTCACAGGTTCATTTTCAAGGAGCCAGGGTGTCCCTGGATTTGTTCATCTTTTTAAAAAATATTTATTTTATTAGTATAACTTGTATTTGTTGTTCATCCTCATCCGTGGATATTTCTCAGTTGATTCGGGGAGGGGGTGGCATCAGAGAAAAATCTGATGTGGGAGAGACACATGGATGGGTTGTCTCCCACATGACCCCCAATCTGGGCCCGGGATAGAGCAGCAACCCAGGTACTTGGCTTTGACTAGAATCGAACCCGGGACCCGGCAGCCCACAGGCCAACACTCACTACCTAACCATTGAGCCAAACCAGCTGGAGGCCTGTGAACATATTGATGGAGCCTTGAATCCAGGACAGGGGATAGGAAGGAGGTAGGGCGTGGCCAACAGGAGCCTGGGGCGGGGCCAACAGGAGCCAGGGACGTGGCCAATAGGAGCCCTGGGAGGGACCAAGAGCCTGGGGTGGGGCTAAGAGGAGTCAGGGCGGGGTTAATGGAGCTAGGGGATGGCCAAGAGGTTCCTGGGGCGGGGCCAAAAGGAGCCAGGGGCGGGGCTAGGAGGAACCAAGGGTGGGGCCAAGGGGTGCCCAGGGCGGGGCTAATAGGAGCCAGGGGCGGGGCCAAGAGGTGTCCTGGGCGGGGTAGGAAAAGCAAGGGGTGGGGCCAAGATGTACCTGGGGCGGGGCCAAAAGGAGTCAGGGTCGGGGCCCAGGTCCCTCCCTGCGAGAATCGGTGTCCGCCCTTGTGTCCCGTTTCCCCGGGGTGAGGAGGTAGGAGCCCCGTGGGGGTAGCACCCCCGCCGGGAGGCGGCGAGCCCGATGCTTGGCGGGCAGGCAGCGGCTCAGGCTGCGAGCGAGGCCCCCGCCGCCCTCCCTCTCGGTCGCTAAGTGGCTGCAGATGTGCTGTAAGCCGCCCCGAAAGCCAGCGCGCCCCGCTCTCCTCATCACTCATCGCTCCGCCGCCCCCACTCGGGAGGGGCTGTGCCCGCAGGTGTGTGCCCAGGACACTTCGGAGAGACACGCACCCAGGAACGCTGAGCTGCCTGGGCTGCGGGGCAGGAGCGGACTGCAATCACAGGCAGTTTGGGGGGGATTTCGCTGGCTTTTATTTTATTTTATTTTTTATTTTTAAAATTTGATTTAATTTGATTTTATTATTTGATTTTTTATTTTTTTAAATATGTATTTTATTTTTTCACAGAGAGGAAGAAAGAGGGATAGAAAGTTGGAAACATCCATCAGCTGCCTCCTGCACACCCCCCACTGGGGATGTGCCAGCAACCAAGGTCCATGCCCTTGTCCCCTTGACCGGAATAGAACCTGGGACCCTTCAGTCTGCAGGCCAACACTCTATGCCCTGAGCCAAACCAGTTAGGGCAGTTTTATTATTTTATTTTAATTTATTTTCTGCCCCTGGAGGAGGTTTTGCAATGAAAAGATGGAATAGCTTTGCCCTCTCCGATGGGCCCAAAGGAATGCCAGGCAGGCGACCAGCTGCAAGGAGGCAGGATGTGCTCACGGGACAAAATTTATTTATTTTTAATTTTTTATAAATATATTTTATTGATTTTTTTTAACAGAAATGAAGGGAGAGGGAGAGAGAGCCAGGAACATCCATGAAAGAGAAACATCCATCAGCTGCCTCCTGCACGCCCCCTCTGGGGATGTGCCCACAACCAAGGTCCATGCCCTTGATTGGAATCGAATCCGGGACTCATCAGTCTGCAGGCCGACGCTCTATCCACTGAGCCACACCAGCTAGGGCTGGGTTTTGGTTTTTCAAAGCACTCCGGCTCTGTGTGCCCATTGAAACCTCAACAATTCTTTCCATGATGGTTCGCTCCTTTGATTGAGGCATCAAAGCTCCCACGAGGTTCAACCAGAAACAATAAAAAAGGAAAAGGAAATTGGTGGTTTTTGGAACGAGACTGTTAGAGGAGGACAGGACCTGGATTCAATCTTTCTCACCATTTCTCAACTGTGCTGGCTTTTTTTCTTTTTTAAAAAAATTTTAAAGAAATATATTTGGCTCTAACTGGTGTGCCTCAGTGGATAGAGCGTTGGCCTGTGGACTGAAGGGCCCGGGTTCAGTTTGGGTCAAGGGCACAGACCTGGGTGGCACGCTTGATCCCCATTGCGGGGGCGTGCAGGAGGCAGCCAGTCCATGATTCTCTCTCATCGTGGAGGCTTCCATCTCTCTCCCCTTTTCCCTTCCTCTCTGAAATAAATAAAAAATATTTAAAAAACATTTAAAAAATATATGTATATATGTGTATTGGTTTTAGAGAAAAAGGGAGAGGGAGAGAAACATCCGTGATGAGAGAGAATCATGGATGGGCTGCCTCCTGCACGCCTCCTACTGAGGATCAAGCCCACAACCTGGGCATGTGCCCCGGATCAGACTCGAACCCGGGACTCCTCAGTCCCCAGGCCGAGGCTCTATCCACTGAGTCCCCAGCCAAGGCTGAGCCATGCTTTTAAAAAATAATCTTTTTGTTGTCGTTGTTAATCCCGACCTGAGGGTTTGTAGAGTGGAGGGGAGAGGGAGAGACAGACATTGGGATTTTTTGCCTCCTCATCTGGCCGATGACAGGCTCTGTGAGGTGACTATGGGGGGGGGGGTGTCTGAGAGGCCCTCCCTGGCAGGGAGGCAAAGTGGCACAGGTGGGATCTGCCCCGTGGACAGTGGATGGGAGGAGACAGGCTCAGAGGGAAGGAGAGGCTGCTGCCTCCCCCTGCCCCGCCTCTGCAGACATTGCCTGCGGGAAGGGGGATGCATGGAGCACCCACAGAGCCACCCCAGTGCCCGGGAGAAGGTGTTGGGGAAGGAGGGGCAGGCCGTGGCTCGGGGCTCAGGGCTCCGTTCCTGATTAAAACCAGACCCAGGAGCTTGGAGCCCGCGGTGAAACACGAGATACCTCTCGAGGAGGGCAGAGGAAATAGTGTGAGAGGGAGGCGGCTGGCCTGCAGCCCGCGGGCCAGGCAGGGAGCAGCTCTCCACCCCGCAGGCCCCCAGGAGCCCATGCTGCGGGGAGCGATGACAGCCAAAGACACAGGGCCCCACCAGGACCCCAATACCCACCCCCTCTCCTTGGGTCTCTTCCCACTTCCTTCTCTTTGTTCCGAGAAGACCTGCCTCTGACCCCATTACCAACGTTTGGAAGCTGGGGGTGGGCCATCACCTCTCTGCTCCCCTCCCACTGGGGATGTGCCCGCAACCAAGGTCCATGCCCTTAGCCAGAATCGAACCCGGGGCCCTTCAGTCCGCAGGCCGACGCTCTATCCATTGAGCCACACCAGTCAGGGCTCTGACTTTTTTAAAGAAAATTTTGTTTTAGCCCTGGCTGGTGTGGCTCAGTGGATAGAGCATCAGCCCATGGACTGAAGGGTCCCGGGTTCGATTCTGGTCAAGGGCACGTCCCTGGGCTGCAGGCTTGTTCCCCGGCCTTGGGTGGTTGGAGCATGTGCTGCGGGAGGCATCCTGTCACTGTGTCCCTCGCACATCGATGTTTCTCTCTCTGTGTCTCTGCCCCTCCCTCCCGCTCTCTCTAAACATCCATGGAAACACATCCTGGGGTGAGGATCAACAGCAACAACCGCAGATGGAATGTTGTTTTAAATGACAAAAGGAATAGGTGCTCATTCTGAAGGAATCCCAGCCACGCAGACGGGGGCAGCACCAGCCGCGCTCAGAGGGCAGATCTGGGTCACTGCTGCGGACAGCTTGACACTGTCCTCTTGGGTTTTGTGTTTTTCCTGGGAAACGTAACCGTATTGTTTTTCCTTTTTTTCCCTATTAAATAAGATCATCATCCATTTAAAAAAACACACACAAACATAGCTTGGACATCTTTCTTTTTTAAAAAAATAAATAGTCCTGCCCGGTATGCTCAGTAGATAGAGCATCGGCCTGTGGACTGAAAGGTCCCGGGTTCGATTCCGGTCAAGGACATGGACCTTGTCTGTGGGCACATCCCCAGTGGGGGGTGTGCAGGAGGCAGCTGATCGATGTTTCTCTCTCATCGATGTTTCTGACTCTCCTTTCCTCTCTGTAAAAAGTCAATAAAATATATTTTAAAAAGTAAAAAAATATATATATATATAAATATATTTTGTTGATTTTTTACAGAGAGGCAGGGAGAGGGAAAGAGAGTCAGAAACATCGATGAGAGAGAAACATCCATCAGCTGCCTCCGGCACGCCTCCCCCTGGGGATGGAGCCCGCAGCCCGGGCCTGTGCCCCGACTGGGAATCGAACTCTGACCTTTTGGGTCGATGCTCCACCCCGGAGCCACACGGGCCGGGCCGCACGTCCCAGTCTCTGGGAAGAGTACACTCAGCGGCATTTCTGGGCAGAGAGCGGATTCGCACAGGGGCTCTGCCGACGTTCTGTGTGGCATTCGCTGCCAGTGCCATCTGTCCTCCTGGGAACCGTTCCCTTGGACTGGGAGACGTTTACTTCGCGCAGAGGATAGAGGGCCGCCCCCCTCTTGTAATTCCATTCCTTCCCCGAGGGAGGATAGCTCATCGGTCATGGTGAGCGAGGGGAGGGTGGGGTCCTCAGGAGGGACGCCATCACGATCTCCCTGACTAGTCACACTCGGGGAACCGGCGGGATTTCGGGATATTCCAGCATAAAAAAAAAAAAAAGTGTTGGCTTCGGAAACAATGTGCAGGGAAAACATACTGACTCATCAACCCTCACAGGGAACGCAATGAAAAGTGAAAACTGTGAGAAACGTCAGGAAGAAATCCAATTCCCAGGAACTCACGGAATCAAATGAGCATTTCCCCCCTTCCCTGCTGTCGGGAGTAGGTTCAGAGAAGCAGTCTTCTCTGACTGCCTTTAACCAAAAAAAGGGGATTCTCTCTCAGCAGTGATGTTTCTCTCTCCCACTCCCTTCCTCTCTGAAATAAAATTTAAGAAAATCCTATCTAATAAAAGAGTAATTTGCAGATTGACCATCACTCCAACATACAAGAAGGCTGCCCCCATGTGGTCAAAGATCCTGCCCCCATGTGGACACAAGATGGTCACCACAAGATGGCCACCAGGGAAGGGCAGTTGGGAGGGACCAGGCCTGTAAGGGAGGGCAGTTCAGGGCAACCAAGCCTGCAGGGGACGGCAGTTAAGAGTGACCAGGCCGGTAGAGGAGGGAAGTTGGGGGCAAACAGGCTGGCAGGGGAGCAGTTAGACATCAATTAGGCTGGCAGGGTAGTGGATAGGGGGCGATCAGGCTGGCAGGCAAAAGCAGTTAGGGGCAATCAGGGAGGCAGGCAGGCGAGCAGTTGGGAGCCAGCAGTCCTGAATTGTGAGAAGGATGTCCCTTGGGATTGGGCCTAAATGGGCAGTTGGACATCCCTCGAGGGGTCCCAGATTGGAGAGGGTGCAGGCTGGGCTGAGGGATACTCCCCGCCCCCCCGCACGAATTTCGCGCACCGGGCCACTAGTCTAATAATAAAAGCCTAATATACTAATTATACCAGACATTGTTCTGCATGTCCTGGATGACCTTCTGGATGAAGCCAGGGCTATGAGGGAAGCCTGGGTCCCGGGTGCCAGAGGGGAACGTGCCAGCAGCCAGGGAAGGAAGGCCTACTCTTGCACGAATTTCATGCTCTGGGGCCTCTAGTTTTACAATGAAACCAAACCCCGAGTGGGAAATGTTACAGTACAGACAGCCAGGTTTTTCAACAAATATACAAGAAAAAAGAAAATTAGCCCTAGCCAGTTTGGCTCAGTGGATAGACCATCAGCCTGCGGACTGAAGGGTTCTGGGTTTGATTCCGGACAAGGGCATGTACCATGGCTGCAGGCACATCCCCAGTGGGGGATGTGCAGGAGGCAGCTGATGGATGTTTCTCTCTCATCGATGTTTCTGACTCTCTATCCCTGTCCCTTCCTCTCTGTAAAAAATCAATAAAATATATTTTAAATAAATAAATAAATAAAATGAGCTGTACCCAGTTTGGCTCAGTGGATAGAGTCCCGGGTTCAATTCTGGTCAGAATATATGTGAGAGGCAACCAATCGATGTCTCTTTCACATCGATATTTCTCTCTCATTCTCCCTTCCTCCCTGCCACGCTCTCTAAAACAGAACAACACAAAAAAATAAAATGAGTGAGGTGGAGGGGAACTTTTAGCAGGTGCTGTCCCTGGCCCAGGACAGGTCACATGACTCAGACCCTGCCAATCATTGTGCCCTAACCCTTGTGCCCTAGCCCAGCTGTGATTAGTCCAGAGGGGATCACCTGACCAAGAGCAGCTGCCTAAGGAAAGCAGAATGGGGAGTCCAGCTCTTTGTCTCGCAGTCCTGAGTGCTTCCCCGGCATTCCTCCCCACCATGGGAGTCAGCACATTCCTTTAAATTAAAAAAATATATAGTAAAAAGGCTTTGTTTTTCTTTTGAATTTTTTACGAGTTTATTGGAGTCAACCTGACGACATATACCGGGTGGACTGGACCTCAAATGCTTTTAAAAACCAGCTTTATTAAGAAGATGTAACAGGGGACTCTTACCCCCCTCCTCCTGACCTGGGAGTCTGTACTTGTTCTTCAATACATTTCCACCATTGCTATACAAAAAAACCAACCAAACAAACAAACAAAAAAACACACAAAAAGTAACACAGAATTTAAAAAATGCCCACGGCACACAATCTGCCCATTTAAAACACACCGTTTCTGTGGTTTTCTGGGTGTTTGCCGAGCTCTTCAACCATCACCCCATCAATTGCAGAGCCTTTTCATCGCCTGGGAGAACACTCTGTAACAGTCCCTCCTGTTCTCTGCTCCCCTCCCCACACCGCCAGCCTCCACAGCCACCATGATCCTCTCTGCCTCTGGGCTGGTCTTTTCTGGACACGACACGTACACGGAATTGTACCATACGTGACCCACGTGGAGCAGGGGTGGGGGATGGCCAGCAGGGCAGGGCAGTTGGGGGGACCAGGCCTGCAGAGGAGGGCAGTTAAGGGGTGACCAGGGCAGCAGGGGAGGGCAGTTAGGGGCAATTGGGCCAGCAGGGGAGGACAGTTAGGGGCAAACAGGCTGACAGGGGAGCAGTTAGGCATCGATCAGGCTGGCAGGGGAGTGGTTAGCGGGTGATCAGGCTGGCAGGTAGAAGCGGTAGGGGCAATCAGGTAGGCATGCAGGTGAGTGGTTGGGAGCCAGCAGGCCTGGATTGTGAGAGGGGTCCCAGATTGGAGAAGGTGCAGGCTGGGCTGAGGGACACCCCCCCCCCCCATACACACGCATGGATTTTAGTATGTAAAAAAAGAGACGCCTTGAGATGTGTCCAACCAGTTTAATGACGATGAAACCGTGCAGACGCCAGACTACGGAGCACCAGGGACCGGCCCGGGGGAGGCCGGGGGAGGAGCGGGGAGATGGTGGGGGACACAACAGCTCGGGCAGGGGGAGAGGGGCCGCCGGACACCGATGCGGGGAGGGGACGTCCACGGGCTGCTAGACCTGACATTCCTCGGAGTGGGGGTGTGGGGAGGAGAGAGGGGACACGCATCGCGCTGTCCACCGGAGGCAGGATGGTGCCCCGTCACTCCCGGACGTAAATCCGCGTGCACACCACGTCGTCGGCGCCGAAGGTCTGGAAGGGAAGGGGCAGTGACAGCGGGTCCCTAACAAGGCCAAGGCCGCCCACCGCTCCATGAAAGACGCTCTGAAACAGACGTTCATTTCCGGTGCCACGTGCTCTCGTTAAAGCGTTAAGTGGGTTTTTGTTGTTGTTTTTTGTTTTGTTTTCTCTGTTGTTTTTTCCTCCCTGAAGCCCTGTACGGGCAGCGAGGCAGCCGGGGGATAGAGTTAGGTGACCAGCTCTGGTGCTGACATCAGCAATCCCCGCTCCCCGGCTTCTGTTTTGAAATTAAATGGCAAGTGCCTGGTCCTGGCCAGCTTGGTCCAGTGGATAGAGCGTCGGCCTTCGGGCTGAAGGGTCCTGGGTTCGATTCTGGTCAAGGGCACAGGCCCGGGTGGAGGACACCATCCCCCAGGTGGGGCGTGCCGGAGGCAGCCGATCGACGGTTCCCTCTACATGGATGTTTCTGTCTCTCCCTCTCCCTTCTATCCACGGAGCCAGACCAGTCCAACCCCTCTCTTTAAAAAAAATCTTACCGCCCGACCTGGTGTGGCTCAGTGGATAGAGTTGTCGGCCTGCAGACTGAAGGGTCCCAGGTTCGATTCCTGGTCAGGGCACAGCCTGGGTTGTGGGCTTGATCCCCAGTGGGGGGCATGCAGGAGGCAGCCGATGCCTGATTCTCTCTCATCATTGATGTTTCTCTCTCTCTGCCCGCTTTCCTCTCTGAGATCAACAAAAAATATATATATTTTAAAAATATATTTCATTGATATTTCACAGAGAGAAAGGGAGAGGGATAGTCAGAAACATGAGAGAGAAACATTGACCAGCTGCCTCCTGCACAACCCCCACTGGGGATGTACTGGAATCGAACCTTGGACCCTACAGTCCGCAGGCCGATGCTCTATCCACTGAGCACACTGGTTAGGGCTAAAAAATATTTTAAAAAACATTATCATCGGAATACTTTTAGGCTCTGAGCCCCCCTTCCCCACTTCCTGTTACCCCGAGACATTTCCCAGATCTGCCCCACGAGCCGGCTCTCGGAGGCAGGTGGGGGCAGCGAGAGCGGGTCGGGGTGAGGGATGGCTGTGCCATGTCTCTGAGATCCCAGCGCTGCCCGGGAACATCCCCGAACTCTCTCCCAGGCAGGACAGCGGGAGTGAGAAGGGGGAAGTGAAGGCCGGGCCCTCAGAGGCTCCGGAGCTGGGGGTGGTGGGGGAGGGGGGCAGCTCTGAGAGTCAGTGCAGGGGCGGGGGAGGGGTCCGCATGCTTATGGCAGCCACCTCCAGCCCCTGCTCTGCCCCAGGGCTCAGCCACGGCCTCGGACCGACGCCCACGTGTTCACCAGGGACACAGTGTCTCTGAGCCCCGGACGGCGAGGTGGAGCGGGCAGGCCGGGGCGCACGGGGCGGGGGGGCACTGTCCGGGGGCCTGGGCCAGCCTCACCAGGATGAGCTCGTCGTTGGCCAGTTCGCGGGTCCAGTAGGTCTTGGGGCCGTCCCCCTCCAGGAGGGTCTGCGTGCAGTGGAGCTTGTTCTCGCCCTCCCAAGTGGCCAGGCTCTGCGGCGGGAAAGACGGGGCGACACGCGTGACGTCGATTGTCAGGAGAGCCCCACAACGGGGGCCGGGGCATGGACGGCCGGGCAGGGGAGCAGCACACGGTCCCCGTCAGCAGGGTCCCAGCCCCCTCCACCCCTCTCCCCGCCCCCGAGGCAAGGAGTCCACATTCGGGGCGCTGGTTGCGGATGGATGGGGCATCTATACACGGAGCGGCCAGATGATGATCTGGCCACTCAGTGTGGATCCCGTATCGTAAAAGACTAATATGCAGATTGACCATCACTCCAACACACAAGATGGCTGCCCCCATGTGGGCACAAGATGGCCACCACAAGATGGCTAGCAGGAGAGGGCCACTGGGAGGGACCAGGCCAGCAAGGCAGAGCAGTTGGGAGGGACCAGGCTGGCAGAGGAGAAAAGTTGTGGGCAAACAGGCTGGCAGGGGAGCAGTTAGACATCAATCAGGCTGGCAGGGGAGTGGTTAGGGGGTGATCAGGCTGGCAGGCAGAAGCGGTTAGGGGCAGTCAGGAAGGCAGGCAGGCGAGCAGTTGGGAGCCAGCAGTCCTGGATCGTGAGAGGGGTCCCAGATTGGAGAGCATGCAGGCTGGGCTGAGGGACAACCGCCCCCCCCCATGCACAAATTTCGTGCACCGGGCCTCTAGTACACACACACACACACACACACTAAGTGGCTAGATAATTATGCGTTCAGAAATCATCATAATCTGGCCACTCAGTGAATATACCTGCTATTACACACACACACACACACACACACACACACACACACCCCGAGGCAGCAAAGCCTCAGGCAGGCTCTGCAGCTCCAGACATACAACAGAGCACGCCACGCTTCATTTATGGACCCCCCCCCCCCCCCGGGATGTGGGTTTCAAAGGTGAGAACCTCCCCACGTCGGAGCTACAAAATGTTACCACGGCCGAGACACCACGTTTGTGACCATGTCCGCAGGCAGAGCAGGAGCTCTGCTCCCTGCCCAGATTCGGGGAGAACCCCTCCGTGTCTGGGTGCCTTCGTCTGATAAAACGGGGTGTCTCTGGCTCTGAGGATAAAAACTCAGCGTCCCAGCCGGTGGGGCTCAGTGGCTGAGCCTCAACCTGTGAACTGGGAGGTCGAGTTTGATTCCTGGTCGGGGCACAGGCCCAGGTGGCCGGCTCCGTCCCCCGTGGGGGGCATTCAGAAGGCAGCCGATCCCTGATTCACTCTCATCATTGATGTTTCCCTCCCTCCCTTCCTCTCTGAGATCAATAGAAATCTATTAAATATTTAAAAAAACAAAAACCTCGAATCAAACCCGGTTTGGCTCAGTGGATAGAGCGTCGGCCTGCGGACTGGAGGGTCTGGGATTCGATTCCGGTCAAGGGCGTAAACCTTGGTTTCGGGCACATCCCCAGTGGGGAGTATGCAGGAGGCAGCTGATGGATGTTTCTCTCTCATCAATGTTTCTCTCTCCCTTCCTCTGCAAAAAAAATCAATAAAACATATTTTAAAAATAAATTAAAAAACAACTCAGCCACTCTCTAGTTTACCTCCCTCTCGAAAAGAAACACAAAAACCAAACAAACCAGCCTTCTCGGGGGTCCTCACGCTGTGGGAGGCGGAAAGCAAAAGAGGGGACCCCCTGGTTGCTCCCCCCCAGTCTTTGCACAAAGCAGAGCTGGCAGGGGCCTGGGGACCCAGGTCGCCCGTTGTGTTGTGTTTTAGCTGACACACAGCAGTCGGTGCGGCAGGATGCGGGACAAGGCCTCAGCCTCCAGGTCTCCATCAGGAGGAAGGTCTCTGGGGTCTCTGGCTGTTGCCACCACCGTCCAGGTCCCTACATCGCACCCCGCCTGCTGCCCCACCTTCCCTGGGAGGATGAGTCCGGCTCCTTCCAACCCAATGGCGACAGCGGCTCCGATCCCCACCCCCAACCAAGCTTGGCCATCATGTTCAGGCCGTGCCAGCTCCAGGGGCCCGGCGCTGCCATGGGATCGGGTCTCGGGTCCTTGTCCCAAGCCCGTGCCCAGCGGTCTCACCCACCCGCCCTCCCATCTCGGGCACAGCAGACTCAGGAAAAGCGAAAACAACGCCTCGCTCTGGAATGGGACCAGCTTTTCTTTTTCTTTTTAAAGACCAGGGGCAGGGAAACATTTGTCACTTTAGAACTAAATGGCCCATCTGCCCTCAAAAACCGGAGTGACCAGCCCTCCGTGCCACGCCTGCATGCCCCCCACCCACATGCAAACCTGCCTATCTGCGACAGGAAGGGACACCCCCTCGAGTACCCCACTCCCCACCCCCGTGTGCATCTGGGGCTGATGTATGGAGAAATGCTAAACTCTCGCCCTGGAGGGGGGAGAAAGAGAGAGCCCTAGTCCATCCCCCGCCAGAATCTCCTCTAGATTCCACCTTTTCTTTAAGAAATCAGGGAAGGTAGGCGGGAGAGATGCAGGGGGGGGGGGGGAGATGCCCCCCACCAAGACTGCTGAAACCGGACCCAGAGCGTCTCCAGGGGCGCAGGGACGTGGGGGTGGGGGTTGGGGAAACCCCCCCCCCTCCCCCGGGAGCTGCCGATCCACCTGCGACAGGAAACGTGGCGGCCCTGCCACCTTCTCCCGCTCCTGCGCCGCCCGCACCGGGGTCGCCCGCGTGCAAAGCGCCGCAGAAACCCCCGCGGGAACGCGAGCGCCGAGCAGGCGGCTGAGCGGGACCGGATTGGAGGCGAAGGGGCAGGGCTTCCTCCTCCCAAAGCCCTGGGCTCCCGGCTGCACAGAGCTCTGCAAACCGCCGGCGCACACGCCCTGCCCGGGAGAGCGCGCCACAGGCTGCAAGGGGGGACTATTGGAAAAGGGGTGCGCGCTCGGCTCTGAGCACCGGGAGACGGCTAACGGGACCGGGATTGATTGGAGGCGAAGGGGCAGGGCTTCTTCCTCCCAAAGCCCAGGACTCCCAGCTGCAAGGAGCTTGCAAACCGCCGGCTCACACGCCCTGCCCGGGAAAGCGCCAGGGAGAGCGCGCCACAGGCTGCAAGGGGGGACCCTTGTGGGTGAGCGGGCGGGCGCTGCGCTGCCGGATCGGAGCTCACCCTGCACTTGCGGCCGTCCACCGTCTCCTCCTCGAAGCCCTCGCCGACCTTGAAGTTGATCTCGGTGGTGCGCACCGTGGTGGACGTCTTGATGTAGAACCGGTCCCCGTCCTGGCGGATCTCCACGTGCGGCTTGGACGCGGCGGCCACGGCCACCTTCCGCAGCATGGCGTTCACACCTGCGGGGAGGCGTGGGCCGCGGACTGGAGGGACACCCCCACACCCTCCGCCTGCCTGCAGGGGGGAGCCTCCTGCAGGGGGGGGGGTGGGGCGGCTCTGCATCCCGCAACCCCTCCCCGCATCTCCCCGCAACTCCATCCTCCAGAGGAGGAACTCCGGCTGTCGCTGGGAGACCCATGGCATTAGTGGCAAGGCCTGGTTTCCAACCGACACCCCAAATCTCAAGTGCCTGACCCTACTCGGACCCCAGAAACCATCGCTCTCCTCCGCATGCGCAACGGACAGGAGTGAAAGGTGGAGAGCCGTCGGGGGGGGGGGGGGGGGGGGAGAGACCCTGCCGACACCCAGCGCGATCCCCCTCGGGAGTGGAGCCCGCGTCTCGGATCTAAGCCCTGCGGGGGTGTCGGTCCCCCCAACCCACCCTCCGCGGACTCGGAGACACGTCCCACGGGGGAGCATGCGCGCCCGCTTACCCAGAGCCTTCAGGAGCTCGTCGAAGTTCTCGCTGCTGCGCATCTTCCAGGTGCCGGCGAAGTTGGGCATCGTGGCGGCGGCGGCGGCGGCGGCAGCGGAGGAGGAGGAGGAGGAGGACGCACTCGGAGCTGCTCCGCGGAGACTGCGCTCTGCACCCGGCGCGCGCCCCGAGTCTATGGAGAGCGCCCCCACCCCGCCCCCTGCGCTCCGCCCCCGGCCCCGCCCCACCCCGCAGCCCCTGTGCCCTCCTCCCTCGCTGGGGCCCGGGAGGCGGCAGGGTCTCCAGGGTGCAAGCCTGACACCAGCTCCCCGAGATGCCACAGGGAGAAGGGGCGCGCTGCCACCCCCTCCCCACTCCATTCTTACAGCGGGCGCTGTGGGTTTGGAGGCAACAGGATGGGGGTACGGGGGTCAATGTGGAAGCTGGGCAGAGAGGACGTGGGGGAGGCATTATACCATCCTCTCCACTTTATTTATTTTAAAATATATGTCATTGATTTTTTTACAGAGAGGAAGGGAGAGGGATAGAGAGTCAGAAACATCAATGAGAGAAACATCGATCAGCTGCCTCCTGCACGCCCCCCACTGGGGATGTGCCCACAACCAAGGTACATGCCCTTGACTGGAATCGAACCCGGGACCTTTCAGTCCGCAGGCAGACGCTCTGTCCACTGAGCCACATCGGTTAGGGCTAAATATATTCTTAATTGTTTTCAGAGAGGAAGGGAGAGGGAGAGTCAGAAACATCGATGAGAGAGAAACATCCATCAGCTGCCTCCCGCACGCCCCCACTGGGGATGTGCCCGCAGCCAAGGTACATGCCCCTGACCAGAATCGAACCCTGGGCCTTTCAGCCCTCAGGCCGATGCTCTACCACTGAGCCACACCGGTTTTGCCACTATATATATATATATATATATATATATATATATATACATATATATATGATTATTATATATATATGTATATATATATATATATGATTATTGCCCTAGCCGGTGTGGCTAGTAGATAGAGCCTCGGCATGCAGCCCGAAGGGTCCTGGGTTGGATTCCGGTCAAGGGCCTGTAGCTGGGTTGCAGGGTCCGCACCATGGTGGAAGGGGGGCCGTGCAGGAGGCAGCTGATGGGTGAGTCTCTCTCAAATCATGTTTTTCTCTGTCTCTCCCTCTCCCTTCCACTCTCTAAAAATCAATGCAAAAATGTCCTCAGGAGAGGATTAAGAAATAATAACAAAATATATGTGTGTGTGTGTTTTTAAATTGATGTCTGTATGGGAGTGGAGGGGGCAAAGGGAAGACATGTACACATGTAATATTTTAATAAAAAATGGAAAATAAATAAAAAAATTAAAAATTCATGTCAGGGAGGAAGGGAGAGGGAGGGAGAGAACATGGATGACGAGAGAGAACCCGGGATCGGTTGCCTCCTACGTGCCCCGCGCTGGGGATGGAGCTGCAACCCCGGCCTGTGTGTGCCCTGACCCCCGTGACCTCCTGGTTCACAGGTGGAGGGAGGTTCAGCCGCTGAGCCAGGCGAGACGGGCCACCCCGGCTCCTTGGGTGTGTGTGTGAGGACATCCCGAACATAAAGGGGTGCGGCCTCCGGGGACAGTCGCCGCTCCCCACTCCCAGCGGCGCCTGTGCACGTGCCCAGCCGGACCTTCTGCTATGGCATCGGGGATCTCACTCTGTGTCCGCACCCATCACGTGCGCGGGGTGGAGGGGGAAAGCCTGACCCCTCCCCCTCAGCACCCTCCTGCCACAGCTGTGCCGGACCCAGCATCCCGCGAGATTGTGGGCCTTCATCCCGCATTGGAACTCAGCATCCTGCAAGATTGTGGGCCCTCCACTCAGGGTTTGAACCCAGCATTCCTTGAGATTGTGGGCCTTCATCCCGCGAGATTGTGGGCTCCCTTCCCCCATGTCTGAATTCAGCATCAAGAGAGATTGTGGGCCTTTACCCTGCGTTTGAGCCCAGCATTCTGCAAGATTATAAACCTCCACCCTGAGTTGGAACCCAACATCCTGCGAGTTTGTGGGTCCCCGTGTTTGAACTCTACATCCCGAGATATTGTGGGCTTTTACCCTGCGTTCCAGCCCAGCATCGCGTGTTCGAACCCAGCATCCCGCGATGCTGTGGGCCCTCACCCAAGTGTTCTGCAAGAGAGGGTGAGGGCGACATGGGAGCTAGAGGCCAGCCTCGGGATGGGGCCCCACAATCTCGGGGTGCCCACAGTTTCTGGCTTAGTGGCTGGGGAGACAATGAAAGAGCTTGAGGCAGCCCTTAGTCAGTTTGGCTCAGTGGATAGAGCAACTGCCTAGGGACTGGAGGGTCCTGGCTTCGATTCCTGGTCAAGGGCACATGCTTGGGTTGCAGGCTTGATCCCAAGTAGGGGGCATGCAGGAGGCAGCCAACCAGTTATTCTCATCATCATTGATGTTTCTCTCTCCTTAGCCCTTCCTCTGTCTGAAATCAATAAAAAAAATCTCTATATATGAAAGGCTAAGTGACCATCTGACCATTCATCCAACCATCCCACCAACTGGCTGGTACATCTGATGCACACTGGAAACCCACCTAATGAAAGAATAACATGCTAATTGACTGTACCTTCATGACACCCACCAGCCAATCAGGAGAGAGTCTGCAAATGAACCCAACAAAGATGGTGGGTTAATTTACATATATGGGCTTTTTTTCAGCCTAGGAAGGCAAAGAGGCAGCTCCAGCCAGAGTAAAGGTGGTGCCAGCAGCCGGGGAAAGGAAGGCCCCTTCTGGCACTAATCTTCGTGCCTCTAGTTTAAAAATAAATGTTGAGTTCTGACCAGTGTTGCTCAGTGGATAGAGCATCAGCTTGCTCCCATGCACCATACATACAAAGCTCACATAGGCACCAGTCACAGGTGTTTCGACTTGTCATGGCTGATCATGAATTTGATTGACATTTCTGTTACAGAGAAAGGTTGAATCTCGACGTTAAAAATATTTCTTCTAATTAATTTCCTTTCCATGTGCAGGCATCCGTGCACTGGACCACTAGCCTATATATAAAAACAGAAAGGGCTTGAGGCCAGGACACCCTGTGAGGTTGAAGAGTGCAGGGTGCCTCCACCTGATTGCATCTGTCCCAGATCCCTCTGGTGACCGGAATGGAGGGTGAGTAGAGGGAAGTCGAGATGGGCTGCCTGGACACCAGGAAAGTGTATGCTGCAGAGGTCCAGGGAAAAGAAAAAGAGGGCTGGTCAGGCTGGTCAGGCAGCGTGGCTTCTTGGTTGAGCACCGACCTATGAACCAGGAGGTCAGGGTTCGATTCTGGTCAGGGCACAGGCCCGGGTTGTGGGCTCCATTCCAGTGTGGGGTGTGCAGGAGGCAGCCAGTCCATGATTCTCTCTCATCACTGATGTTTCTCTCTATACATCCTTTCCCTTCCTCTCAAATCAATAAAAAATATGTATTTTTAAAATATATTTTATTGATTTTTACAGAGAGGAAGGGAGAGGGATAGAGAGTTAGAAACAATAATGAGAGAGAAACATCCATCAGGTGCCTCCTGCACACCCCTCACTGGGGATGTGCCCGCAACCAAGGTCCATGCCCTTGACCAAATCAAACCTGAGACCTTCTGTCCACAAGCTGACACTCTACCTAGTGAGCCACACTGGGTACGGTAATAAAAATACATTTTAAAAAGGACTCCTGGCCCAAACCGGTTTGGCTCAGTGGATAGAGCTTTGGCCTGTGGACTGAAAGGTCCCGGGTTCGATTCCGGTCAAGGGCATGGACCTTGGCTGCGGGCACATCCCCAGTGGGGGGTGTGCAAGAGGCAGCTGATGGATGTTTCTCTCTCATCAGTGTATCTGACTTTCTATCTCTCTCCCTTCCTTTCTGTAAAAAGTCAATAAATTATATATTTTAAAAAAGACTCCTGGAACATCGGATTCACGAGTGGATTCTCTGACTGGCTCGGTGTTTTTGGAAGGAACGCTCTGGGCCAGGCTTGGAGTTCGGAGGTACAGGGCCTTGGCTGGGACCTGGCAGGACACCCCGGCTGCCCGAGATCGGGTTTGGGATGCTGTGTCAGTGCTGTGAACGGGGACAGGAGACATCGCCTCCTCTCTGGGGTGTCTGCCCTTCCTGGGGAGGTGACATTGGGCTCACACAGGCTCTGTAGGCGGCTAGCATCTCAGCAGGCAGAGCCAGGGAAAGGCCTAGAGCTCAGAGCCCCTCTCTGCAGAAGGGGTCCCCCAGCACCAGGTGGCCTTCCCTTAGCATCAGGGGATCCAAGGGTCCAGGCCGATGACATCAGGTTGTCCGCAGGCTGCGACTGCAGCCAATTCCTGGTGTCACCCCCCCTGGCCCCTCTGTGGTGTGGATTTCAGACAGGGGAGCTGGGCCAGGGTCCTCTCTCCAAGGCCCCTTTGTTCTCCGCAGGCAGCTCCCGCCTGCGGTTCCCAGGCCCCCAACCTGCTTCCCCGTTGCCCCCCGTCAGTCGGGGACATTTCTGCTGAGGTTTGCTTCTCCGCCCGGAGGCGCGCCAGGGCCCCAGCCTCCCAGGGCCTCCTGGCCTGGCCCCGTGCCCTTGGGCAGGCTGAATTCAGGCCGGAAGAATAGGGGTCAGAGTTCAGTCCTCAAAGCTGGGGGCGCTGACGGGGGTCCCAGGAGGGGTTCTTCGGGACAATCGTGGGGGCTGCGGACACTCTGGGAGTCAGCAGAACAGGACAAAGAGCCAGGTTCCTGGGAAAGACTTGGGGGAGGGGTGTACCTGCCCTGGGAGGTGCTTCCTGAGGTTAATGGAGTGGAAGGTACACTGAAGGGGGAGTCGGGGGGCCTGGGGGTCAGGGAGCCCACCGGAGAAGAAATACATGCAGCCGACATTTACTGAGCTCTGACTATGCCAGGTCTGTCCATTCGTCCATCCATCCGTCCATCCATCCTTTACCCGCCTCCCTGGGAGCGATACTCATCACAGGTAAGGGCACAGCCTGCTGGCTAATTCAGAGCTGGGGGTATACCAGCTGGGGGTGCACGTCTGGCCCCATATCTTTATTCTTTTAAAAAATATCTATGTTTCTTATTGATGTCAGAGAGGAAGAAAGAGGGAGAGTGCCTAACTGGTGTGGCTCAGTGGATAGAGCGTCAGCCTGTGGACTGGAGGTTCCCGGGTTCGATTCCAGTCAAGGGCATGTACCTTGGTTTCAGGCACATCTCCAGTTGGGGGGTGTGCAGGGGGCAGCTGATGGATGTTTCTCTTTCATCAATGTTTCTAGCTCTCTATCTCCCTCTCTGTAAAAAATCAATAAAATATATTTTTAAAATAAATTTATAAAAAAGAGAGAGAGAGATAGAAATGTTCAGGATGAGAGAGAATCATGGACCGGCTGCCTCCTACACGCCCTCCTACCGGGGATTGAGCCCTCAACCCGGGCCTGTGCCCTGACCAGGAATCGAACCCGGGACCATTCCGTCCGCAGGCCAACGCTCTGTCCGCTGAGCCACATCGGCCAGGGCTGTTTTTTCTTTGTTACAACCATCCTGAGAAAGGGAGCTTAGTTAGCTCAGAGAGGCTGAGACACCAGCCCGAGGCCACACAGTGAGGAGGCGGCGGAGTCGGCTCCTCCCTGAGGCTGCCTGCCCGGCCACCACCTCTTGCCCCATAGCCGTGGTCACCCCTGGTTTGTCTTCCGAGCCCCCAGAGCTCAGCCCAGGCCCGGGCCCCTTGCCGGCTGGCCAGCACTCCACGGAAGTTTCCGGCACCAACGCCTGCTCTCCAAAACGCCAGCCCCAGCTCGCACCCGTCCATCCGTCCATCCATCCTTGCGTCGGCCTCAGCTGTCCCGGCAAGGACGCATCAGGCCGAGCGAAGATGGATCACCCGCCCCCTCGGGGCTGGGGACCGATGGCCATCATGACCACTGGGCCTGCCCCCCCTGCTGTCCTTCATGGACGGCCCCAAAAGACAGTGGGGGAGCACGCCCCTCCCCGCGCCCCATCCAGCACCCGTCTCCGAGGCACGAGGCACGAGGCCAGGCGGGCACAGAGGCCTCAGGGCTCGGTCAGGGGCGGGAAGGGCAGAACCAGCCAGGGGGCATTTCCAGGCCGGGGAGGGCGGGCGGGCGGCCATCACTCATCGGAAAACGCCGCAGCTCTGCTCCCCTCGAGCAGAGGGAGGCGCCGATTGATGGCCGACAGCCCGGCCTCGGCCAGGCCCCCGCCACAGGCCTGTCCACCTGCCGCCCGAGGTGGCCGCAGGGGGGTCAGCTGCCTCTCGCCAATCGATCGGGTGCCACATGGCGCCTTTGAAAGCCCGAGAAGAGAGGGACCCATCGGTGGTCCTGATCAATCACCCCTCGGCCGCAGTCCCTTGCGTGGCGCGTGCGGGCGGCACAAAGCCCGCCGGCCTCGAGGATGAATGGCCTTTCAGCCGGCTCCCTGCGGCCTCCCTAATCGAGGGTGACGGATGGGAGCTGGGGCCTGCAGCCTCAGGCAGACAGCTGCTCTGCCTCCCAGATGTCCAGGGGAGGCAGCTGGCTGAGCCCCAACCTGCGGGCCTCAGGACGAGGGGGGCTGCGGTACGTGCCTGTCCCCTCTCCTCCCCCCGCCCCCCGGTTGCGACGTGCAGAGGGTTTCTGGCCCCGGATGGCGACTGCTTTAGTGCCGATAACGGGGAAATTCATCATCTTAACCAGACACCTGCATTCCAGGGGCTCTGCCATACGTCCCCTCCCGGGACCCCCCACCCCCCAACACCCTGGGCGCTGGAGGGAGTATTTAATTATCCCTTCTCTCTGCGCACTGGGCTGTTTGCAAATGTGATTCATGGGCATATTGTTACCATCGTTGAGCTGAGCGCTGGGCTGGGGGGAGCCCTCTGCCTGCCAGTCCCTCTCAGCTGGCCCCCTTCAGCCCCCCCAGAGCCGCCCACACCCCGCTGCCCCTGCAGGAGGAGGCACCATTCTGGGACACAACCCCCCTTCCCATCCAAGGGCCCAGGGTGGGAATCAGAGCTGGCGTTTCGCATGGAACTGGGACCCCAGACCATGAAAGGGTCTGTTAGGAGGGACCCCAGGAGCAGAGAATCGGGGGGCAGTGGCACCAGGGGATGAACCCCGAGAAAGAAGGACTCCCTGGCCCCCACCTGGGTGCCCGCCTTTTCGTGGCGGAGGGTCCCTGTGTGAGGCAGCACCTAGCTTTGCCAGGTGAAGGAGGCATAGAGGATAGGGGTGCTGCCTTCAACAGGCTGGAGGTTCTCAGGGGGCCATGCCCCCCTCCTATAGGCTGAGGAGGACTTTTCCTGCCGCCCGCCCTCCCCGGCCTGGAAATGCCCCCTGGCTGGTTCTGCCCTTCCCGCCCCTGACGGAGCCCTGAGGCCTCTGTGCCCGCCTGGCCTCGTGCCTCGTGCCTCGGAGACGGGTGCTGGATGGGGCGCGGGGAGGGGCGTGCCCCCCCACTGTCTTTCGGGGCCGTCCATGAAGGACAGCAGGGGGGGCAGGCCCAGTGGTCATGATGGCCATCGGTCCCCAGCCCCGAGGGGGCGGGTGATCCATCTTCGCTCGGCCTGATGCGTCCTTGCCGGGACAGCTGAGGCCGACGGGAGGATGGATGGACGGATGGCTGTCCCAGGGGCATGGCCCTCGGTGGGGGGTGGGCAGGCGGCAGGGAAAGGCCTCCTGGGAAGGCCTGTCCCGGTCCGGCGACCTCGAGCCCACAGCACGCACTGGGCCAGGCCGGCGCGCTCCGCGGTTGAGCGTCCACCCAGGAGCCAGGCGGCCGCTGATCCGTCCGGTCAGGCACCCCCCGGCGTGGCTGCATCCCGTGGGGGCGTGAAGACCACGATGTTTCTCTCTCCTCGGTGTTTCTGCCTCTCTGTCCCTCTCCCTTCCTCTCTCTCTCAAGTCAATGGAAACACTGAAAGAGAGCCGAAACCTGTTTGGCTCAGTGGATAGAGCGCCGGTCTGCGGACTGAAGGGTCCCGGGTTCGATTCCGGTCAAAGGGCATGTACCTTGGCTGCGGGCACATCCCCAGTGGCGGGTGTGCAGGAGGCAGCTGATCGATGTTTCTCTCTCATCGTTGTTTCTAACTATCCCTCTCCCTTCCTCTCTGTAAAAAATCAATAAAATATATTAAAAATAAATAAATAAAAGTTTGAAAAAGAAAACATTGAGAGAGAGAGAGCAGGGCTGACTCCTGCTTTCCCTGGGCCTCTCGCCCCTCCTGCTTGTTCACTCTCTCGGGGAGTTGGGGGAGCCTGTTGGATCTGGTTCTGCCCAGGTTTCCCCCCTAAACCCAGCCCAGGTCCTTCCAGGGCCCGCATGTCCCGAGGCAGCCGAGGGTGACAGCCCCCCGTCCACCCATTCATCGTCCGCCGGATGAGACAAAGGGCCTGTGTGTGCAGACGGGCCGTCCCCTGCGGCCACCTCCTGACCGGGTAGCCAGGCAGTGACGCGTGCAAACGGGGACCTGGACAAAGCAGGCCTCGGGGTGGGGGCACTGGGAGGCCCGGCCGAGACCCCCGGCAGACCCATCGCTCACATCTGACGGGGAGTCGTTACGGCCGTCAGACACGCCTGCCCCTCACACGAGCCCCAAGTTAATGGGTGGGCGCTGCAGGGGCAGCCACAACAGAGAAGGACGTCCCCCGGTCCCCCAGAGGCCACAGAACACTCCCCTCCCCTTCTGGGCTGACTGAGGCCGTGGGCACCCTGAGGGCCTGTGTGCGTGTGTGTCCGTGTGCACGTGTGTGTGCACGAAGGGAAGCTGGGTCCCAGGCAACAGCTCCAGGGGCTCCAGGGTTCCTGACCACCCCCACATCCTGGTGGAGGGCCTGGGCTGCAGCCGGGCCTCCCCAGCCTCTGCAGCCTTCACCCCTTATTCTCGTTGGACCCGCACAGGCCCGACCCTCCCTGGGACCGGCGCTTGGCTTCCTGCCTCAGCGAAGACCCGGAAGGTATGGCCCCACCAGGGCAGGTTCAGCCCCAGCCGGTCGGCTCAGTGGATAAGCCCTCGCACTGAAGGGTCCCAGGTTCGATTCCTGGTCGGGACATATGCCCAGGTTGTGGGCTCAGCCCTCCATAGGGGGCGTGCAGGAGGCAATTGATCCATGATTTTCTCTCGTCATTGACATTTCTCTCTCCCGCTCTTCCCCTCTGAAATAAAAAAAATATACTTAAAAAAATCTTATACAAAGATTTTAGCTGGTGTTGCTCAGTGGATAGAGCGTCGGCCTGTGACTGAAGGGTCCAGGTTCGATTCTGGTCAAGGGCATAGGCCTGGGTTTCGGGCTCGATCCCCAGCGGGGGGCGTGGAGGAGGCAGCCGACCCATGGTTCTCTCTCATCATTGATGTTTCTCTCTCCCTCTCCCTCTCCCTTCCTCTCCGATATCAGTAAAATAATTTTTTTTGAAAAGCGAAAGAAAGCAGATACAGACCAAATGGGAGATGGAGGGGGACAGCTAGCAGCCCTGATGTCATGGGGGGCCACTCCCCCAAATCCCAAAGAGCCGTCCTACAGGGGCAGGGGGCCTGAGTATCTGGGGGGGCCTCCGCTCAAACCAGCTCTGCACCAGAGGACACCCCTTCTGGTGGCCTGTGGGACAGACTCTGAGGTGTGCACACCCCTGCATGCTGGGGCCAGGCAAGACCCCACCCCTTCCTGCTGTGTCAGATCACCAAGGGTGTCTGCAGCTGGTGCGTGCCCCTCATTACAGTCCATTCTGCGGATAGGTAAGCTGCACCGTGTCAGTGACTTGAAATCACCCAAGGGCCCTGGCTGGTGTGGCTCAGTGGATAGAGCATCGGTCTGCAGACGGAAGGGGCAGCCCCAGGTTTGATTTCTGCTCTGGGCACATGCCTGGGTTGTGGGTCGATCCCCAGTGGGGGGAGGGGAAGCATGCAGGAGGCAGCCGATCAAGGATTCTTTCTCATCACTGATGTTTCTCTCCCTCTCCCTTCCTCTCTGAAATCAATAAAAAAATATTTTTTTAAAAAATAAAAAAGCCCTAACCAGTTTAGCTCAGTGGATAGAGCGTCGGCCTGAGGACCAAAGGGTCCCAGGTTGGATTCCGGTCAAGAGCATGTGCTGTGGCTGCGGGCACATCCCCAGTGGAGGGTGTGCAGGAGCCCGCTGATGGATGTTTCTCTCTCATCGATGTTTCTGGCTCTCTGTCCCTCTCCCTTTCTCGCTGTGAAAAATCAATAAAACGTATTAAAAAATAAAAATAAAATAAAAACAAATAAATATATATTTTATTGATTTCGGAGGGGAAGGGAGAGGGAGACAGAGACAGGAACATCCATGATGAGAGAGAACCCTTGATTGGCTGCCTCCTGCACGCCCCACACTGGGGTTCGAGGTCTTGTTGGGGCTCGCATAATGCCCTGACCGGGAGCCCAACTGTGACCTCCTGGTTCAGAGGTCGATGCTCCACCACTGAGCCACACCGGCCAGTTGGTCCTCACCGTGTTCTAGGGGCGAAGGCCACGGTGTTTGGGTCTCCGTTTTCTGCCCTTGTTGGGGTCCCATGATGACTCAGCAGCCTGTGGGGCTGGGGTAGTTGAAGAGGGCTTGCCAGCAGGTGCCGGCCGCTCCATCCCCATCAGCAGGTGCTGGCCAGGCGGCCCACAGCTGGCGGGCACTGCCACCCTGTGGCCATCCGTAGTCAAGCCCCAGGCTCCTGGGATTGGCCACCTCCTGCACGCACGCCCCACGTTGGGGTTCCAGCCCGCAACCCTGGCATGTGCCCTTACCGGAAATGGAACTGTGACCTCCTGGGTCATAGATCAACACTCAAGCCACACGGGCTGGGGCTGAATCTTTGGATTTGAACCCAGATTCCTGCTTCTGGCTTGAAAGAGTGATTCCCTGGCCCTCTCAGCTCCCCCTTCCTTCCTGGGGCCGGTCACCGCCCCCCTCTCCTCACACTGTGGAACTGGGAATGGAAAAGCCAGCAGCCCTCTTCGCTCGGGGCCCGAGTCCCCCATGACTCTGCTCCCTGCTGGCTGAGTGACCCTGGAGTCCTCACTGCTGCCCAGGGTCGGTTCCTTCCCTGTGTGTAAAACGGGGCTCACCCCTGTGCCCGAGCCTCGTCACAGTATTCGGTGCCGCCACCTTCGCAGCATGCGGCTCAGTCTGTACATTCACTGTTGTGGCTCCCCAAATGTTCACTACCTTAGGGGGTACTGGGGTCTCCAAAGTGGGGTTGTGTACCCCAGCTGGTGAGCAAAGCCATCTGCTGGGGTGTGGGAAGAAAATATTAGACCCTCTGATTATATGTTTTTATTTTTTAAAATATATTTTATTGATTTTTTACAGAGAGGAAGGGAGAGGGATAGAGAGAAACATCCATCAGCTGCCTCATGCACACCCCCTACTGGGGATGTGCCCACAACCAAGGTACATGCCCTTGACCGGAATTGAACCTGGGACCTTTCAGTCTGCAGACTGACACTCTATCCACTGAGCCAAACCAGTTTCAGCTGATTATATATTTCTAATCTCATCTTTTTAAAATTCCATTTTTGGCCTTGGCCGGTGTCATTCAGTGGGTAGCGTGTCTGGCTGTGGACTGAAAGGTCCCGGGTTCGATTCCGGTCAGGGCACAAGCCCAGGTTGTGGGTTAGATTCCCAGTGAGGGGCATGCAGAAGGCAGCCAATCCCTGATTCTCTCTCATCGTGGATGTTTTCATCTCTCTCATTCTCCCTTCCTTTTTGAAATCAATAAAAAAATATTTTTAAAAATTCTATTTTTGTATTTGCTTTATTATTAATATAAATAAATGTATTAGCAGAGTAGCCCACACATGATTTGTAAGTAACGTACACATTTAACAATATGAATGTGTAGTCATTTTTTTACATATGCAAATGTGAAATAGGGTGTTTTTTCTCTCTCTTTTTTTTTAAACATACAAGATGATGTACCTTTACCATACATGCTACCCACTCTTACATCTATCTTCCTTTATCGAACGTATTTATTTTTTGGGGAGACAATTAGTTGGATTTTGGGCTGACAAAAATCTCACTTGACACTCAGGATAATTTGCTTCGTTTGGAAATTCAGAGAGGAAGGGAGAGGGAGAGAGAAAATCATCGATGGGCTGCCTCCTGCATACCCCACACCAGGGATTGAGCCCCAAACCAGACAGGTGCCCTGGCCAGGAGTGGAACTCTGTGACCTCCTAGTGCATAGGTCAGGGCTCAACCACGGAGCCATCCCAGGTGGGCATGACTTGCAGTTTTTATTTATTTTTATTCTTATTTTTTAAAGTATATTTTTATTGATTTCAGAGAGGAAGGGAGAGGAAGAGAGAGACAAACATCAACAATGAGAGGAGGAACCAAGATGGTGGCAGAGGTAAACACCTATCTTGCTGCCCCACACAGCAATTTCAAAACTACAAGTTAACGAAAGAACAAACATCATCCAGAATCACCGGAAAGCTGGCTGAGTGAAAACTCCACAAATAAAAGTGAAGATTGGACACTGTGACTCAGAGGAGTGGCGGAGGACAGAGTTGAAGAAGCGCACTGAGAGAGGTTTGGAGCGCGCGCCAGTGGAGAGGGCGGGTGGCTGAAAACCGGCCGGTTTTCTCGAACGGGGGAGACAAAGACGTCCCACTGGACTGATTCCCCAGCTCTGGGCAAAGTCCAGGGAACCCACTATCATACGGGGTAAAAACTGGACAGTGGGGAGGCACGCCGAAACTTGGGCGCTGCAAGGGTCTGCAAGCTTGTGGAGAAGGCGAGCTTTTGCAGAGTGCGCGTGAACTTGGGAACAGCGCAGCTGCATGACCGCGCAGAGAGCGCTCATGACTTACTCTCTCGTTCAAGAAACCACCAGACTGCATTGTTTTATGACCCTGGGTGAGATGTTGGGTGTGCACACTCATTTGGGGAGAGGCTGAATTGTCCGGCACCAGGTAGAGCTTGGCAGCGGCTCTTTCTCAGAGGTGCTGGTAGCTATTGCCACCGGCACAGAGTCCCAGGTGCTGAATAGAGTGGAGCTGACACTGCCTGCTTGGCCCAGAGACTCCACCCATCCAACCTGAGCAGGGCTGAACCTCATAGCCAATTGGCCTGGAGGTCAAACCCTCCTAGTGTTAACAATAATCTAGGCTTAACTTAACAAGACTGTGCAACCTATATCCACCTCAGGTAACTGGGGAGGCTGAGCCACTGTCCATTAGAGGACATCTGCCACACAAAGCTAATCGACCAACTCAGGAAAGCAGCCACCATGCAGAGACATGGAAAGAAATCAGATGTGAAAGAAATGGAGGGAAAAAAATGACTGGACATGGAATTCAAAACCACAGCTATAAGGCTTTTCAAGAGGCTCCTAGGAAAGACCAAGACCTACAAGGAAATGAACAAGACCTACGAGGAAATGAACGAGACCCTCAAGGATATGAACGAGACCCTCAAGGATATGAAAAAGGACCAACTAGAAATTAAACATACACCAACTGAAATAAAAAATATTATACAAAGACCTAAAAGTAGTCTAGAGGACCCCAGAACCAAGTTAAATATTTGAAATACAAAGAGGTAAAATCCACTCAGCTGGAAAAGCAAGAAACCAAAAGAATCCAAAAATTTGAAGATAGTATAAGGGACTTCTGGGACAACCTCAAGCATACCAACATCCGAATTATAGGGGTGCCAGAAAAAGAGAGAGAGCAAGATAATGAAAACCTACTAGAAGAAATAGTGACTGAAAACTTCCCACATCTAGTGAAAGAAATTGACTTAAAAGCCCAAGAAGTGCACAGAACCCCCAAATATAGGAAGCTAAAGAGGACCACATTAAGACACATCATAATTAAAATGCCAAGAGCAAAAGACAAAGAGAGAATATTAAAAGCAGCAAGAGAAAAACAGGTAGTTACCTATAAGGGAGCACCCATACGATTGTCAGCCGATTTCTCAACAGAAACGATGCAGGCCAGACGGGAGTGGCAAGAAATATTCAAAGTGATGAATAGCAAGAATCTACAACCAAGATTACTCTATCCAGCAAAGCTATCATTCAGAATTGAAGGTCAGATGAAGTGCTTCGCAGATAAGAAAAAGCTAAAGAGTTCATCACCACCAAACCAACATTATATGAAATGCTGAAAGATATTCTTTAAGAAGAGGAAGAAGAAAAAGGTAAAAATAAAAATTATGAACAACAAATACACATCTATCAACAAATGAATCTAAAAATCAAGTGAATTAAAAATCTGATGAACATGATAAACTGGTGAATATAACAGAATCATGGACATAGAGAGGGAATGGACTGACAATTCTTGGGGAGAAAAGGGGTGTGGGAAGTGCAGCAAGAGACTGGACAATAATCATGAACCTATGGGAGAGGACAGTGGAGGGGTGAGGGCGGAGGGTGGGATGGGTACCATGTGGTGGGGAACTATAGGGGGGGAAAAAAGGGGGAACAATGTAATTAATAAACTGAACAATAAGGATTAAAAATATATTTTTTTAAAATGAGAGTTAATCATCAACTGGCTGCCTTCTGGAGGAACCGAGCCTGCAACCTGGGCACGTGCCCCTGAGGGGAATCGAACCCAGAACCCTTGGGTCCACAGGCTGACTCTCTATCCACTGAGCCACATCGGCCAGGGCTGAACTGCAGTTCTTATTTGATTTCAGAGAGGAAAGCAGAGGAAGAGAGGAAGACAGAAACATCAATGATGAGGGATTCATTGTTTGCCCCCCCCCCCCAGATGGAACTGCAGTTTTTAAAACAAAGTTCCCTTTCACTGAAAAGTGTTGAAGCCACTAGTGGAACAGCAGAGCAGGAACGGAGAAACCTGACCCCACGCGCACACCTGCGGCTGCAGAAACCCGACCTGTGCGCCTTCCCGAGCAAATGACCGAGGCCCCCCCTCCCCGACCCCCCTCCTAAGAGAGGGGGCGTGGCCCCTCCGGGCCCACAGCGTCGAGGGGCGTGGCCTCTCCTGGCTTATAAAGGAAAGGAGCGTGACATGCGCAATGCCCCGCCCATTCTCGTTGAGGCGTGGCTTCGGCAGGGGCCTGCGCGTGCGCAGTTGCTCCGAGAAATGCCCCGCCCCCTCCGTGAGCTCATATCCGAGCGTCGCGGGTCGCGCGGCGCTTTCCACGGACGCGCACGCCGGGACTGAGCGACGGTGCAGTGAGCGGGTGAGTCGGGCTCTCAGGCCGGTGGGGATGGCTGCCGTCGGGGCCGTGGATGGCCCGGGCGGGACGGCGGAGGAGCCAGGGCGGGTCCGAGGTCGCCGCCCAGCAGGCCACGGGCCCCGGGCGCCTCTGTGACTCCGTTCGCCCCGCTGCGGTCGGGGCGCGCGTCCTGGGCATGTTCCGGGCCGGTGTCCCCGCGCCCGTAGGGAGAGGACCTTCCCATCCGAGCCTCCCCGGAGGAGGGCCACGCTGTCTCCGCAGGTGGCGAGCCTCCCATCACCGGGCATGTGCCGGCACGCCGCCTGGGTTCCGTGGTCCCGGGACCGTGTGATTTGGTGGGTCAGGCGTGCCCGATCGCGCCAAAGAGAGGCACGCAGGGAGTGTTTTTGTTGTGTTTTGTGTTGGAAACGCCGTGGATTCCGCGTGGGGGATTGTGGGGGACAGACAGGGGCGGAGGAGGGATTGGGGTCCTCTCAGCTCGGCCGTGAGTTGATGTTGGAGCCTGGGGTGAGCTGGGATGTGGCTTGGAGGCCCGGTCAGAGCTTGTCTCCACCCGCTTCGCCTCCCGAAGTCTCCCTTTCCTTGTCAGGAAGGAGGAGGGGAGAGTAAGGATGCCTATTGAGCCGGGGTTTGGGGGTGGGAGGTGGAGTGGGGGTGGTGAGCGAGCTAATCCAAGTGTCTAGAACTTAAAACTGGGCCTGAATTGGCACATCCTAGAATGTTTACTTTTTTGTTGTTGCCTAAAGTTTTACATCTGTCTTCTCCCCCAATTACCCCCCCCCCAATTATTCCCACCCGTCTGTGTCCATTGGTTATGCTAATGTGCTTGGTTGTCTCCCCAGCTATTCCCACCCGGAGCAAGCCCCCACCACCCCAGTATCTGTGTCCATTGGTTATGCTAATGTGTTTTGGTTGTCTCCCCCCCCCCCCCATTTGTCTCTGGATTTATTCTTGTTCATCAGATTATGTTGATCATTATAATCCACAAATGAGTGAGATCATGTGATATTTATCTTTCTCGGACTGGCTTATTTCACTCAGCATGATGCTCTCCAGGTCCATCACATGCTGTTGCAAATGGTAAAAGTGCCTTAAAAAAAAAATAGCAGTGTAGTATTCTGTTGTGTAGATTGACCAGTTTTCTAATCCACTCACCTGCTGATGGGCACTTGGGCTGTTTCCAAATTAGAATGTTTACTTTATTATTATTATATTTTTAGAATGTTTACTTCGAAAAATATTTTCAGAAAGAAGGGGGGGGAGAGAGAGAGACAGAGAGAGACAGAGAGAGACAGAGAGAGAGAGAGAGAGAGAGAGAGAGAGAGAAAGAGAAAAGCATCAGTGATGAGAGAACATGGACCGGCTGCCTCCTGCATGTCCTTTACTGAGGATGGAGCCCGAAACCTGGGCATGTGCTCTGACTGGGAATCGAACTCTGACCTCCTGGTTGATAGGTAGCCACTGAGCCACCCCAGTCAGGCGGAATGTTTACTTCTTTTTTACAAAATATATTTTATTGATTTTTTACAGAGGGGAAGGGAGAGGGAGAGAGAATTAGGAACATTCATCAGCTGCCTCCTGCACACCCTCTACTGGGGATGTGCCCGCAGCCAAGGCACAATGCCCTTGACAGGAATCGAACCTGGGACCTTTCAGTCCCCAGGCTGACGCTCTATCCACTGAGGCACACTGGCCGGGGCCAATGTTTACTTCTTGTTGGAAGTTCGCCTTTGTCTTGAGGAGGCTGGCTCAGAGTTTGGCTTCCTGCAAGCCCTCCTTCTCTTTCGTGTTTGTCGCTGTTGCTGTGTGGGAGGCAGGGGTTGGAAGGGGAGAGGGCAGGTGCCTGGGCACAGGTGGGATGCTGGGCACTGGCTTGAGCTCCTCGCTGTCCCTCCTACCCTGGGCAGCACTGTCTTGGGGGACAGAGGAGTTGTGCACGACCAGTTTGGTCAACATCTTCAAGAATTATATAGAAATTTTTGGTTGTTTGTTGTTTTTTTTTTCTCCTGTTAGTTTCAGAAACCTTTCACAGTTGCCTTCTGGAGTTTGGGTTTATTTAAATGGCTCTCCCTTCCACTCTCTCTAAAAAAAAAACAATGGAAAAGTAGTCTCGGGTGAGGATTTTAAAAATCCTATATAATAAAAGCCTAATATGTAGCTTAGCTTGCTGCTCGGACTGAGCTAGATGGGCTGGGCTCGCCCTGGAGCCCTCCCGCCGTCCCTCCCGCTGGCCAACCCAGTGGGCAGTGACTCAGCCACAAACTGGACTGGCAGCCGGCGAGCGCGTTGGCCACCTCTGCGCAGGGCCAAGGACGTTCGACTGACGGCTCAGGCCCACTCGCAGCCAGACATCCCCTGAGGGCTCCCGGACTGCGAGCCGGGAGCGGCAAGAGTGGGGTCGGGCTTGGGGAGAAGAAAACATGGGCGGGATGGGTTGTTGGTAGATTCCATGGCTCTGAGGGCCTGCTGAGGGGAGGACCTGGGACTGACCCAGGGAGCAAGTTAGGGCATCTCGGTCCACGGGAGCCTCCTGTGGCGCCCCCTGTGCTGATGTGCCCTGACCCCTCACTATACCCGTTGTTCCCACAGAGCTGCCTGGCCTGGACCCTTCGCCCGGCTGAGGAGATGACGAACCAGGTAAGGCTGTGGGGGAGGCGCACCGGGAGCTCTGGCGGGCTGCTGGGTGGCCGGGCACCGGCTTCCGGTCCTGCTCCCTCCCGGCCATGCACAGCGCCAAGAGGGGGAGCGTGCTCCCCGCGTCTCCCGGTGCACGGAGGGATGAGGGCTGGAGGAATCTGCACAAAAGCAACAGGAAGCGGAGGGCAGCAGAGGAGAGCCTGTGTTTGTGATGAGGTCGGGACGAGGGTCACAGGTCGCCCTGCGGGCTGAGCCTGTGACACAACGGCCTGGGCCTTGGGCTTCTGGTGAGCAGAGCAGGACAGAGCAGTGTCAGTCTCTGAGGGGAGGGGAGAAATTGCACTTGCTGCTTCTTTTTTAAAATAATTTTACTGATTTCAGAGGAAGGGGCGGGGAGAGAGCATCAGGGATTGGCCGCCTCCTGCATGCCCCCCACTGGGGATGGAGCCTGCGACCAGGATGTGCCCTGACCGGAATCGAACCCTGACCTCCTGGTTCCTAGGTCGATGCTCACCCACTGAGCCATGCTGGCTGGGCCCGTTTCTTTAAGAACTAATGGTTCCTGGTGTGACTGCATAGCTTGCAGGAGCCCGAGTTGGGAGCCTGCAGGTCAGAGTGACAGGAAGTAGCTCCCTGTGGTGACTGTACCTCCGGGGGGTGCGGGGTGAGGTGGGAGGGGATGTGATTCGTCTGAACTCTGACCCCCCGTTTAACGTGGCTTCCGTTCTTCTCCAGTACAGCATCCTCTTCAAGCAGGAGCAAGGTGAGCAGCCGCCCCGCCACTCAGTCACCAGGTGGTCTCCGGGAAAGTCTCCAAAGCAGACGCAGACGGGGCGGGGGTGCCTGCGGGCCGGGGACGGCGGTCCGAGTGGCGGCCGCCGAGGTCGTCCTGAAGGGCAGCTTCCCTTCCAGCCCACGATGACGCCATCTGGTCGGTGGCCTGGGGGACCAACAAGAAGGAGAACGCGGAGACGGTGGTCACGGGCTCCCTGGACGACCTGGTGAAGGTCTGGAAATGGTGAGCGCCTCCCCTGACGGACGGACGGACGGATGGCGGGCCGGGGCACGGGGCACGGTTCAGGGGTGTGGGCCCGCCCCGGTGCGGTCAGGATAGGCTCCCTGCTTTCTGGGCTGGGGGAGGGCAGGTGCGCTGGGTGGGCAGTGGGTGGGCCAGGAGGGTGGGGGTGTCTGAGGGCCTTCGTCTCCCCCTGGCCACCCTGTGGCTCGGGTGAGGCCCAGGTCGCCCTAGCTGCCTTTGGTATGCCCCGAGTCTCCATCCCGCAGACTCTGGTCACGTGTGGCCGTGGCCAGTGCCGTGGGGCCGGGGTTGTGTGTGAAGAACCGTTTCTCTGTCCCCGAGGCGTGACGAGCGGCTGGACCTGCAGTGGAGCCTGGAGGGGCACCAGCTGGGCGTGGTGTCCGTGGACATCAGCCACACGCTGCCCGTGGCTGCCTCCAGCTCCCTGGACGCCCACATCCGGCTGTGGGACCTGGAGAACGGCAAGCAGATCAAGTCCATAGACGCAGGGCCGGGTGAGTCGCAGGCAGATGGTGGCTCTCAGCAGGTGGCCTGAACCGAGGGCTCCGGGTGCGTGGCTCCTGCGGCTGGAGCCGGGGGAAACCTGCCGGGACCGGGGCCGGGGTGTGGCTGGAGCGGGAGCTTCCTCCATCAGCCCCTCAGCTTGGCCGCCACTGCTTTGCCCGTCCTGTTGCCTTTTTGGGAAACTTCGTGCCTGTGGTGTCTGTTCTCGCCAGGCTGTCCTGTGTGGTGGCTCGAGGTCTGGGTGCGGTGGCTTGAGGTCCGGGTGTGGTGGCTCGAGGTCCGGGTGCGGTGGCTCGAGGTCCGGGTGCGGTGCGACCAGAGGCTTGTCCCCGTCACCGCGCAGCCTCCTCCCGGGGCACCACGGACAGGCAGCGGGCGCGTCCCCGGCCGTCTGTGCAGAGGCCACTTCTGGGGGCGCCTGTCGTTAGGGGAGGGGTTCAGTCCCTGGAGAAGGTGTGACGCTGGAGCGGCTGCTCCCCCATGTCCCACCGTGCTTTGCGCTTTACAAAGACCGAGCTCCCTTCATCTCACCGTCCTTCCCTCCTGCGTAGTGGACGCCTGGACGCTGGCCTTCTCCCCCGACGCCCAGCACCTGGCCACAGGCACGCACGTGGGGAAGGTGAACATCTTCGGGGTGGAGAGCGGGAAGAAGGAGTACTCCCTGGACACCCGCGGGAAGTTCATCCTCAGCATTGCCTACGTAAGGGGGCCGCACCTTCCTCCCTCTGCTCAGCCCACATGGCGGCTGCTCTTCCTGGGGGTGACGGGGCCGAGGGGGTGGCCAACCGGGGCGCTGTGTGCGGCTGCCCGATGCTCACACGTCCATGTTCCATGCACAGAGCCCTGATGGGAAGTACCTGGCCAGCGGAGCCATCGACGGCATCATCAACATCTTCGACATCGCGACTGGGAAGCTGCTGCACACGCTGGAGGGTACGTGCCTCTCGTCCCATAGGTGGCTCTGCGGCAGGAAGTGGGGGTAGGGGAGTGGGAGAGTGGGGGGCCCACGGAGCGATCAGCCCTGGGTGTGTGGCTCCCGGCCCATCGTGTCCACTCCAAACCCTGGAGTAGAGTCCTTAGTGATGAGACAGCAGCTCCTGCTTGATGACGGGCGCTGTGTGAATGGGATGCCCACTCCACACGGGCCCCTGGGCAGGGGGCTGGGCCTGGAGGGAGACGGCTGCTCTGCTCTGAGGCGTCCCAAGGAGCTACCCCTCCTCAGCTCGTCCTCCCAGGCTGGGGGTTTGTGGGGAGATGGCTCCTGTTTGGTCAGAAGGCCCCGGGGTCGTGTGGCCTGGCCCTCGCAGAGCGGCTGTTCTGAGCCATGTGCTGAGGTCACTGGTCAGGGGAGCTGAGGGCCACCTGGGCCCCTCTGACGAGCACCTGGGAGGGCACTCAGCCTTGTCAGGAGCAGTGCGGGGGCGGAGGGGGGAGAGTGGAGGGGGACGGGACGGGACGGTGACCCCAGCTCACGAGGCCCTGTGGTTCCAGGACACGCCATGCCCATCCGCTCCCTGACCTTCTCCCCGGACTCCCAGCTCCTCGTCACGGCCTCAGACGACGGCTACATCAAGATCTACGACGTGTGAGTCGCCTGCCCAGCTGAGCTCTTGTTGCTGGAAACACGTGTCGGGCCACATGGGACAGGGCGTGTGGGGGTCCTGAGGCTGCCTCCTGCAGGCCCCTCGCTGGGGATTGAGCCTGTAACCTGGGCATGTGTCCTGGATCAGAATCGAACCCAGAACCCTTCAGTCTGCAGGTCGACTGAGCCATAGCAGCTAGGGCAATATATACACGGAGTGGCCCGGGGATGACGATCTCTGAACGCATAATCGTCTGGCCACTCCGCGTGTGTGTACCTCAGATGGGCACCACAAGTGTTGTAGACTTTGGCTGGAGGTCACCCCTCCATTTGCCCTGAGCTTTCTATCAGCCGGTGCGAAGGGGAAAATGGTCAGGTGCACGATTTACAGGGTCTTTGATATCCGATCAGTGAGGTGCTCGAGAGAAGTGCACTGAGGGGCCAGATGATGGTGCGTCCAGAGATCATCGTCATCTGGCCACTCAGTGTCTATTTTTAAAGTGTTCTTTCTAAGCCACGTGGGTGGTCAGGGCACCCACAGGGAGGTGTGGCCCAGGGGGACCCCCCACACCCTGTCCCCGGTCTCCGCCTCAGAGCGCCCGCCGAGCGGGACCCCTCCCGTGTGAGCGGCCCTGGGTCAGTGCGTGTGGCCCTCTCCTGCCGTGGGGACGGGAGTGACAGGCGCACGCGCTCGCTGTCGGGGAGCAGGTGGGCCCAGATCGGCGGGCAGTCGGCCGCTTGCCGCCCGTGACCTGTTGCACTGATGTCTCCTCGTTGGACCCGTTCTCGTTTCAGACAACACGCCAACCTGGCGGGCACCCTGAGCGGCCACGCGTCCTGGGTGCTGAACGTGGCCTTCTGTCCCGACAACATGCACTTTGTTTCCAGGTGCGTGTGACCTCGCCCGTCGCTCAGGCGGCTCCGCTCACCGGGGTCCACGTGAGCGGGGACTTAGCTGCGCTCCGCTGGAGCCGACGCGGTTCTGGACGGAGTTCCAGCCCAGTTCCCCTTGTGGGTCTCCGCCCACAGTTAGTGAGAGGGGGCTCCTGACTGGTCAGGGTCAGGGCGGGAGGCCACCAACGGGCACAGGCAGTTTCTGTGCCAAAGGGTCCGGGATTTGTGGTCAGATTCCTCCAGTCCCCCAGCCCGGACCTGGGCTCTGACGCTCTCGTCCCCTCCGTGCAGCTCGTCAGACAAAAGCGTGAAGGTCTGGGACGTGGGCACCAGGACCTGTGTGCACACCTTCTTCGACCACCAGGACCAGGTTAGCCGGGCGTCGGCCGTGTCTGCTGGTGGTCAGGACCGGGGCTCTGAGCTGCTGGGCACATGGAGGCAGGAAACACGTGCTGGCCGCACCCCTTCATCGCCTGCGTGCCCAGTGCCCCAGCCCCCAGCCGCCCTGGTGGGGTGCCGCCTGCTCAGAGGCCGAGGCTCACACACGGCCAGGGAGGAGCCGGTGTTTAACTGCAGGCGGACGGCCCCGCGGCCTGGAACCTGTGGGTCTCGGCGTGCGGAATGGAGGCTGCTCACGGCACTGACCGGGGAAGGGGCGCCGCCCCGGGGTCCGGCAGAAGGCGGGTGTCACTTGGAGGCCTGGGCCCAAGCGTCCGCATCTCCAGCCGGCTCCGGGGCGGCCGTGCTGCCGGTCCCACCGCCGTGAGGGACAGGTTCTCAGGGACCAGTGGCATAAACACACGTGGCCTGGCGTGTGCGTGGGCTTTCGTAGGCCTCACAGGTGGTTGGCATGATCCCCTTCGACTTGGAAGCAACGAAAGGGAACAGAATTGTTTGTCCTTTTTTCCCTTTAACTTTAACCCCTGCCAGGAAGGTCAAGGACTTTGGCCTTGCCATTCACTCCCAGCATCAGTCCTGGCTGGGGTGGGGCCGCTGTGCGGTATCCCGGGAGATGGCGGGCGCAGAGGACGCCCAGCTGGGGGTTCGGGTGACACTGTCTGCGAGGGAGGCAGACTGTTCCCTCCACGGGGAGCAGGGAGCTCGTGGCCAGGATGCCAGCCTGTCTGGCTCCCGGGGCAGTCGGGCTCCACCGCCTCTGAGAGTAGAAGTACCGACAGGTGGGCACAGGGTGAGGTGGGATGGGCACGTCCGGGGGGGGGGGGGGCAGCTCAGGTGGTGGGGGCCTCTCCGGGAGCCCCAGGCGCAGGCAGCCCTGGGCCTGCGTCGAGAAGGGGTGAGCCTCTGTTTCTGCTCAGAAAAGATTTCCTTGTTGGGAGGTAAGGGGTGTGGGGGTCAGTGGCACCAGTCCCTCAACCCGGGTCCCCTGGCTTTGGTGTGAGGAGATGGCGGGGGACCTTGGCTCGTGAACAAGGGCTTCAGGAGGCGCTTTCTTCGCTGTTTGCAGGTCTGGGGAGTGAGATACAACGGAAACGGCTCCAAAATCGTGTCGGTTGGCGACGACCAGGAAATTCACGTCTATGACTGCCCCATTTGACCGTCCTCCCCGCAGGCCCAGGGAGGGCGGACTGGACTTCACATTCCTGTCTTGGAGCTGAAGGCATGGCCTCTGTGCTGGCAGAGACCTGCGTGTGTAGATACGACATAAATATTTTCAGTTTTATTGGAAGTGCTGTTCGTCTTTTAATGTCGTGTTCATGCCCACGCCCACTTGTGGAACACGGTCCTTATCGTGTGCCGTCATGGGCAGAGACGAGAGCCGGCGTCTGACATGGCAGCGTGGCCTGAGGCAGGCCCAGGAGCCTCTGCTCAGAAACAGGCTCCGAGTACACAGGTTGGAGCGGACCCACCCAGAACGGGCCCTGAAGGAAATGGGGTGTCTACTGGGGGGGGACACCCTGCAGGCCGTCCCATTGGGCAGCCTTCTGCTTGTCGTTAGCGATGGCCCTGGCCACTCTGCGTCACCTGCTCATCTTGGGAGCCTCTGGCTGCTGCTGGGCGCTGCTGCCTGTGTCCGGGCCCCGCCCACACCCCAGAGCCCCGCATACACCCAGGGGCATCTGTCCCCGAGGCTGCCGTGTCTGCGAGTGAGCTGACACTGAGTTTGTCCTTTTCATGGGTCGTAACCTCACGTGCCCGAGTCAGTCCTGTCCCCACCCCGCTCCTGCCGCTCCCCTTCCGTTGCCCCACCTGCCGGGGCGTTGACCCCAGAGCAGCTCTGAGTGGAACGTCACTCGGTGGTGTCCACCCGTGCGGCAGGCTGCACTCAGCACTGCTCCCCTCGGCCGGAAAGTGAAGCCACAGCCACTCGTCCTCTACAGCTTAACTTTAATGGTGCCACAGGAACAGGGGGAGAGTTTCAGCAACACCCCCAGATCCCACCCCATGCCTGTCGCTGGCCATTCCTTTGGAGGTGACACTCGGGAACGGGGCGCCTGTGGCCGGCCGATGGCGACAGGTGTCCACGGGTTGTTGTGGAAGACCGGATTCCATGTCTGTCCTGACAGCAACCACAGGGCTTGGGGGCCTTCTGTACCTCCTGGAGGGTCCTGGCCAGAACCACGGGGTGCTGCGTGACCAGGTGAGGGTGGGGCGCCCAGGCCTCTGCTCTGACCCAGCAGCTCAGAAGGTTCTTAAGGACTTGGGAGAACGTAACAGCTAGAGGCAGAGGGGACCCTCAGTTCTGACCTAGTCCACCTGCCAGGAATGCGTTAATGCCCGACAGCCCCCCCCCCCAAAGCCACCACTCGCAGCGGGCGCCCACCCAGGGCAGCAGTCAGTGTGGGTCCCGGACGGCAGCCGAGCAGGAGCCCTTCATGGGTGTGTGGGGAGAGGCGTCCTGTGGGAGGAGGTGGGGAACCTGGCCTGTGCCCCTGCAGGCCCTCAGGACGCGGCCATACCATGGGCCAAACCCTGCATCCTCCCCGCCGCGGCCGCGAGGCTGCACTGAAGCTGCTGGGGACTCGGGCGGTTTCGTTGTACAGGAAGCACTTCGGTGGGGGAGAGAGCATTGCAAACGTCAACAGAAAATCAAACACAAAGAACAGGTGTGGGGGGCACAAGCCAACAGTCGCACCAGCGTCTCACCCCACACACACAGCGTGTCTTCACCGGAGGCGGGAGGCTCGGGAAGCACCCAGGAGGGGTCAGACGCACACCCATCCGGGCACTCGGGTCCGTGGGAACCAGGCCGCAGCCCAGGTGCCCACGTGTGCTTTTATCCTCCAAGACCGGCCACAACCTACTTCCGACCTGTTTGCAGCCCCGAGAGCAGCGAGGGGGCGGGGTGAGGGGGTGGTGCCCGAAGGCTGGCTGGGCACGCCGGGTGTGGGGCTGAGTGACAGCAAAGCCACTGCGAGACGCCTCCGGGGGGTCCTGACCACGTGGACAGACAGGCTGCGTGTGCAGACGAGGGAGGTTTACACTGAGAACATTTAAATATAAATTAAGCTATAACTTAGGTCACAACCGAAAGAAAACCCGAAAGGACGCTCAGCCGTCGGGAACGCCGAACGCGCAGGCGCCGCGGCGGTCGGGGGCCGTCCGCGCCGTCAGGCCGCCTGGCACTGCACGCCGCCCCGGGGCCCGTCCTCGTCCTCCTCGTAGGCCTCGCGGTGCTGGCGCCAGCTCTGGTCACTGGGGCTGAACTCCTGCAGCTCCGCCTGCTCCATGTCCTCCGTGACCGTCACCGGCTGCCGCGGGGGCAGCAGGGCCTCCAGCTGGGGCAGCTTGTCCAGGGGCAGCCAGAGCTTCTCGGGGAAGACGACCTGGACGGACCGGGACGGGGAGGGGATGTGGCTTCCTTCCCGCTGAGCCCTGCCCAACCCCTGCCCAGGACCCGGGGCAGCCCCGCCCGGCACTTACCAGGAACTGCACCACCAGGCTGCCTCTCTCCAGGGGCGCTTTGTAGATGGGCATCCCCTCGTTGCGCACGCACTTGAGGTCCCCGTGCTTGATCACCTCACCTGCGCGGGAAAGGCTCGGTCAGGAAACAGGTGCCGGGCGTCACGCTCACACGTTTCCAGGCCCCGGCCACTCTGAACTCAGGTGAACCGCGTCGCTAACTGCAGCCCGAGCGGCCCTGCGTGTGGAAGCCGGCTGCGCGGACGGCACGCGGGCGGCATTACCTGACTTGGACGTAATCACCAGGACGCGGCCGTCCAGGGTGGTTACCGTCTTCTTGAAGCCACAGAGGGCCTCGGAGAGCTGGATTTTCATTTTCATGATCAGGTCGTGGCCTCGCCTCTGAAAGACACTATGATCCTTCTGATCAAGCACAATTATGACATCACCAGGCTCCAGCTCAGGCTCCTGATCGCCTTCTCCATGAAACAGAATCTTTTGCCCATCCTTCATGCCTAGGGAACATCGCCCTGCGGGTTAGCGCGTCTCTCCCGGGCCGCGCCCTCGCAGAGCCCCCCAGAGGCAGCGTGCGCGCCCGGGAGAGCGGGCGGGCCTCACCTTTCTCCACGTGCACCTCGATGATCTTCTTCTCCAGCACCACCTTGGCGCCGCCGCACTCCTCGCAGCGGTCCTTGGGGCTGATGCGCTCGCCCTGGCCCTTGCACTCGATGCACATGGTCTGGATCTGCTGCACCATGCCCGGCCCGATCTGCTGGATATGCACCTGCATGCCCCGGCCCTTGCACAGCGGGCACTTCTCCACAGAGCCCTTCTTCCCTCCGATACCTGGGGGGACGAGAAGCGGGCGGGGCAGATGTGAATTCTGACTGTTCAGAAACACGACAAGCCACGTGGACGTGACGGGTGGTCCTGGCCGCACAGAAGGCAGCCCGGTGTTAACATCTGCGTCTCAAGCCGAGTTCGTCACTAAAGCCCCATCACGTGTTGTCTCCCACCCCAGGGGGCACACGGCCTGTCCACAGGCAGCTGCCCAGCTCAGCCAGTGCTTGTGGGGCAGTGTGTCTGACTGCTCCTGACAAACCAGGTTATAAAACAGGACGTTAATTTCACGTCAGGCAGCCACGGCCGGCTGCTGGTTTTGTCAATGAAGTCTGCTGGAACACACGCGTGCCCCTCGAGCCCGCCCTGTCCGGGCTGTGTGCGCGTCGGCACAGGGATGACAAGGCCTCACCCTTCCTATCGGGGCCTTCACCGAGAGAGGATGCTGACCCCTGCGGGCGGGGGGCGTCCTGGCTTTTGTGTGCAGGCGGACAGAAAATGCCCGGCCCACAGACCACTGCCCCTGGGCCACGTGTCTCTGTCTCCACCTGCCTCCCCTCTGAGGTGAGACTGTATCCTCTGAACTTAAAGCCTGTAAGGGATCGGAACTAAGAATCGTTCGGAAGTGTGTACCTTCACATTTATCACAAATTATATTTTTCTGGAGGGCCAATTTCTTCGTGACTCCGTTATATAAATCCTCAAGAGTTACAGACAGCTGATGCACAACGTTCTTGCCTTGAGGAGGAGAGAGAGGACCGATTAGGAATAGCAGTCGCAATGCGATGTGTCAGACCCAACCCTAATGGGTCACAGGAGGCTGCCCAGCCCCTTCGTCCCCTGCCCCCGGGAGCACCCTGCTCTCACACCTGCCGGTCAGGCAGAGTTCCCGGCTCTCTGCCCAGGCAAACGACACCCCTCTGGCCATAAGCTCATGAGCCACTTATGGCTGTCACAGAGACTCCCCTTTTCTAAAACAAATCAGCGAGAAAGCTAGACAGACAAGAGACCCCAGGTTTCCTCAGTCTTCATTGTCACTATTCGAGCAGGCAACACACCTCGACTATGGGGCGGGCCCCCTAATCCACACAGTGGTGCTCAGCCTGCCGTTCCCAGGACCACAGGCAGCTCCTGGAGCCCCCAGTCCATCATCGCGGGACAACAGTCCAGCCGTGTGCAGGGGCGGCTGTGACCCACTCTCCTCTGAGGGCCCGACACAGGGCGTCTGGTTCTGCCTGCATCCTGGGGGGCAGCCCTGTCTGTCTGGTTTCGAGGTGCAGAGAGTCTATCAACAGTACACCAAGCAGGGGGGGCTGTCAGAGGTTCATCACCGGGAACAGAAGTGACCCCCAGCCTGGCAGGTTGGGGGGCAGGGCAATCAGGGAGAGCACAGCCCAGACTAACTCTCCAGGTCGGAGAGGAAGCTGCTCACCTGATGCTGTGGAAGAGGGGAGGTCCTTTCACACACATGTTCAAGGACAAGGACCTGAAGTCTCTTGAGCAGGTGGAGGCCCTGCGTGAAGGAGAAGGGGGGCCCAGGCCCAGCAGGAGGCACGGGGAGGAGGTGTGTGTTCGGGGAGGGGGAAGTGCATGGGGAGGGGGGAGTGCTCAGGGAGGGGGGAGTGTGTGTGCGGGGAGGGGGGAGTGTGCGGGGGAGGGGGGAGTGTGTGTGGGGGGAGGGGGGAGTGCTCGGGAGGGGGAGTGTGTGTGCAGGGAGGGGGAGTGTGTGTGCAGGGAGGGGGAGTGTGCGGGGGAGGGGGGAGTGTGTGTGGGGGGAGGGGGGAGTGCTCGGGAGGGGGAGTGTGTGTGCAGGGAGGGGGAGTGTGTGTGCAGGGAGGGGGAGTGTGCGGGGGAGGGGGGGAGTGTGTGTGGGGGGAGGGGGGAGTGCTCGGGAGGGGGAGTGTGTGTGCAGGGAGGGGGAGTGTGCGGGGGAGGGGGGAGTGTGTGTGGGGGGAGGGGGGAGTGCTCGGGGAGGGGGGAGTGTGTGTGCGGGGAGGGGAGAGTGCTCGGGGAGGGGGGAGTGCTCGGGGAGGGAGGAGTGTGTGTGGGGGGTGGGGGAAGGAGGGTATGCGTGTGTGCAGGGAGGGAGGAGTATGTGGGGGGTGGGGGAAGGAGGGTATGCGTGTGTCGGGGAGGGGGGAGTGGGGGGGGGGGGAAGGAGGGTATGCGTGTGTCGGGGAGGGGGGAGTGTGGGGGGGTGGGGGAAGGAGGGTATGCGTGTGTCGGGGAGGGAGGAGTGTGTGGGGGGTGGGGGAAGGAGGGTATGCGTGTGTGCAGGGAGGGAGGAGTATGTGGGGGGTGGGGGAAGGAGGGTATGCGTGTGTCGGGGAGGGGGGAGTGTGGGGGGGTGGGGGAAGGAGGGTATGCGTGTGTCGGGGAGGGGAGGAGTGTGGGGGGGTGGGGGAAGGAGGGTATGCGTGTGTCGGGGAGGGGGGAGTGTGGGGGGGGTGGGGGAAGGAGGGTATGCGTGTGTCGGGGAGGGGGGAGTGTGGGGGGGGTGGGGGAAGGAGGGTACGCGTGTGTCGGGGAGGGAGGAGTATGTGGGGGGTGGGGGAAGGAGGGTATGCGTGTGTCGGGGAGGGGAGGAGTGTGGGGGGGTGGGGGAAGGAGGGTATGCGTGTGTCGGGGAGGGGGGAGTGTGGGGGGGTGGGGGAAGGAGGGTATGCGTGTGTCGGGGAGGGGGGAGTGTGGGGGGGTGGGGGAAGGAGGGTATGCGTGTGTCGGGGAGGGAGGAGTGTGTGTGGGGGGTGGGGAAAGGAGGGTATGCGTGTGTCGGGGAGGGAGGAGTGTGTGTGGGGGGTGGGGAAAGGAGGGTATGCGTGTGTCGGGGAGGGAGGAGGTGGGGGGGGGAAGGAGGGTATGCGTGTGTCGGGGAGGGAGGAGTGTGGGGGGGGGTGGGGGAAGGAGGGTATGCGTGTGTCGGGGAGGGGGGAGTGTGGGGGGGTGGGGGAAGGAGGGTATGCGTGTGTCGGGGAGGGAGGAGTATGTGGGGGGGGGGGAAGGAGGGTATGCGTGTGTCGGGGAGGGAGGAGTGTGGGGGGGGTGGGGGAAGGAGGGTATGCGTGTGTCGGGGAGGGAGGAGTGGGGGGGGGAAGGAGGGTATGCGTGTGTCGGGGAGGGAGGAGTGTGGGGGGGGGGTGGGGGAAGGAGGGTATGCGTGTGTTGGGGAGGGGGGAGTGTGGGGGGGTGGGGGAAGGAGGGTATGCGTGTGTCGGGAGGGGGGAGTGTGGGGGGGTGGGGGAAGGAGGGTATGCGTGTGTCGGGGAGGGAGGAGTATGTGGGGGGTGGGGGAAGGAGGGTATGCGTGTGTCGGGGAGGGGGGAGTGTGGGGGGGGTGGGGGAAGGAGGGTATGCGTGTGTCGGGGAGGGAGGAGTGGGGGGGGGGGAAGGAGGGTATGCGTGTGTCGGGGAGGGAGGTGTGTGGGGGGGGTGGGGGAAGGAGGGTATGCGTGTGTCGGGGAGGGAGGAGTGGGGGGGGGGAAGGAGGGTATGCGTGTGTCGGGGAGGGAGGAGTGTGGGGGGGGGTGGGGGAAGGAGGGTATGCGTGTGTCGGGGAGGGGGGAGTGTGGGGGGGTGGGGGAAGGAGGGTATGCGTGTGTCGGGGAGGGGGGAGTGTGGGGGGGTGGGGGAAGGAGGGTATGCGTGTGTCGGGGAGGGAGGAGTGTGTGGGGGGTGGGGGAAGGAGGGTATGCGTGTGTCGGGGAGGGGGGAGTGTGGGGGGGTGGTGGGAAGGAGGGTATGCGTGTGTCGGGGAGGGAGGAGTGGGGGGGGGAAGGAGGGTATGCGTGTGTCGGGGAGGGAGGAGTGGGGGGGGGAAGGAGGGTATGCGTGTGTCGGGAGGGGAGGAGTATGTGGGGGGTGGGGGAAGGAGGGTATGCGTGTGTCGGGGAGGGAGGAGTGGGGGGGGGGAAGGAGGGTATGCGTGTGTCGGGAGGGGAGGAGTATGTGGGGGGTGGGGGAAGGAGGGTATGCGTGTGTCGGGGAGGGAGGAGTGGGGGGGGGGGAAGGAGGGTATGCGTGTGTCGGGGAGGGAGGAGTGGGGGGGTGGGGGAAGGAGGGTATGCGTGTGTTGGGGAGGGAGGAGGGGGGGGGGGGGGGGGGAAAGGAGGGTATGCGTGTGTCGGGGAGGACGTGTGCAGGGGGAGGCACAGCACACCTGGCAGGGTTGTCCCTGACGCCCACAGCAGGTCGGACACTTGGAGCTGGACCCCCACGGAGAGGAAGAGGCAGACAAATGGGACCTTCCTCCTCCTTCCTCGCCCTCCACCTGCCCTCCCTGCGTGGCTGGCGGGCGGCAGGCTCCGGCTAAATGTGCGGAGCCGCCAGGTGTGTGGACACTAGACACGCGGCGCAGGCACTAGAGCTGAGGGTCCCGGACGACAGCGACCCCTTTAAGGCCCGACCGTCCTGGCTGCGTGACGGCAGCCTGGAGCTGTACAGCCCGTGCCCGGACGGCAGAGACTGACCTCTCCTCTCTCGGGCCATCCGCCCGCCCCCGCCGAAGAACATGTCAAAGATGTCCATGGGGGAGGAGAAGTTGGGGCTGCCCAGGCCCCCCTCCTTGATGGCCTGCTCGCCGCCTTGGTCATAGATGTCCCTTTTCTTCGGGTCCGAGAGCACTTCATAGGCCTGGGAGATGAGCTTGAACTTGGAGAGAAAAAGCGATGATTGAGGTGGGTCAGCAGCAAACCCACCACGGGAACACAGCGTCAGAGTTCTGCCCCCCGCCCCCAACCAGCTGGTCTGCCCCGTATCTGGAACGAATGTTCCACCTGCTCCCCACGGGTGGTAAGGGAGCCACTGCAGAGAGTGAGGGAGAGCAGTGGGCAGGGGGTCCCCGACAGGAAACCGGCGAGGAACTAGGGCGCAGCGAACCTGGGTAGGCCAGCCCCAGCAAGCGGGCCCAGGACTCCCGGGTGGGCGGACCGGAGAAGGCCTAGCCTGGCTCCCCAGCTCAGACTGCGTGACGTCTACTGGCCTGACGTCAGCCACGGACACGGTGTGAGCGCCTCTCCCCTGCAGACTAGGCACGGTGTGTAAACCTAGACCTCAGTTACCACAAAGCCAAACCTCCCTCCCTCCCTGCCTGCCTCCTTCCCTCCCGTTCTCCCTTCTCATCTGTTAGCACACCCTCTCGGGGCGCGTGCCTGCAGCTACGAATCTCCTGCTCTACAGCCAAAACAGCCCCACATGTGCGATCCACCCAAAGGGCCATCGCTGGAATCCACGGGGAAAGAAGGGATGAGTCAGAAACCCCACACGAAAGGACGTCCTGCAGGACTGAGACAGGAGAATGACTCGAGATCCCGGGCTGGGTCTTGCACAGGGAAGGGAGGGGGCGGTGGACGAGGGGACCAGTTCTGGAGTCTGACCAGCTTCCTGCCTGTGATCATCGGCCACAGGCCTTTCATGGAGTGACTGTGCTGGGAGGGAAGAACAGCGTGGAGACGACACAGCAGCTGGGAGTGTCCTCTTTAATAAAGTCTGATGCAAATGGACTGAATGGTGGAATGGCCAGTCACTATGATGTGCACTGACCACCAGGAGGCAGAAACCCCCAGTGGGCCAGGGCAGGTGGGGGGGGGGGGCTAATCGCTCTGCTGGTAGCCCCACAGATCAACCGTGATCTCCAGCCAGGCCTAGGGACCCTACCTGTGCACAAATTCCGTGCACCGGGCCTCTAGTCTGATATAGAACATCCAGGACGAGGAGAAACGAGAGGGTCTGTGTCGCCCCTTGTGCTCATCCTGGAGGAACTGAGGGCCAAGGGCACAGTAGGTGGCCTTGCCTCTATTGTCCCAACTTCTCCGCACTGTTCTGCTCTCGGACTTTTTCACACTTTCATGGAAGTCTATTCTTCAAACTAAAAGTTACAGTGAGCTGAAACTGGTGCGGCTCAGTGGATAGAGCATCGGCCTGCGGACTGAAGGGTCCCGGGTTCATTTCCGGTCAAGCGCATGTACCCTGGTTGCAGGCACATCCCCAGTGGAGGGTGTGCAAGAGGCAGCTGATCGATGTTTCTCTCTCATCGATGTTTTTGGCTTTCTATCCCTCTTCCTTCCTCTCTGTAAAAAGTCAATAAAAAATATATTTTTTAAAAAAATAAAAGTTACAGTGAAATTGTCCCCAAGACCAAAGTCATCTCAAAAGCCAGCTGGAGCCACAGCCAGGAACGCCCCCCATCGCTCCCCGACCTGCCGCCGAGCGTCTCGCACAGCACGGCCAGGGATGAGACAGGGACAGCGTCCTCGGAGAGCGCCTGACAACACACACACTGCCCAGTGCCTAGCAACACGGACAACAGGCCCCAAACAAAGACCAGCAAGTGCACAGGGACAGGCCTGCCTTCATCTATTTTTGAAGAGACATGAATAATACAGTGATGGGCGGAGCAGGAAGGAAATAAAAACGTCCCCCCCACGCAGGTACAGTGGACGAGAACTACGCACAAAGTAGGAAAGGTCTACGCAGTGCCCAGCACACGGTAGGACACCTGGATTCGCTCTCCTGCAAGGAAAGGAGTTGCTTCTCAGAAACAGGTGGCCGTGAATGGGTGAGCGGGGGCATCCTGTGAATCACCGGCATCCCTAGCCCAGAGCCCGTCACCTTAAAAGCTACAGTAAGCCACCTAAATATAGACGAGAGAGAGAGAGAGAGAGAGAGAGAGCCAGCGCGCAGTGGGTAGCCATCCAGGAAAGCACTCAGCTTGTGACTGACCGCCACCCTGGGTGCTGGCAGCTAAATATAAACATGCGTCACTCCTGCCACCCGCCGGCCTGCCCCGGGCGGCTTCCGCAGCCCCAAGCGGCTCAGGCAGAGACAGGTAACTGGATCTGAGCATCCGTCCCCCAGTCTAACTGCTGGGGGAGGATAGGGGCGCACCTGTGATTTCCAGAGTGGTCCAGGCGCCCCGGCCTGGGTTGCTCAGTGGTTGGAGCATTGACCTATGAACCAGGAGGTCAGGGTTCAATTTGGGTTCGGGCACATGCCTGGGATGCAGGCCCCGTCCCCAGTGTGGGGCGAGCAGGAGGCAGCTGATCTGTTGAGTCTCATCATGGATGTTTCTCTCTCTTGCCCTTCCTCTTTAAAACTAATGAAAATATATGTATATTTCTTAAAAGTGGGTGGGGTGTCTATAGTTGCTATCCGTTCCTACAAAGGCCCAGCCTCCCCAAAACCATCTGGGACGCACATATTTTATAAGAAAGCTGGCAATGCCCTGGCTGGTGTGGCTCAGTGGATAGAGCCTCAGCCTGCAGACTGAAGGGTCCCGGGTTCGATCCCGGTCAAGGGCATGGACCATGGTTGCGGGCACATCCCCAGTGGGGGCGTGCAGGAGGCGGCTGATCGATGTTTCTCTCTCATGGATGTTTCTAACTCTCTCCCTCCCTTCCTCTCTGTAAACAATCAATAAGATATATTTAAAAAAAGAAAAGCAAGCTGGCAAGACCGGAAGGAGTGGGAGAGCCCAGCAGGGACGGTGCCCGGTGCCCGGTCCTCCCTGTCACTCTCGGGGCAGCCGGGCGGACGGCGTGGGGCCTCCGTGGGGATGAAGGCACAGGAACCGGGGCCTCTGTTACGCACGTGTCCCCCCCCCCCCCCCCCCCCCCCCCCCCCGGCATGGCTGGTCCTGGCACTGCAGGTCCTCGGGAGCCCGGACCGTCCTCTGAAAGGGTGGCGCCCCACACGAGGGTAAACATCTCCGTGCCCCCGTTTAAGGGAGCGAAGGGGACCCCCTCTCCCTGTCCCGCCATGGGATCCGGGCTGAGATGGGCGCCACCTCAGGAGGGGCTCGCGTCCGGGGCACAGGCATCCCGGGGGTGGGGGGGAGGGGGTCCGAGCTCAAAGGAATTCCCGCCGTCAGGTCATCCCGCAGGCGCTGCGGCCACTGCAGCCCCGCACGGAGCTCCGGGGACCGCCGCGCCCCTCACGCCCCCTCACGCTCCTCTCGTCGCCCCACGTCTTACGCCCCTCACATCCCCTCACGCCCCCCCACGTTCCTCGTGCCCCCCTCACGTCTCCTTACGTCCCCCACGCCCCCCTCACGCCTTACACCCCTCACGCTCTTCACGCCCCCTCACGTTCCTCACGTACCCCGCGCCCCTCACGGTCCTCCACGCCCCCTCACCCTCCTCACCCTCCTCACCCTCCTCACCCTCCTCACGGTCCTCACCGTCTCACGCCCCTCACACCTTCCCCCCCACCCGCCCACCCCCGTCCCCAGGCCCCTGTCGCCCGCCGCCCGCCGCCCGCCGCCGCGCCCACCTTCTCGCCCTCGTTGGGGTTCTTGTCCGGGTGGTACTTGAGCGCCAGCTTCCGGTAGGCCTTCTTGATCTCCTCGGGCGTCGCGCTGGGCTTCACCCCCAGGATGTCGTAGTACTGCGTCTCCTTCACCATCTTGTCCCCGCGCCGCGGCGGGCGACGCCGCTCAGGAGCCGCTCCGCGCCCCGCCGCCGCCCGCCCGGCCGGCCGGTCACCTCCCGCCGCGTCCGCGTCCCGTCAGGCTCGGGCCCGGCGCGTCACGGTCACGTCACGGCGCGGCCGTGTCCACGTCACAATCCCGTCACGGTCCGCGGGGTGGACCCCGTCCGGCTCGCCCTGGGGCGCCGGCGCCTCCCCGGCGGCTTTTATGGGGCGAGGGCGGCGGTTTCCGCGGTGACGCCACAAACGCCCGGAAGGTTCTGGAAGTGGGGCGGCCGCTGGCCCGCGCTCCCACCCCGCGGACCTCCTGCTGCGGCGCGGGCCGGGCGAGTCTGCGGGGGAGGGCGGGGCGGCGGGCTCGCGGAGCCCGGCTGGGCGCGGGGCCTCTGTGTGGTCACGGGCGGACGCCGCGCTGCGTGTGAGGCCCTCGCCGCCCGGTGTCTCCTGGGAGCCGCATGGCTGTGGCCCTGCGATAGCGCGCGGCGCCCCACGCCCAGTTCTGGGTGCCCGCTGCCTCCGGGAGCGAGGGGGAGGGGCTCCTGTGCCTTCCACCCACCGAGACCCCAATCCTCCGGAACTCCAGCCTCCTGAGACCCCAACCCACGGAGACCCAGGCCCCAAACACCCCAACCCACGGAGACCCCAGGCCCCTAACACCCCAACCCACTGAGACCCAGGCCCCTAACACCCCAACCCACTGAGACCCCAGGCCCCTAACACCCCAACCCACTGAGACCCAGGCCCCAAACACCCCAACCCACTGAGACCCCAGGCCCCTAACACCCCAACCCACTGAGACCCAGGCCCCAAACACCCCAACCCACTGAGACCCCCAGGCCCCTAACACCCCAACCCATGGAGACCCCAGGCCCCTAACACCCCAACCCACTGAGACCCAGGCCCCAAACACCCCAACCCACTGAGACCCCAGGCCCCTAACACCCCAACCCACTGAGACCCCAGGCCCCTAACACCCCAACCCACTGAGACCCAGGCCCCAAACACCCCAACCCACTGAGACCCCAGGCCCCTAACACCCCAACCCATGGAGACCCCAGGCCCCTAACACCCCAACCCACTGAGACCCCAGGACCCTAACACCCCAACCCACGGAGACCCCAGGCCCCTAACACCCCAACCCACGGAGACCCCAGGCCCCAAACACCCCAACCCACTGAGACCCCAGGCCCCTAACACCCCAACCCACTGAGACATCAGGCCCCAAACACCCCAACCCACTGAGACCCCAGGCCCCTAACACCCCAACCCACTGAGACCCCAGGCCCCTAACACCCCAACCCACTGAGACCCCAGGCCCCTAACACCCCAACCCACGGAGACCCCAGGCCCCAAACACCCCAACCCACGGAGACCAAGGCCCCAAACACCCCAACCCACGGAGACCAAGGCCCCAAACACCCCAACCCACGGAGACCAAGGCCTCTAAGAGCCCAACCCACGGAGACCCTGGCCCCTGAGGGTCACGCCTGGAGCCCAGCCCGGCCCAGCTGGTGGAAAGGGTTCGGGCTCCCTCCTCCTGCGGAGGCACTGCTGTCCGGGACACCTGGGGACAGGCTCAGCACCTGCTGCTCCGGTGATGAAAGGAGGGGGCGTGTTTATTTCCCCGGTTTGCTTTTCTGTGTGTTTCCCTTTGTGTTTGTGGGAATGTACACGCGTGTGGTGTGTGTGGCATCCTATATAATAAAAGGGTAATATGCAAATTGACCGAACCTTAGAAAGACTGGAATGCCTGTGGCCCCTTGTCCCGGCCGGCCTGCCCCCGATGGCCCCCATCCCATCAGGCGGCCGGCTGGACCCCACCAGGGTACACATTCATGCCCTCCAGCCTCTGGTCCATACACCTTAGAAGAGAGGCTTAAAAATTAGCAGATTTGGGGGCTCTGAGTGAGGGTTGGAGGAACACTAGTCCCACAGAGAAGGCACTCAGAGAGCTGTGGGTTAACAGAACCGGTGGCCGAGGCCACGGTCCCCAGGCTGCCGTGCCCACGCAGTCATGTCTCAGCCATCCCTCCCTGGTCACAATGCCGCCACTCCCATCCGGGACCCCTCCGCAGAGTCCTCACAGAGTGGGCGCAGTCCCACACAGTTCAGCGGCACTACCTGGCACCCGTTAGCAGATCCAGGAAGCCCTGGGAGGGCCACCCCGGGAGGGAAGAGAGGCCCAAAGACACTGACCCCTCCCAGGCCCCAGACCCCCCACCTTGAGGCCCCTGGGGCAGGGGAGGCCCTCACAGCATGGTTTCTGCCCCCCAAAGCAGAGGGCGCTCCTCTGTTCAGCTTGGATCACCCGCAAGAGAAGTGCCCACCTCGGGCTGTCGGGCTGGCACTCGTCACAGACTCTCCCCCCTCCCCCCTTGTGTGTCCAGGGGGGAAACAAGTGACGGAGGTGGGGCTCTTGCCAGAACCCCAGTCCAGACTGAGTGCTCCTAGAGCCCACAGTCTCTCCAGCCCACCTCCCACCTGTCCTGCAGGGGCCAAGGAGCCAGGCCACTGGGCATGGAGTCAGGTCAGCCACGGGGGACACTTTTTGTAGGGTTTCTGCAAAAACCACGTCACCCGCACACCCTCCCAATTTGGGGGATGAGGACACTGAAAGGCTCTCACAGCATGTGCAGGGGCCCCCAGCGTCCTCGCCCGGGCGGGTCAGGGCCAGAACCCAGGCCGTCTGGCGCCCAGCCGGCGCCCTTACGTCACATCATCACCCGAACACGCAGTCCTGGTCACAGCCCCGAACACTCACCCTCCAAGTGAACTCCCCGTGCGATGGACGGCCAGGGGGGGAACCCACACATCAGCGTGTACGGGGCAGAGCCACACTGTGAACACCCCCCACTCCTGCGTGCAGGGTTAGAACATCTCCACGCGCACCCCCGGGAGCCCCCGCTTGTTCTAAAACGGGTTTCTCGTGCCCCTCTGTGGCCCTGTCAGTCGAATCACCAAGTCGGTGCTCCTTGGAGTTTCGCCTCTTCAGCTCAGCGTCAAGGGCATGAGGATCGTTGAGGGTGGTGGCTCTGACCGGTTCCTTCTTTTTTAAAAAAATATATATTTTAATGATTTTTTTACAGGGAGGAAGGAGGAGGGAGAAACATCGATCAGCTGCCTCCTGCACACCCTCCACTGGGGATGTGCCTGCAGCCAAGGTACATGCCCTTGACCGGAATTGAACCCAGGACCCTTCAGTCCACAGGCCGACGCTGTATCCACTGAGCCACACCGGTTTCGGCTGCCCAGTTCCTTCTTGTGGGTTAGTGCAGTAATCGGCAAACTGCGGCTCGCAAACCACAGTTGGCTCTTTGGCCCCTGGAGTGTGATACCACAGGCTGGCCGATTCTATATTGAAGAAGTGGCTTTAGAAGAAATTTAAGTTTAAAACGTGGCTCTCAAAAGAAGTTTCAGTCGTTGTGCTGTTGGTATTTGGCTCTGTGGACGAATGAGTTTGCCGACCACTGGGTTAGTGCTCTCCTGTGTGAGCGCCCAGGCTGCCATGGGGGGAGGGGGCTGGCGTGTCCCAGGGTGGTTGTGGCACGAATTCTAGCGTGCCCTGCTGCACAGACGTCCCCACGGACACCCCCGCTGGGGGGCTCCCAGGGGTGGGATTCTGGCCCGGTTGGGGGCGACTTGCCCGGCTGCCCGCTGGCTCTGGCACGCCTGCTGAGACGCGCTATCCATTGAGCCGTCCCTTCACTCCCTTTCCAGCCAAGCAGAGGGCCTGCTGCTGCCCGGGGCCACTGGTCCTGTGTGGGCTGCTGGCTAGAGATAACCAGCTGATCCGGGTGCCGGGCTCCGGCCCAGTGTGGGGTGGGCGGGGTCACCTCTGAGGGCACCAGGGCCCCACCTTGCCAGAGGCTGTGCCTCTCCTTGGCCACTATCTCCCCGGGCGGGCGGGGCCACGCAGCACCTCGTGAGGGAAGGTGCTCGGAGCACACGGTGTGGCCCCCCCAAGGCACGCACACCTTGGCTAGTTACAAAGGCCGTGTTCACTGGAATACGTTCCATTTTCAAAATGTGATAGGACCTGCCGCTGAAGTGTGTGTGCCTTTGGGGGGACACCCTGCGTGGGAGAGGCCGGAGGCCCAGTGCCCACGCCGAGCCCGCCGAGCCCGGGTCCGTCTCCGGCGGCTGCTCTGAGCAACGCCGGGAGCAAAGCCGTGCAGGCGCCGTGTCGCCCTCCCAGCTGAGGCCGGAGCCCACCCGGTCTCCCAGAGCTGGGCTGCCCGCTGTTCACGAGAGAACAGGCGCCATCTCTGCTGCGTCGCACGGGATGGCTAGACGCGCCGGGTCTGCTGAGGGGGGCGGGCGGAACGGACCTGGCCTTCCCGCTTGGTGTCTGCACAGGAGGGGCCAGGGTAGCGTGAGGACAAGGAGGAGGGGAGAGGTGGGAGTCTGTCCAGGGAGCCCGTCCCCGTCCACGCCTCTCACCCTCCACCTTCCGCTGTTAACCTTGTCCCGGGCATGAGTCATCTGTCCTTTTTGCTAAGGTGGTGTCATTTAGGGTGGCCGCCCCTGGCTGTGCTGGGCCAGCTCAGCCGGTTAAAGGAAAGACAGACAATGAGGATAAGCTGGGCCGGTGGGTCTCCGGAGTCTGGATGAGGGCAGAGAGAGACCCAGGCGGCAAGCTGAGCCTTTATAGCCAGAGGCGAACAGGTAGTGGTCACCATGGTTACAACGTTCTTGGGAGTTTTCCCTGCTGCACTTCCCACAGCCCATCAGCTGCCCGGAAGGACCTGGGGGGGGTCATAAGGTCACGCTTAAAGACGCCAGCAGGGCTGTGCCCTCCTCGCTGGGACTTGTTTGTGGCTCTGCCAACAGGTCAGTCTGAGGCTTCACCCTATGGCCGCTCCCGATACCTGCGACCGAGCTCCCCTGTTACAGAGGAGGAAACAGAGACTCAGCGCGCGTCCCTCAGCTGACCCCTGCACCAGGGTGCCCTCCGGACCCACTCGGGCCACGTGGCCCTCGATGCAGGTCCACGGGCGGGAGGAGGGGGCCTCCTGCAGAGGGTGCTGCCTCCTCCTCGGCTGCCCGAACCACCTACCCCAAAGGGCCTGGTGCTGGGGACACGCCGCCAGCTCCCAGCCCTGTGCCCACTCCCTGGAACCCTACTGCTTCCTCCGTCCCCACCCGCAGGAGAGCCATCCTGGTGGCCGAATCCAGAGGGGGAGGCCCAGCTCTGGTCCTGGACGCGGGTCCCACCCATCCAGTTCAGAGGGGGCCCCGGAGGACAGGGTGGCAGCCCAGAGACAGGCGCCCACGGGGAGGCGGACGGAAAAAGACGACTGGTGCGGGATCTGCGGCCGCCAGGGGGCAGCAGAGCCTGTCATCCCGCCTGAGTCCTGGGACAGGAGACCGGGATCCCGCCTCAGCCCAAACACTGCGGACTTCTGAAATTAAAAAAAAATAAAATAAAAATTTTGTCACACACACAGAGCAACACAAAAGTCGGCCCGACGCTCTGAGATTGAAGACACACAGCGGTTCTCTCCTGCCCTGGCCCTTGAGGCACCTTTTTTTTTTTTTAACCGTTTTTATTCCGGATACCTCTTTCTAGAGCAGTGGTCAGCAAACTCATTAGTCAGCAGAGCCAATATCAACAGTACAACGACTGAAATTTCTTCTGAGAGCCACATTTTTAATAAAATATGTCTTACTGATTTTTTTACAGAGAGGAAGGAAGCGGGATAGAGAGTTAGAAACATTGATCAGCTGCTTCCTGCATGCCTCCTACTGGGGATGTGCCTGAAACAAAGGTACATGCCCTTGATCGGAATCAAACCCGAGACCTTTCAGTCTACAGGCCGACGCTCTATCTGCTGAGCCATACCGATCAGGGCTATTTAAAAATATATATATATATTTGTATTGATTCCAGAGAGGAAGGGAGAGGGAGAGAAAGATGAAAACACCAATGGTGAGAAAGAATTGTGGATCGGCTGCCTCCTGCACGCCCCCCACTGGGGATTGAGCCCGCAACCTGGGCCTGTGCCCTTGCCCGGGAATTGAATCCTGACCTCCTGGTTTGGAGGTCGACGCTCCACCACCGAGCCGAGCCGGCCGGCGGCACGTGGGCATTTAAAAGAATGGCTTTGTGTTAATTTTAACGAGTCTTGGGAAACATCTAGGGTGTGAGTATGTATCATGAGCCCTTCAATCTGTGGGGTCACAAATCTAATTACTTAGGGTGAAACGACAGCCAAACAATTTTTTAGAATTTTTATTTATTTTAGAGAAGGAGGGAGAGAAACATGAATTGCTGTTGCACCCATTCATCCCATTCATGCACTCCTTGGTTGATTTTTGTGTGTGCCCTGACCGGGGATCGAACCCACAACCTTGACATACTGGGATGATGCTCTAACCATAAGCTACCTGGTCAAGGCTGCAATTTTTAATTTTTAAACTTTTTTTTTAGTTTTTTCATTGATTTCGGAGAGAGGAAGGGAGAGAGAGAAAGAAGTAGAAATATCCATGATGAGGGAGAACCCTTGATCAGCTGCCTCCTGCACGCTCCCCACCGGGGATCAAGCAGGTAACCCGGGCCTGTGCCCTGACGAGGAGTCGAACCCTGACCTCCTGGTTCCTAGGTCGACACTCAACCCTAGAGCCACACCAGCCAGGTTTGATTTTAAAAATTTAAAAGGGCATTGAGGTGACAACATTGATTAAATGACATCCAGGCCCTAGCCCATTTAGCTCAGTGGATAGAGCGTCGGCCTGTAGACGGAAGGGTTCCGGGTTCGATTCCGGTCAAGGGCATGTACCTTGGTTGCAGGAACATCCCCAGTAGGGGGTGTGCAGGAGGCATCTGATGGATGTTTCTCTCTTATTGATGTTTCTAACTCTCTCTTCCTCTTCCTTCCTCTCTGTAAAAAAATCAATACAATATACATTAAAAATAAATAAATGACGTCCAGTCTCGGAAGCAGATGTGGCTCGCGGCGTGAAGGGAGTTCAGAGAGTGATCGGAGAACTGGTCCTGATGGTCTGATTGAGAGCCAGTTGAGCGAGGAAGGACTGCGCTGTGCTGGGTGGCCTCCTTCCCCGTGGGTGGTCTCCTTCCCCGACGGTTGTCCCTTCCCCGTGGGTGGGGGACCCGAGAGAGCACGCCTCGCTGAGCACAGGGAGGCTCTCCCTCCTCCCAGCTCGTCCTGACCATCCCCACCCCCCACACTCCTCTTGCACGTTGTCTGCTGGGTGTCCCTCACCACCCTGTCTCCCCGTCGTGAACCAAAAGGCCTATCTGCAGGTTGACTCGTCGTCCGGGCCCCACTGCCTATCACTCGGAACCCCTCTTTTGCTCGCAGACCCCAGGAGCCACCTCCAGAAGGAGCTGCTGATGGTGCCCGGATGGCTGGGCCCACAGCTGAGTCAGTGCCCTCGCTGGCCCTGTCACTCCTCCAACAGGTGTTGGCCGAGGGCAGCCCACACAGACGAGCAGGTGCAGCTCGTGTGGCCAGTGAGGGGGCAGGAGACGCGGGCACCGAGGCCAGAGGCCGGCCGCCCACAGCAGGAGCAGGGACGGCTCTGGTGGGCTTGGCAGGGCCGAGGCTGCTCTCCAGACCAGGTGTTCGGAGGCCCTGATGGCCTCCCCCCTGCACAGGGTGCCCCAGGACCCCACGGGCTCAAGGCTCAGCCTCCCCACACCCTGTCCCTCCAGCCCCTCCTCTCCGGTTCAAGGACGGCTCGGCCCCGCCCCACATGCCCTCGTTCTCTCCCTGCTCACTGGCTCCCGTCCCCTATCTAATCTCCCGGAGAGGAAAAACAGGCTCGGTGCGTCCCCCCGCCCACGGGCTCAGGCCAGCTGCCGCTGGGAGTCTTGGCTCCACATCCCGTGGCCCAGCGGGGGACACGTGGCCCACTGGGGAGGACGGAGGCAGACAAGTTCCAAGAACCAGGGCGCCACCACCCCACCCAGAGCAGTCCCCCAGGATGCCCACGAGCCGCGCCTCCCAGCCCTTGCTAGCTCCGCCCCCACGCCCCCGTGCAGCTGTGATCTGGCCCACCGCACGTGGGAGCACAGGAAAGGTGGAGGCCCTCGCCCAGGCCACTAGCAAATACCCAGGATTGCTCTGGCCGGGTGGCTCAGTGGCTAGAGTGCCGGTCTGCAGACTGAAGGGTTCCAGTTTCTGATCCAGTCAAGGGCATGTGCCTGAGATGTGGGCTCCATCCCCAGTGGGAGGTGTGGGGGAGGCAGCCGATCCAAGATTCTCATCATGGATGTTTCTCTCCCTTTCTCTCTGAAATCAATAAAAATACAGGCAGTCCTCAGGTTACATCGGAGTGGATGTACATCCTTTCGTGGTTACGTCGCCATCTCCCATCTACACTAATAAAAGAGAAAGATGCAAATTGATCGTATCTCCGTAACACCCACCAGCCAATCAGGAGTGAGTATGCAAATTAACCCAACAAATGAGGCAGGTTAATTTGTATATGCAGGCGCCCCAGCCTCTCCAGGCCCCTGGGCGGCGAGGGAAGGCGGAAAAGCGGCTCCGGCCAGAGCCCAGGTGGTGCCGGCAGCCAGGGGAAGGAAGGCCTGTTCTTGCAGGAATCTTCGTGTATCAGGCCTCTGGTTTATTTTTTTTTTTTTTAAAAAGTTCCATCATTTCGACGTCTGTACACATCTGCTTCATGTTTTCTATTATTTATTTCTCACAGGTGAAGGTCAGGAATTATCTTCCTTTTAAACTTCTTTTACTGTTTCCCTCCATCACTGCTGTGTCTGTGCTCCACGTGAGTGACGTAGGCGCATATGTAGGTGAGTCCAACTCCCGGCAAACATCAGGTCACGTGGCGCCATGGGGATGGATCTCCCACGTGACCTGAGGACCGCCTGTGTGTTAAAGCAGTAACAAGAGCTGGTATTTCTGAAAGAACCAAAAGATAAACACGCAGGAGAGGCAGGCGTTGAACCAGGTCTGTCACAGCCTGGGCTTCCCTTCCTGTGGCTCCTCCCTCCCTGCAGACCTGAGGGTCTGCCAAGGGCTGGAGCCCTGCCCTGCAACATGCACACACACTTGCACATACCACACACACAAACACACATGTGTGTGCACCCACCACACACACAAACACATGTGCACCACCACACACACATGCATGTGCATGCACCACACACACTTGTGCACCACCACACACAGGTGGACCACCGCACACACAGTGCACCCACCACACACATGCACATGCCACACATCACACACGTGCACACACTATACACGTGCACACACCGCACACACACGTGCACGTACCACACACGGCACCTGTGACTTCAGGGGGGCCCAGTCTGGGGGTGGGAACACCTGTGCCATCCACACTGTCTCTGGAGAGAGTGCCGTCACCCTATCCTGCCCCCCAGAGACCTCTGGTTCCAGCCGGCAGCCCTGTCCCCCTAGTAGCCCCCCTCTCTGCCCCCTTTTGGAGACAGGGGACTCTCCACTGTTGCCTTCTTCACCCTGGGGTCTGCTCTCCACACCCTCACCCTACAGTGGTCCCTGGACGGGGCCCCCCTCTCCCAGGCCCCCGTTATTGTTGGTCGAGTCACCTCCCCTCAACACCTCCCCTCAACATCACGTCCGGCTGGAGCCTGGGATGTGACCCGACTGGGGAGTCGGGTCTTCATAGATGTCGTCGGAGAAGATGTGATGGACGTCGGCCTGCAGAGGTGGCGGCGGAGGTGGGAGCAGCATCTGCACTGGAATGAGGGTGCCCGGAGCCTGCGCCTCGGGAGGGGCGGTCCTGCCCCGGCCGGTGAGGACAGGTCCTGTGGCCCAAAGCCCGGAGGCCGGCTCTCTGTCCCGGGCCCAGGGCCTGAGCACAGGCCGTGTTAGAGGGGATTCGGCCGCCTCCCGCCCCTCTGTGTCTGGGGCCGGCACACCCTCCCCAGCGCCGAAGGACGGACAGCGCCTGCGTACGTCCGGGGCCTCCTGTCTCAGGTCTGCTCAGCGCCCTGCTCACACCTCACAGTCCTCAGGGTGGGCTATCTCCTGGAGGGCAGCACCAGCGTGGGCTGGGGGGGGGGCCTGTCCAGGACTGCTGCAGGGTGAGGGTGGGGGGTGAGCAGGGTCCAGGCTGCAGGGTGAGGGTGGGGGGAGCAGGGCTGCAGGGTGAGGGGTTGGGGTGAGCAGGGTCCAGGCTGCACGGTGAGGGTGGGGGGAGCAGGGCTGCAGGGTGAGGGTGGGGGGCAGGGCTGCAGGGTGAGGGTGGGGGGCAGGGCTGCAGGGTGAGGGTGGGGGGAGCAGGGCTGCAGGGTGAGGGTGGGGGGAGCAGGGCTGCAGGGTGAGGGTGGGGGGCAGGGCTGCAGGGTGAGGGTGGGGGGAGCAGGGCTGCAGGGTGAGGGTGGGGGGAGCAGGGCTGCAGGGTGAGGGTGGGGGGCAGGGCTGCAGGGTGAGGGGTTGGGGTGAGCAGGGTCCAGGCTGCAGGGTGAGGGTGGGGGGAGCAGGGCTGCAGGGTGAGGGTGGGGGGAGCAGGGCTGCAGGGTGAGGGTGGGGGGAGCAGGGCTGCAGGGTGAGGGTGGGGGGAGGAGGCAGGGCTTCCGGGAGAGGGAATGGATCTGCATCAGAAAGCAAACTGGCCTCATTGACATTCTCCTCGTCTCGAGTGGAACAAAACCACAAGAAAAGCAAAGTTTCAGCCCCGACAGCCCCGCCGCTGAGCAGTGTGAGCGTCCAAAGACAGAGGAACGGCCTCCTCGGGCCACTCCAGGGGTCCCCGCCCCCTGCCCGCCCCCCTGCCCACTCAAGGCCGGCCCCGCGCTGCGCCAGACCGAGTCTCCGCCGCAGATGCCGGAGCCGGACCCACGTAGCCCTGGAGCCAGACGCCGCTGCCCCCCGGGACCTCAGCATGCCAGACAGCCGAGAGGCCCCCCAGGACCGCCGGCCAGGCCTGGGTGCGGGGACCCCCTGGGGGGACCTGGGGGCCAGGTACGTGATCGGCGGCCAGGCCTCTGTGCACGGGGCCTGGGCACCGGTGTCGCTGTGCTGTGTGGCCTGGGCACCTGCCCTGCCCCTGAGCCGTGTCTCTGGGTGGGGTGAGTCCCGGCCGGGCGTGTGCTGTGTGGGGTGCTGGTCGGCTCCACGGGACGGCTCCCGTGTGGGGGCTGCGGCCCGAGAGAGGAAGCATTTTCTAGTCACAGAGAGCAGCCCCGTTGGCATGCAGAGTCAAGGACGGCGGCACGGGGAGACGGGGGACGGGCACGGCAGGGTCTGGCTCCAGCGTGGTATAACCATGGCAGGTCGCTGTCCCACTCTGGGCCCCCTCCCGCCTCCCCACCCACCTGGGTGCCGTGGGTGCAGGCTCCCCACAGCCCTTCGACCGCACGTCCTGCTGAACACCCAGACGTGGGCCTAGGCCCTGGCCGTCCAGGGTGTGGGCACCCTGAGAAGGTAGGACCCGGGCCCGGGGCTCCCCAGCTGGAGCCGGAGCAGGCAGACCCGGGCCCCAGAGCTCAGGACGGGGCACCGGACACAGGCCTTGCGGGGTCCGGGCGTTGGCAGGGGAGAGACGAGGGTGGGAAGACACAGAGGAGGACAGGGAACTCGGAGACAGGAGGGGTCTGGGGGCGCAGGGCGGTGTGGGGAGGACAGGCATGCAGGCCGAGTCGGTGCGTGAGCCACAGTGTGGCGGCCGCTGTGTGATGGGCGGGTGAGAGGCAGGAGGGAAGGACGGAGCAGAAGCATCGGAATGAATGTGTCTCAGACCCGCGGCTCCCTGAGGTGGGCAGAGGCTCCCCGAGGCGGGCAGAGCGAAGGGGACTCCTGTCCTGGGAGCGGGTGCCTCCCGGGACAGCGGGCGTGCTGGGTGAGCTCCGGATCCACCCTAACCACGGAGGTGCTGGGAGGTCCCTGCCTCGGCCCCCAGTGACAGGGTGGTGAGAGCCGGACGCCCTGGGGAGGTGGGGCCTGCACTGGACCCCCCGAAGGCAGAGCCCCCTGGTGCAGGGAGGGGAGGCTGGTGTGGCCGCGGGGAGCGGCTGCACCCCGGGCTGGGGCTAGCCCTCTGCTCACCACGCAGGGATGCTGAGCCCGTGGGTGCAGATGGAGACAGGAGGCCTTGTCCATCACCTCTCACCTCAGTCTCCCATCTGTCCAGTGGGGGGTCCCGCCTGCTCTCAGCCCTGCTCTGCGGAGCAGGCTCGGAGCCCCCTTTCTGTTGTCCGAGAGTCGGGGTGGTGACAGCTGTGCTCTGCCCCTCCCACTGGCTCTGGGGGAGGCTGCTGCCCCCCCCCCCCAGTCCTGGCCCAGTGGCTGCACTGCTGCTGGGCAGAGGCCTGACAGGGGCCTTTCCTGCCCCCTCATTTTCCTGGTGCTTTGGGGAGAGAGGAGGTGGGGTTGGAGACCCAGCCCCACTGAGCTGCCCTTTGCGCCTCCCTGTGCAGGGCTGAGGGTCAGGGCTGTGCAGGGCTGAGGGTCAGGGCCGTGCAGGGCTGAGGGTCAGGGGCCATGCAGGGCTGAGGGTCAGGGCCGTGCAGGGCTGAGGGTCAGGGGCCATGCAGGGCTGGGCTGAGGGACAGGGGCCGTGCAGGGCTGGGCTGAGGGACAGGGGCCGTGCTGGGCTGAGGGTCAGGGCCGTGCAGGGCTGAGGGGCAGGGGCTGTGTAGGGCTGGGCTGAGGGGCAAGGCCTTACAGGGCTGAGGGGCAGGGCTGTGCAGGGCTGAGGGGCAGGGGCCATGCAGGGCTGGGCTGAGGGACGGGTTGTGCAGGGCTGAGGGGCAGGGCTGTGCAGGGCTGGGCTGAGGGGCAGGGGCCGTGCAGGGCTGGGCTGAGGGTCAGGGGCCGTGCAGGGCTGAGGGATAGGGTTTGTGCAGGGCTGAGGGGCAGGGGCCGTGCAGGGCTGGGCTGAGGGACGGGTTGTGCAGGGCTGAGGGGCAGGGGTTGTGCAGGGCTGAGGGCCAGCAGCCATGTCAAGAAGGAAGAGGCCAGGCCACGAGAGGCGGAAACAGCTATGCGGGCACTGGGACAGGCTGTGCCCCTAAGGCTGTGGCCTGGCCATCCCTCGGGGTTCCCATCGCGGGCCCAGGAGACACCCCGCCTCGGAGCTGGGGGGAGCCCAGTGGACGGAGGCGGGGCCTGCAGGGACCTGGAGGGGGTGACTGGGAAGCACGGTGCCTGGGGGCCAGGTGGCAGGCAGGCACCGTGTGGCCTGAGGGGGTGGGTGTCCAGGAGTAGCCATGCCCATTGGACAGGACAGGCTGGGCCGGGCTGGCTCCCAGGGCTGGCATGCCGATGTGGCCAGGTAGGGGCAGCCAGGTGTGTGGATGGTGGGCACAGGAGGAGCAGTGGGGAGCTGGGCTGGGAGGCCACAGAGCCGGGGAGCTGGCTGGGGAGGTGAGTCCGGAGTTGGGGCACCATGGGAGGGCCTGGAGGCAGGAGGCCAGGACCCTCAGAGCCGGGACGCATCGCTCAGTCCACGTCCCCCCGCACACACGGTGACGACACGGGACTGCGGGCTGTGGGTGGGGCATCGCGGGGCGTGGAGCCTGGCGCTGACCCAGCTCCAACCTAGGTACCCCTCCACTGCCCCCCACCCCCCTTCTACACCTCTGACTGTGCGCCTGGCCAGAACAGGGGCGTGACATCAGCTCCGGCGTGATGCGACCAGGAAGGGAGGGGGTGCACGGGGAGGGGTGCCAGGCTGCTGCTGGCCCCGCACCGGGACTGCTCACTGCCGACCTGCCTGTGTTCGGAGCAGGAAGAGGACGCTCTAGCGCCGTGGTTGGGAAACTCATTAGTCCTCAGCCAAATGTCAGCGGGTCAACTGTTGAAATTTCTTTTCTTTTCTTTTTTAAAGAAATGTATCTTATGATTTTTTACAGAGAGGAAGGGAAAAAGATAGAAAGTTAGAAACATTAAATCAGCTGCCTCCTGCACACCCCCCACTGGGGATGTGCCCGCAACCGAGGTCCATGCTCTTGACCGGAATCGAACCCGGGACCCTTCAGTGCGCGGAGCCGCACTGGTTTGGCTGAAATGTCTTTTGAGAGCCACATGTTTTAAACTTAAACTCCTTCTAACACCACAGGCCGTGGTGTTTTGTGGGAGAGCCACACTCCAGGGGCCAAAGAGCCGCACGGGGCTCGCGAACCGCGGTTTGCCGCCCAGGGCTCTAGCGGGCCAGGGAAAGCGGCGTGGAGCACACGGGGACCTGTGGCACCGTCGCGCTGTTCAGCCGTGACCCCGTGAGTTGTATGTTTGGTTGCCTGGAACCGTCACACACACGTTAGTGCTCGTGGTGCTGTGAGGGCAGCTGCAGCGTCGTGAGGTGATGGGGGTTCTCGGTCCCATCAGAACCTTCTGGGGCCACTGCCCCCCAGGCCTGGTCACCCTCCCCGTGCGCCCATCTCCCAGTGTCCCTGAGACCCCTGGGTGTTGCCTTCGAGTTGGAGGCACAGATTCTGACGCCTGCCCGCCTGAATCTGTGTCTCACCTCCGCTCCCCAGAGGGACTTGCACGAGTTACCTAATCTCTCTGCGCCTCAGTTTGCCCGTCTGCAAAATGGGGACATGTAGGCACACAGTGGCCGCTGCCGGCTGTTAGTATGACTTGCTGCCTTGCTGTCTGCCCCCCACCCCGTCCCTGCCCAGAGCAGCGGGCTGCCAGCCCCGCCCCATCCCCGTCCCAGAGAACACAGACGTAGCGGGGAAACTGAGTCCCAGGCGGGATCAGGCCTGCGCAGGTGGCCCAGCGGAGGCAGAGCCAACTGGAGCCCAGGTGTCCGCCCCCAGGGAGCGTTCTCGGGCCACTCCGCCTGCCCCCTCCCCTGGCTCCAGGGCAGCTGCGTCCTGTCCCTCGGGCTGCGGGAGGCAGCTTCAGATGGGGGGCATCCGGGCGCTGCCAACTGGGTCAGGAGGGAGCTGGCCGGGCACCGCCCCGCTCACCCACAGGCGCCGGGGAAGCCCTGGGGCCTCCACTCCCATCGGACTCCTGCCCAGGAGCCCCGGGTCCCCAGGTCTCCGCCTCCGCCCCTCGTGAGCCCAACCGATGCTGGGGAGGGCCACACCTGCCTGGCCTGTCACCCAGGCTTGGGTCCGTGTCCCTCCACACGGTGGTCCCCACTGCCCGCCGCCCAGGTCCTCACTTCGCCCTCTGCTCCAGAGAGGAATCCCGCCGCCCCGGCCGGCTTGCTCCCTTCAGTGTCGTGTGCCCCTGTCCCCTGCCCCTGTCCCTGTCCCATTTCTGTCCCTTTCCCTCTGCCCCCTGTCCCCTGCCCCTTACCCCTGTCCCTGTCCTATCCCTGCCCCCTGTCCCCTGCCCCCTACCCCTGTCCCTGTCCTATCCCTGCCCTCTGTCCCCTGCCCCCTGCCCCCTGTCCCCTGCCCCATCCTTGCCCCGTCCCTGCCCCCTGCCCCCTGCCCCCTGTCCCCTGCCCCTTGTCCCCTGCCCCGTCCCTGCCCCGTCCCTGCCCCCTGCCCCCTGTCCCCTGCCCCCTCCACAGGGACGTGCTGATGGAAGACCTAGCCTGAGGCAGGAGAGGTACCCCCCCGCCTGGGAACGGATGGGGGACTTCTATCGCACAGTGGACGGTTGTGTTTATGTCTCTAAATGCTGAGAGCTCTGGTGGGGAGGGGGGCTTGGCCAGGGCAGCTCCAGGGGAAGCACGAGGGCTTCCTGGAGGAGGAGGCACCGCGGGGCAGGGCAGCCCCTGGCATCTGCGGGGAGCGGGGGGTGGAGTGGGAGGGGACACCTGGGCTGGGCCCTCCGATCCCGGAACCCTGCCAGCCCAGCCTCGCCCCTCCTCTGTCTGGAGACGCTGCATCCAGCTGGGTGGTCCCGCTGCCAGGAGGGGCCGAGGGGCCTGGGCTCCGGGTTCCTGCCCCCCTAGAGCGGGGCAGAGGCGGTCAGCGCTGCTCCGGGTTCCTGCCCCCCTAGAGCGGGGCAGAGGCGGTCAGCACTGCTCACGGCGTTTGCCGGGGTGGGTGTTCCCAGCCTCCACATCCTCGGAGCCCAACAGCGAGAGGGTCTGGGTCACGGCCGGGGGGGGGGGCCCGCAGGCTCCGCGGCTCGGAGCCCTGTTGCAGGGGTGGCCGTGGGAAAGGATGATGCTGGGAAAGAGGCCGTGAAGGAACCAGCGTCTGGTGAAGGCAGAACTTTCTGGAAGTTGGCATGTTGGCATGGACCTTCGTGTAGCCATCCGGGTGTCGCGGCCATCTGAGTTGGGGGGTCCCTGTCGCACCTCATCCAGCCCCTCACCCAGAGGCAGCAGGGGTTTGGAGTTGGGGGGGGCGTTTGGAGTTGGGGGGGTGTTTGGAAATGGGGGGTGTTTGGAGTTGGGGGTGTTTGGAGTTGGGGGTGTTGGAGTTGGGGGGTGTTTGGAGTTGGGGGGGTGTTTGAGTTGGGGGGTGTTTGGAGTTGGGGGGGTGTTTGAGTTGGGGGGGTGTTTGGAGTTGGGGGGTGTTTGGAGTTGGGGGTGTTTGAGTTGGGGGGTGTTTGGAGTTGGGGGGGTGTTTGGAGTTGGGGGGGTGTTTGAGTTGGGGGGGTGTTTGGAGTTGGGGGGGGTGTTTGAGTTGGGGGGGTGTTTGAGTTGGGGGGGTGTTTGAGTTGGGGGGGTGTTTGGAGTTGGGGGTGTTTGAGTTGGGGGGGTGTTTGGAGTTGGGGGTGTTTGAGTTGGGGGGGTGTTTGGAGTTGGGGGGGTGTTTGGAGTTGGGGGGGTGTTTGGAGTTGGGGGTGTTTGAGTTGGGGGGGTGTTTGGAGTTGGGGGGTGTTTGGAGTTGGGGGGGTGTTTGAGTTGGGGGGGTGTTTGGAGTTGGGGGGTGTTTGGAGTTGGGGGGGTGTTTGGAGTTGGGGGGGTTTGAATTGGGGGGGGGCGTTGGAGTTGGGGCGGGGCTGGGGGGGCTGGGAGGAAGACTCCCGGAAGCAGGGCCTGGTTTTGGAGGATGTGGGTCTTGTGCCACAACCCTGCACGGAGCGGGGTCGGGGTGGGGGACACCGGGGCAAAGGGCGCGGCGCAGGGCCATCTGTTACCATGGCAGGGGCTCCCGGGGACGGGGTGACACGGTTGGCCGGGTTTTATGGCACAAACATGGGACAGATCTGGGGGGGGGGGTCCTGGTCTCAGAGCCCCCGGAGGCCCGGGCCTCGTCTGCCGGCGGCCTCTGCCTGGTCTCCGGGGCTGTCGCCTCGTCCCGGGAACGGGGCGGTCACTAAGCCCACACTAGTGTGCAGATGCGTTAGTGAGGAAGAGGGAGGCGACGGCCAGTTTCCTGCTCAGCTGCAGGCCCGGCTCCCGGGGCCCGGCTCCCGGGGCCCGGCTCCCGGGGCCCGGCTCCCGGGGCAGCCCCAGGTGGAGCCCCGTGGCAGCTCCGTCTCCCGCCGCTCTGCCCGGGCCCACAGCCAGCGCCTCTCCCAGCCGCACCAGCCGGTCCCTCTTGGGCAAGGCCCGCAGGTGGGCAGCAGGGCCCTGCCAGGTGTGTCAAAGGTGTCCGGGCCACACCTCTCGGGCAGCTCCAGGCGTCTGGGGTGGGTCCCCTCCTCGCCCAGCCCACTGTCGCCTCACCTGGCACCCGGGCCCGGGCCCGGCAGCTCCCACACTCGGAGCCGGAGCTGAGAGCACGGGGGATGCTGAGCCCCGAGCCTGCTGGCCGCACTGAGGAAGGTGAGCGCCCGGGCAGCCAGGCCCCCCGCCCCCAGCACGGCCCCGAGTCCTCTGTGGGGTCCTCCGGCCCCTGGGGCTGAGTGTGGGGGTGACACAGCTGCAGACTGAGAAAGGAGGGGCTGGGGTCCCCTGCAGGGACGGGAGAGGCCGGTGCCAGCATCTCGCACGACTTGGCCGCCGCTGAGAGCCGAGCCCGAGCGAGGTGGGCTCTCTCCCTGCTCGGCCCTCAGGCCTGGGGAGAATGGGGCAACACCCCCACCCCATTGGAAAGAGTCTCCGTCGTGCAGGGGGGACAGGCCCCCTCCAGCTGCCCCCCAAGCAGAGAAGGCAGGACCTGGAGCTGGTCACGGGGGAGGGGGGCATGTAGGGGGAGGGGATTATCCAGTGATGTGGGGAGTCCTGGGGAACAGAGACAGGCACCCCAAACCGCCGCTCCTGCGAGGCCCGTGGGCTGGGAGGAAGGGAGTGACAGAGGCCGGCGGTGAGTCACTGGAAGGAGGGCTGGCTGCCGGGTGTGACTTGCTGTGTCTCTGTTGCAGGGCGGCCTGGTGGCTCCGGGCCCCTCAGGGGCTGATGCGGCTGGCCCCCGGCACTCCAGCACGTGCTCTCTGAGGCTCCCGACCGGGCGGCCGAGGGGCGTGCCTCCCCTCCCCGGGGACCATGCCAGAGGTGCTCCTGCTTAGGGGCACCAGCTCCATCCTCAGGACCGCGTAAGGAACCAGGCCCCCTGCTGCCTGCAGGGAGGACGCTGGGCTGGGCAGCGCCGACCCTCGCCCCCTTGGTCCCCTCCTGATCTCCCCAGAGCGTTTCCTTCCACGTGCTTCCCCCAAGGCCCACGGGGGTCCGCCAGGGTCCCTGAGGTCGGACTCTCCCCTCAGCGATTTTGGGGCGGTGTGTCCCCACATCGCTGTCGATGCAGGCGGAACAGGAGCCCCGGAGGGGACTGGCCCGCATCACACAGCCAGTGCACCAGGCCGGCCTCCGGGCCCCTCGTGTCCTTGCAGGAAAGCATTTATTGGGCACCTACTGCGTACGATGCACACCGAGCTGTGGACCGGCCGCCCGCCGAGGGCCGGGTGGGAAGCAAGGGGCGCAAAATGGAACAGGAGATGGGTTCCCATCCTTGAAGGGTTCCCGCGGGAAGAGGCTGTCCCTCAATGACGGGCCACACACATCCTGTGGACTCGAGAAGGCTCGATCCAGCCATGTGACTGAGCAAACCCCCCCCTTGGTGCCCCTCAGCGACGGCTCAGGGCAGAGGACAGAGCTGAGGCAGACCGGCCACAGGCGGCCTCCAAAGGCCGAACCTGAGTGTCCCAGGGTGAGAGGGTGCTGGGGGGGTAATCCTGGAGGGCTTCCTGGAGGCGGGGCTGAAGGAGGCTTGGCAGGTCCCGTCTTCTCTGGGGTCCCCACCAGCTCCTCTGACAGGACAGTGGCGGCAGGGAGAGGCCCATCCCCCATAAACAGACATCTGGTCTCGGGGAGAGGGAGCTCGGGGAGTGTGCAGGCTGCCCACGCCTCCGCCTCCGCCTCCCGCGCCCCTCCGAGGATGTGCCCAGACAGGCCCGGCCGGTGCGAGCTTGCTTCCGGGGCTGCTGCTGCGGGACAGGAGCTGGGAGGCTTGTTCCGTGGACGCCGGGTAGGCACGGGGCTCCCGGCGTGTGTGCCCTCAGCGAGGCGACCCTTTTGGACCGTCTGCCGCCCTCGGAGGGGACAGCAGGGGCAGGGCCGCCTCCTGGGCCCTTTCCCCACCGTCACGGGTCCCTGGCATTCGGGACAGGGAGGACTCGTGCAGCAGGTCGTCACCGTGGTGACAGATCGCACCCCACCTGCCGGGCTGATGTCCTGGCCAGACGCCCCGACAGCGGCCGGGCCGGACTCGGAGCGGCCCCAGCGCTCCTCTCGGGGCATTGGGACAGTAGGGCTGGCCCCAGACACGGGTGCCTCTCTTCTTGAGCGAAACGTCCTGGGTGCCGCTGTGGGGCAGGTCCTCTGAGGGAACCTGCGGCCCCGTGGGCATGGCCGTCTCATTTCCCGGCGGCTGCTGGGGGTTCTCGTCCCGGCGTTACGAAGGGGTTCAGCGATCTGGAGAAAGGGGCTGCGCTAGGTTCAGTAAGGAGTCCCAAGAGGAAAGATCGTTCTGAAAGGCATTGGGGGTCAGAGGAGCTTCCGCTAAAGGAGCTAAAGATTACCCCTTGTCTCAGGATCCCCTGCTTTTCGTTAGCACAGTTTGTCCTAGGGCAAGGTGGAGATAGTGCACTTCAGAGAGTAGGGCACACAGAGCATTGTCAGATTGGGGAAGAGCCTGCGGCTGTTCCGGCAAGCACTCAGGTTTGGGGGAAGCGCCGTAGCCTGCAACAGGTGATTACATATGTGGCTCAGCCCTTGTTGAGCCCCCCAAGCTCCACCAACCTTTTTTTTTATATATATTTTTATAGATTTCAGAGAGGAAGGGAGAGGGCGAGAGAGAAACATCCATGATGAGAGAGAATCATGGATCGCCTGCCTCCTGCACGCCCCCCACTGGGCATCGAGCCCGCAACCCAGGCACGTGCCCTTGACCGGAATCGAACCCGGGGCCCTTCATTCTGCAGGCGGCGCTCCGTCCACTGAGCCGCTCCGGCCGGGGCGTCACCAGCGCTGTGACGAGCGGTTGTGATTATGACGCGCTGGCGTCAGCTCCCGCTGCAGAGCGAGGAGCCGATGCGGGCCCAGCACGGGGAGCTGACCATTAGCGACACAAGAGAGTGTAGCAACTGGGGCGCCATCCGCAGGGCCCGTGCCGACGTGTGGGCAGGGGCCTCGGGGTGAGGGGCTGGGCAGCCGGTCTGTGGTGGGCGCTGACCCTGCGTGAGCGGGAGTCCCAGCGCAGTCAGTGAGTTCCGTCTCAGGGGATGGGCGTGGAGGCGCCCCACTTCAGGACCTCGAGGGGAAGTCTGGGGGGCAAGCTTCCTGAGAAGGGGGTGTGCCCTTCTCTCTGCCCCGCATGTGGCAGAGGCTGGGGGGGACCCAATGGGCCATCGTTGGGGTCAGTGAGGTGTTCTGGTCACACAAGGAACAGCCAGGGGCCGGGGTTCACCTGCCAGGGAGGGCGGGCAGGGCAGGCAGGGGAGGGGCTGCAGCCGTGTCTGAGCCACAGGATGGGGTGCCAGACGCCCTGAGAAGGGGCTCCAGCAGCCATCCCCCCATCAGCAAGCACGGCTCTCGTCCGGGTGAGGTGCCTGGCGGCTGTGTGTGCGCTTGGTCCTGGTGAGCTGGGTGGACTAGGAGAGACAGGCTGTCTTTCCCTTCTGACGGGGGGGGGTGGGGTGGGGTGGGGTGGGGTGGGGTGGGGTGGGGGGAAAGCGGAGGATGGGGGCGTGGAGGAAGGGCGGTTACAGACAGGCTTGGTGGGGGGAGGTTACAGACAGGCTTGTGTGTGAGGAACAGGAAGGAGACGGTGATGACAGGCCGCGGCCTCTGCTAATTGGAGGGTGGCCGCCTGGATGCTGGCTTCAAAGGCCGGTCGCTTTCAGCCCTGGGGTGGCCCTGCGACCAGCCGACCAGCCGGTCCTGAGGACGGGCCAGGTTGGGGCCCCCCGGATGCTCACAGCAAGGCCTGCCGCCGGCTGAGCCCGCGCTTGGCCCTCTGGCAGCTTTGTCCCTAGGTGGTCAGGCCCCCGTGTCCCCCTCCCCGCCAGCACCGTAGACCTCCCCCAGAAACAGGTCCAGTCCTCCTTCCTATCCTGCCCGCAGCAATCCCTCTGCCGGTCTCCATAGCAACAGCAGGGCAGCACCAAGCCCCTGCTCCCCGAGTTCCCCGGAAGGGACGGCTCGGCACCCCCAACTCGGCCCCTCCTCCCTGCATAACCTCCTGGTGTCTTTTGCTTTAAAACTCACCCCAGGTTCTTAAGCAGACTGCCGCCCGGTGGGCCCAGGTGTGTCTGCAAACTTAGTTTGCACCCGTGGTCCCTGCAAGGCGCCAGGCCGCATGCGAGAAGCAGGTAATTGGCCCGCTGCCTGGGAAGGGGGCTCCCCCACCCCGTGAAAGACGGACAGACAGGCGTCCATGGAGCCACAGCTCCCGGGGGCTGTGCACACGCTGACCGAGCGCGTCCTGGGCTTGTGCGGCCGCAGCCCCGCCCCATGCTGAGGGCCTGCCGGTGTCCGCCCGCTAGCCCAGGCTGGGTGCGCCCCGTCGTGGGGGCCAGAGGCAGGGAGGCCCCGTCACCACCGGGCTGTGCACCGGCCTCCAGATCTCCTGCTCTCTCTGTGGGTGACGACAGGGCCATCCATCGGACCCCTGAGAGCCCCAGGATGTGGAGGGGGTTAAGGGTGGGGAGTCCACCCAGCCCCGGACCCTGCAGGGCCAGGCCATTGGTGTCCTTCCGGACGGCAACGGAGCTCAGAGAGGGGCGTGCACTTGCCCAGAGTCACACAGCACAGCACAGCGGGGCCAGCCGGTTCTCTTCCTGCTGAGCCCTGAGGACCTGCAGGGCCAGGCCTGGGGTGGGGAGGATGGGGTGGTGCAGCCCCTGCGGCTCCCGGTACTCACAGCTGTTCCCTCCCGCCAGCTCCCCGACTGACGGGCACACACTCTCCAAAGAGTCCCTAAGCCACGCTCTCGACCTCTGCTCCCCGGAGAAGGCCAGCGATGCTCAGCCGACCTCCACAGGTGAGCCGGGCGCCTGGGCGGCTGGGCTGGATGCAGAACCCAGCTGTGCCGGGGCGAGGACAGGGAGCCGCGGGGCAGGGCGTGGGGGGAGGGGGACTCCCCACCACACCCTCCCATGGCCATGGCGGCATGACCGTGACAGGCAGTGGGAGAAGGTGCCTTCTGGAAGCGAGGACGGGGGTGGGCAGCTGAGCCGGGCAGAGCCGGGAGCGCTCGGGGACGGGCTCTGGCGCTGCTTCGCCTGCTCTGTCCCTCACCTGCCCCTCGGATAATCGCACCGGACTGGCTTCACTGGCTGCACGTGACAGGGTAGCAACAGCCAGAGGCCAGTGGTCGGCAAACTGTCAGTCCACAGAGCCAAATGTCAACGGGACAGCAACTGGAGTTTTTTCCAGAGCCACATTTTTTAAACTTAACCTTCTTCCAACGCCGCTTCTTCAACACAGACTCGCTCAGGCGGTGGTGTTTTCGGAAGAGCCGCACTCCAGGGGCCAAAGAGCCGTCCGAATGTGGCTTCAGAGCTGCAGTTTGCCGACCACGGGCTTAGGGAATGGGAACGGTGTAGCCCGGGGTCATTGCCTCTGCCCCCCCCACACACAGTCCTCGGTTGCCCGCCTGTGCCCTGGGGTTTGGGGAGAAGAGCCCCCCCAGGTGCCAGGTCTCCGGCGGTGACTTTCCCAGAGTCCTCCAGCTGCCCCTCGGCCCGGGATGTTGGGCGGGAGCTGGTCTGGGAGTGGGCACTGCGTGCCAGGCAGTGTTGGAATGGGCCATGCGCTCTGCAGCACTCCCTGCGGTCCATGCACGCCCGGCGTGGCCTCGTTTTTAGGGGGTTTGGGTCTGGGGGTGGGGGCTGGCCAGCGGGGAGGCCAGTGCCAGGGTCTCCCAACGGGGCAGTGGCCGGGCCGAGTCTGGAGGCCTCTTCCCTCGGGGCTCAGGGCAGCTGGTGGGGACAGGACAGGACAGGGGGACCCTGTGCTCTGTCACAGCGCAGCGGCCGCAGGGTGGGAAGGGCACAGGCCCTGCCCATTGCCGTGAGGAGCCTGGGTTATCGGGCATAAGGGGTGACCCAGGTCACCTGGCTCCCTGGAGACCACATGTCCCCCCAGCCCCCTGTGGGGCTTGAGCTGTTCTCTCCCAGCCAAGGTCTGGGATAAGGAAGGAGCTGGGCCCAGGAGGACTGCCTGGTTTCCGAGGGTTGCGGGGAAAGGGTGAGGGGGTGAGGGGTCAGGCGGGGAGGAGGCCTCCCACGTCCTCCTCCAGGGCCCGGGCACCTCCTGACTCTCGCTGTCCCCTCTGGCAGGCCCGCCTGCGCCCTGGCCCGGCTCCGAGGGCTGTGGCTCCTGCCGGGCTCAGTGGCCAAGGCACAGGGCCTGGCACACGTGAAGCCCTGGCGCTCGGAGTCCTGGCCCCACGGTGGCCTCTCAGTGTCCCCTAAGCCCCCGAGAAGCATGGAGGGCCCTGGGAGGGGCCTGCACCCCAGCCCCAGGCCCAGGAGCTCCTCTCAGCCGTCCCTGGCCGCCTTGCATCAGTGGGGATGGGGGGGGGGGACACTCTTTATTGGTCTCCTTTGATGGAAACCAGAGCTCAGAGGGTCAGGGGGTTCTCAGCACAGGCAGCTCCTCTGAGGGGGTCTCTTTGTGGCCACACTGCCTCTGGGGGACCCCCGGGACCTGCTTAATAACGGCCGGGCTGCAGCCCTGGTGGGGGCAGGGGGACCCTCTGGGAGCCTTGCCTTCAGGGCGCAGGCCCCCAGGTCTCAGAGGGCCCCCTCCCCAGGCCAGCCCCATGGATCGGGCTCCAGGGCGGCCAGGACCTGACCCCCCCCCCCCCCCCCGAGGCAGCCTTGTGCTGGCCCAGCGCACACATTCCTCTCTAGACCTTCCAGGCAGAGCGTGAGCCCAACTGGAACGGGCGGGAATGGGGCAGAGCAGCTGCTGGGCCCGGGCCGAGGTCTACAGGCCGTCCCCACCCCGCCTCCTGCCTCCCCATCACTCCCACCCCACTGGGAGCTCAGCCGGCGTGGCCCACAGCCCAGTGAGGTAAGGGATGTGCCAGCCACTCTGCCCTCGCTTCCTTCCGCCTTCCCAAACTCGAGCTTCAAGGGCACGGGGCCTGGTGGGGTGTGACTGGGAGGGGTGGGCACTCCCCTGGTGCTGGGGCAGTTCACAGCCCCAGGCTGGGGGCAGGGGAGCCCACGGTCAGGGCAGCTTCGGGGGGAGGGGATGGGCCAGATAGAAAAGACCTCAGGATCTCCTCTTCGGAGGAGTGGGCACTGGGCGTCCTGCCCCCGCCCCCCCAGCAGCAGCCAGAGAAAGCGGGGCCTCGGGGATCCTGGTGGAAACCTGTTCCTCATCAGAACGTCCAGTTCTGTCCTGTCCCCTCACACCCCGGGCCTGGGCCTGGGCCAGGATGCTGGATGCAGGGCAGAGGTCAGGAGGCCGGGCTCCTGCCCAGGAGGACATGGCTGCAGCCCAGGCGCCTGAGGGGGTGTGGGCCGCGAAGAGAGCCAGCAAGGTCCCGGGACCTTGCTGGGGGCACCCCGTCGAGGGGCGGTGGCCGCAGGCAGGGTCTGGGCCTCAGGCAGCAGCCACCGGGTCTGCACCGGCCCGTCCCTCAGGAGCCCGGCCTGCGCACAGCTGTGTGTCCTTGCTCCTCGGCCTCCCTCCCAGCTCAGCTCCCACCGGTGGGGTTCGGCAGAGGACAGCCCAGGGAGGGTGGGTGCCGCTATGGCCACTGCTGAGCGGCCAGCACTCGCCGTTCTGACCCACGGGGGGCAGCGGGGAGGCCAGCAGCTGGGGGTCCCTGGACGCCTCAGCCTTGGAGCCAGGACACCCTGTACCCCCTCAAGGTCCAGACAGACTGTCCTGGCCAGGCCGGACTTGTCCTCTCTCTCCTGTGCCGAGGCCACGAGGTTCTTCCTTCCTCCCGAGAGCCTGGCCTGGCTCTCTCCGCACAGGGACCCTCTGGCCCTGCGGCCGGGTCCAGGTGCCGGTGACTTCTGTCCCCGTCCCGAGAGCCCCCGTCCCGGGCCGGCGTCCCTGCTCTGCACAGGCACTAGGCCAGGCCTTTGCCCTAGCACGGTGGTCTGCAAACTCATTCGTCCACAGAGCCCAGTACCAACAGGACAACGATTGGAACCTCTTTGGAGAGCCACATTTTTAAAACTTAAACGCCTTCTAATGCCACTTCGTCAACATAGACTTGCTCAGGCCGTGATATTTTGTGGAAGAGCCACACTCAGGGGGCCAAAGAGCCGTGTGTGGCTTGCGAGCCTCGGTTTGCTGACCACCGCCATAGGGCACAGCAGGCACCCTGCTCTCCTCCGGCTGCCTTTCTCCCAGGCCCCAGAGCACAGCTGCCCCCGCTGGCGTGATGGGCGATTGATGAGGCGGGCCTGGCAGCAGGAGGGGGGAGGAGGGAGGGCAGAAAGTGCAGCCGGGCCTTGGGAAAGCTGCCCTCACGGCTCCCACGCCCACGGGGGCTTGGCCCCGGGCACGGGCGCCAGGCTGAGGCCCTGAGCCTGGCGGAGAGGACTGCCGCCAGGGGACAGGGCAGGCGGGGCCTCCGGGCAGGCAGGATGGGCGTCAGCCTAGGAGGACAGGGGGTCGGGGGACATGAGCAGTTGGCTGGCTTGCCTGCTGGTCGAACATCTGGTTGAAGGGACAGTTTGCATATTGGCTTTTTACTCTATAGGATAAACACTGAGTGGCCAGATGATTGTGCATTAAGAGATCATTGTTATCTGGCCACTTGGTGTACATGGCCTCTTCTGACCCACGGAGCCACCTGTGGAAACCTGTTCTTCGGGGAGCCCGGGAGGCGCTGGGGCTGGCTCGGAGTGCCGGGGGCAGGGGCGTGAATGGTGAGGCCAGGCCTCGGCGTCCTGCCCACACCCACCCCACCGCAAAGGAGATGCACACCCATGCAAGGCCGAGGTGTGGGCTGCGGCCCACGGCTGTTTGGCTTGTCCGTGGAACGTGTGGTTTTTTCTCGTTTTTTTCTTTCCACGTAATACTTCTTTCCCCCTAATACATGTTTATTGATGTCAGAGAGGAAGGGAGAAGGAGAGGGAGAGACAGAAACATCCGTGAGGGAGAATCACGGATCGGCTGCCCCCTGCACACCACCCACTGGGAATGAGCCCACAACACGGGTGCATGCCCTTGACCGGGAATCAAACCTGGGACCCTTCCGTCCGCAGGCCGACGCTCTATCCACTGAGCCACACCGGCCAGGGCACATCGTACTTTTTTTAAGTGTGAGCCCGCGTTTTAAACCAGGCGATTACAAACAAGCACCCAGATCTCAGGTGACTCTCATGTCCCCGGAGGCCTGCCTCCGCCTGCCCGGCTGCTGCCCCGGCCCCTCCCGGCCGTGGCCACCCCCGCCTGCACATGGGCCTCGCTCCTCATCCGTCTCAAGCAGAAAGACGAGGCGTGTCCCCGGCCCGAGAGGGAGCCCGAGCCCGTGCCGCCCTGGATCACCGCGCTCTGCATTATTGATCGTCCTCGATTATTGATGAGGATGTGGGTGAGCCACCCACTGGCCACCGAGGGCTTTGGGGGTGCTGCCCTCAGCAAACACAGCAGGAAATGTGACCCCCCCTTTTGGAGAAGAAGGAAGTAACGGCCGCAGGATGGAACCTGGCACCCCGTGTGTGTGTTTCTGCCGGCCGGCCAGACGCACGCTGTGGCGGGTGCTGGCCTGGACGGGGGTGGGTGCAGGGGGGCCCGTCCCTTCCGAATCGCTCTGGCTCCTCAGACGAGGGGTGCTGTGTTGTGGTTTTTATTTTCTTTTTCTTTTTTAAAACATATTTTATTGATTTCTTGCAGACAGGAAGGGAGAAGGATAGGAAGTTAGAAACCTCGATGAGAGAGAAACATCCATCAGCTGCCTCCTGCACACCCCCCCACTGGGGATGTGCCGCAGCCAAGGTACATGCCCCTGACCGAATCAAACCCGGGACCCTTCAGTCCGCAGGCCAACGTTCTATCCACCGAGCCACACCGGTTTTGGCTAGTGTTGTGGTTTTTAAAAGAGGTGGTCAGTGTGAATGTGAGAGGCTTCAGCTGAGAAAAGGCTTTGGAGCTGGTGGACATCCCAAGGCCCCCTCCCTCCAGCTGCTCCCTCTTCCGTGCCTGTCAGCCTCCTCCTGCAGGCAGTCCCCCCCTTGCCTGCCAGCCCCACAGCCAGTAACCAAGGTGTCGTTCCTGGGACTGGAGGGCGGGCCGCTCCGCCGGGGCAGGACCGGGGCGGCCGGGGACGGCCCGGCGACCAGCAGACCCCAGCTGCACTCTCCCCACCCCGCAGAGGAGGCGCTGTGGACGACACGGGCCGACGGGCGCGTCCGCCTGCGCCTGGACCCCAGCTGCCCGCAGCAGCACGCCTACACCGTGCACCAGATGTTCCTCAGGACCCTGGACCAGTACGGCCACCTCCCCGCGCTGGGCTTCAAGCGCCAGGGCTCCTGGGAGCGCGTCACCTACGTGCAGTACTACCAGCAGGCCCGCCGGGCCGCCAGGGGCTTCCTGAAGGTGACGCCCCGAAGGAGACCTGGCCGCCCCTTCCAGGCCTCCCGCCCGCCCGCCCGCCCGCGCTGGGCACGCAGGCCCCTCCCCGAGGACTGACGCCTGGGCCACACAGGGTGGCCGTGCACCCAGGCCTTGCACAGCAGGCGCCTGATAGGGGCTTGGCGTGGTGGTCACATTCAAACCAAGGGCCAGGAGGCGGGTGCCGGGCTGGGGGCAGCAAGGGGCGTGGGGCCTGGGCTCTGAGGTCTTGGAGGGGTCTTGACGGCCACCAGAGGCCCTTGCCCGTCAACTGACCTGGCTGTCTGTCTGTCCGGCCTGCAGCTCGGCCTGGAGCCTGCACGCAGTGTGGCCATCCTCGGCTTCAACTCCCCGGAGTGGTTCTTCTCAGCCGTGGGCACGGTGTTTGCAGGGTGAGCGGCGGGTGGGCCCCCAACGCCCCACCTCTCCCTGGGCCCTCTGCCTGGGCCGCTGTGCCAGCATCTGTGGGAGCCCTGCCTGCCTGGCCTTGGAGCTCTGGGGCCCAGGGCTGGGCAGAGGGGGGCTGTCGGGCCCGCGTGGACACAGGCCTCCGTCCCCTGCAGAGGCATCGTCACCGGCATCTACACCACCAGCTCCCCCGAGGCCTGCCGGTACATCGCCCGGGACTGCCGCGCCAACATCGTCGTGGTCGACGCTCAGAAGCAGCTGGAGAAGATCTTGAAGGTTTGGCGGGGAGGGAGGCAGCGTCGGGGTGGAATTGGAGGATCCTCGGAGACATACTAGCTTGCAGGGAACTTCCTACCCCCCCTCCTTGCAGAGTCCCCTTCCTCCTCAGTCACCCCCGTGCACACGCAGACCCATTTGCCAGATCAGAATACTGAGGCCAGAGAGACGCATCTTTGCCAGCCATGATGTGAGGGCCAGGCCCGGCGGGCTGGGGTCCCCTGCCCGGAGAAGGGTCGTGTGCCTGTGGCTGGCACGGGACCCTGACACCCTGGGTCCTCAGGTCTTGCTCCCAGGCACGGGCCGAGAGGGCCGCAGGGAGGCTGTGTTGGGGCGTCTGCAGGAGCTGGAGCCTCCTGAGCCAGGGGTCTCGCTTGGAGGGGCTGCCTCTGCCTCTGCGTGCTGGTCAGGCTGCCCTGACGGACCTTGTCCACGGGCCCGGGCATGTGTGAGGCGCCAGCTCCCAGCTCAGGGCCCTGGTCTGTGGGAGAATGAGTGAGACCCTCTCGTGCGGGCACAAGGACCTGGTGTGTTTTTACTGTCTACACTCTTCATGGGGTCCCTGACCCAGCCAGGGGGCTGCTCTCCCACCTGGGGACCCGGCCCTCACAGCCCCCAGGACCCCATGCTTCAGGACCTCCTGTTCTGAGTGCCGGTCTGTCTGGTTGGGTCGAAGCTGGGGATTGGTGTGGATAAATTCAGCCCAGAAGGACCTGCGCTGGGAACCCCCTTTCCCCTTCCCCGTCCCACAAAGCCCCAGCCCCTCACGACACGAATGAAAGTCAGAGTCAGAGGGTGGTGGTGGGTTCCTGGCCTGCTAGGTGCCCCAAGCTCAGTGGGGCCTGGCCTCCTCACAGTGCTCCCCTCCAACCCCGGGGCCGGGGGGGCTGTGAGAGCTTCAGGGGCCCCCAGGAGGCTGTTTCCATCCCTCGGGGAGGCAGCACCCCTCAGCGATGTAGCTCTAACCCACGTGCCGCTCCCAGGCCCACAGGCAGCTGCCGCTGAGGCCGGGGATTAGGAAATACAGCGCCTGGTGATCACCCCGATTAAAGCTGTTACCCAAGTGTCCGGACGAGCACAGAGGCCGACGGGCTCTGGGGTGCCGATCCCTTCGTGAATAGCCAGGCCGGACATCCTGTCACGCCCCTCTCACCCATGCACTCTGCACTGAAATATTTTTAAAATATTTTTATTGATTTTTTACAGAGAGGAAGGGAGAGAGAGAGAATTAGAAACATCGATGAGAGAAACATCGATCAGCTGCCTCCTGCACGCTCTCCACTGGGGATGTGACTGCAGCCAAGGTACATGCCCTTGACCGGAATCGAACCAGGGACCCTTCCGTCCGCAGGCTGATGCTCCATCCACTGAGCCACACCAGCCAGGGCATGTGCTGAAATATTTGCAGGTAGACCTCCGACAGTGCCCTTTCCATCCCTGAAAATGCTGAAAAGGGACATTTTTCGTAAAAGATCGCAGTCACTGTGTCACGTCCAACAAGCAAGACCCCTCCCCCAGAGTCTCTCTCTGTCGGGGTTCGGATCAGAACCCAGCCCAGCCCCATGTCTCTCGGTATCTGAATTCCAGTCAAAGCCCCACCTGCTGCTCCTCCAGCCACAGATCAGGGTGTCCCGACCAGCGGCCTCAGTACCACCTGAGAGCTGGTTAGAAATGGGGGGTCCCTGCCCTGGCCGGTGTTGCTCAGTGGGTAGAGTGTCAGCCTGCTGACTGAAGGGTCTAAGTTTTTATCCCGGTTAAGGGCACGTGCCTGGGTTGCGGGTTTGATCCTCAGTGGGGGGGCGTGCAGGAGGCAGCCGGTCTGTGATTCTCTCATGATGAATATTTCTAGCTCTCTCCCCCTCTTCCTTCCTTTCTGAAATCAATAAAGAAATATATATTTTTTTTAAAAAGAAAGAAATAGCCAAACTCAGTTTGACTCAGTGGATAGAGTGTCGGCCTGCGGACTGAAGGGTCCCGGGTTCGATTCCGGTCAAGGGCATGTACCTTGGTTGCGGGCACATCCTCAGTAGGGGGTGTGCAGGAGGCAGCTGATGGATGTTTCTCTCTCATCAATGTTTCTGACTTTCTGCCTTCCTCTCTGTAAAAAATCAATAAAATATATTTTTATTTATATTTTTATTTTTTTATATATTTTATTGATTTTTTACAGAGCGGAAGGGAGATGGATAGAAAGTCAGTCCGAAGTCCGACGCTCTATCCACTGAGCCAAACCGGTCTCGGCAATAAAATATATTTTTTTAAAAAAAGAGAAAGAAATAGGGTCCCCTGCCTGGGGAGTGTACCTCAGAGCATCGGTCTGCGGAGTGAAGGGTCCCAGGTTCGATTCCCGCTCGGCACAGGCCCGGGTTGCAGGGTTGATCCCCAGTGTGGGGCGTGCCGGAGGCAGCTGATCCATGGTTCTCTCTCTCCCTCACCTTCCTCCCTGAAATCAATAAAAGTAAAGAATAAAAAGAAATGTGGGTCCTCAGGCCCCATCCCAGACCCGTCACCTCAGAAGCTCAGGGTGTGGGCCCCGCAGCCTGCATCCAACACGCCCCCGGGCTCATGGGTGAGAGCCTCCGGAATCGGGGTCACCGGCCTCCCACACCTCAGTTCTGTGCCGGCTGACCCCCGAGATCACGCGGGCCGTGTGTTTCGGAACACTGTGGGCAGGAGCTCCCTGGGGTGGTGCTGTCCCCTCACCTGGCACCATTTCGCCAGGCAGGTGAGGGCAGGCGGAGATGCCGCAATTCCCTGAGGGCACTGGTGCCAGGAGCGCGACCTTTGCCTGAATTAATTATTTCATGAGCAAGGGCCTCTTCTCCTGCGCTTCCTCTTCTGTCCGCAAGGGGGTTCTGTGCCACCTGACACTCCCCTCGGTGCAGAGCAGGTGTGGGGGCCGTCAGCATCATGGTGGACAGCAGTGGTCGGCAAACTCATTCATCCACAGAGCCAAATATCAACAGTGCAACGACTGGGATTTCTCTTGAGAGCCAAGATTTTTAAACTTAAACTTCTTCTAACGCCACTTCTTTAACATAGACTCGCCCAGGCCATGGTGTTTCGAGGAAGAGCCACACTCCAGGGGCCAGAGAGCCGCATGTGGCTCGCGAGCCGCAGTTTGCCAGCCACTGGTGTACAGGAATCGTTTGTCAGATCAAGCCTCCCCCAGGGTGTGTTTTTGTTTTTTTAAGATATTTTTACTGATTTTAGAGAGGAAGGGAGAGGGAGAGGGAGAGAGGGAGAGATACATCAGTGACAAGAGAGGATCACGGATTGGCTGCCTCCTGCACAGCCCACACTGGGGACCGAGCCTGCCACCTGGGCGTGTGCCCTGATCGGGGATCGAACCCTGACCTCCTGGTCCCTAGGTCGATGAGAGACCCTCCGCGGCACAAAGGAGCCGGCTGGCCTCACCGTGGGGCTGGACCTGTGCCCCGGGGAGTGGCCCGTGCGGGCCTGAGAGGACGCGTTCTGCCGTGGTGGGCGCTGCGGGCTGGAATGCGCCTCCGGTTAGCGATGTCAGGAAGGTGGATGGGGTTCCTTGTTGCCATCGACATCCGTGTTGTCTTCTGCCCCCCCGCTTTCCCCCGCTCGGCTCTGTCCCCCGGGCGTGGGGCACCTGAGCTGTGTTTCTCTCCTGCTCCCTCCCCCGTCCTGCCGGGTCAGAGGCTGACTGGGGAGCCCAATGACCTTTGCCACGGAGCCTCTCCCCAGGGGACGGGCCCCCAGCGTCGGCTCCTCTCGGGGGGTGACCTTCCCGTTCTCCGCGGAACTCTGTGTCTGTCGCAGATCTGGCCAGACCTGCCCGACCTGAAGGCGGTGGTGACTTACGGGGAGCCTCTTGTGCGGAGAGTGGCCAACGTGTACACGGTACGGGCAGAGGCTTGGGCGCCCGGGGTGGTGGTGGGGGTCCCATCAGGGGCACCAGCTGACCCGCCTGCTCTCCCCACCCCACTCAGATGGAGGAGCTCCTGGAGCTGGGGTGCCAGGTGCCCGAGGAGGACCTGGACTCTGTCCTCAGCACCCAGCAGCCCAACCAGTGCTGCGCGCTGGTCTACACGTCCGGCACCACCGGCAGCCCCAAGGGCGTGATGCTGAGCCAGGACAACGTAGGCCGCACCCCGGGCTGGGCTGGGAGCAGGACGAGGGGGACAGACTCTGGCTGTGGTCCTCACCAAACCCAGCACCGAGGGGTGGGGGTAGGGGTGGGGCTGCCCATGGGGGTTTCCTGCAGAGAAGCCCGGGAGGGGGGGCAATCACTCCAGGGGCCCCCCAGTGAAAGAGCCCGGCCCCGACACCTGGAGCTGAGCACCTCCGGGTGGCGTGTCGACTGCCCCCCGCCCCGTGTCCTCAGATCACCTGGACGGCGCGGTTCGGCAGCCTGGCCGGCGGCATCCAGCCCGCCGAGGTGCAGCAGGAGAGGGTGGTCAGCTACCTGCCGCTCAGCCACATCGCCGCCCAGATCTACGACCTGTGGACGGGCATCCAGTGGGGGGCCCAGGTCTGCTTCGCCCAGCCCGACGCCCTGAAGGTCAGTCTGCCCGCTGCCCGCACGGGGGTCCCCGATGTGTGCCGGGCCAGGTGTGCGTTTGGGGCTGCCCCGGCTCCCCATCCCGTGTCAGTCAGGATCCTTTCCCTGCAGTCAGCCGAGGGGGAGACCGGTGACCTTCCGTGCGGGTGCGGGGGAGTCCCGTCAGTCGTTCTGTGGGCCGCGGCCGAGCAGCAGCCGCAGAGGGCTCACTGATGATCATGCGTGCCCCCACTACCACCCTGCCCTGCCCCTGCCTCGTCTGCTACCTGTCCTCTGGGCCAGTCTTTTATTTTTTTAAATACACTTTTATTAATTGCAGAGGGGAAGGGAGAGGGAGAGATAGAAACATCAATGATGAGAGAGAATCACCAATCAGCTGCCTCCTGCACACCCCCCACTGGGGATGTGCTCGCAACCAAGGTACGTGCCCTTGAGCGGAATCGAGCCCAGGACCCTTCAGTCCGCAGGCCGACGCTCTATCCACTGAGCCACACCGGTCAGGGCCCTGGGCCTGGCTTTTAGCACCAGGACTTCCCCAGCCCCAGGTGGCTCCAGGGACCTCTCATTGGTCCAGGTGGGGTCACTTGTCGACCCCTGACCCAGCCACGGCTTAGGGGGCAGGGGTCGCCACTGAGCAGCATCAGGTTCTATTGGAGGAAAGAGCAGCCCCAGCCGCAGCCTGAGCCCTGCGATGCGGGCGGGTGCGTGGGCGCCGTTCCGCACGGGAGCCGGTGCCTGAGCTGGGTGCGCGCCCACCCTGGCGGGGGCCTCCTGCGGCGCCGGCTCTGACCAGCGGCCTCTCTCTGCTGGGGACAGGGCAGCCTGGTGGACACGATGCGGGAGGTGGAGCCCACGTCACACATGGGGGTGCCCCGTGTGTGGGAGAAGATCATGGAGCGCATCCAGGAGGTGGTGGCTCAGTCTGGCTTCCTCCGGCGCAAGATGCTCCTGTGGGCCATGTCGGTGATGCTGGAGCACCACCTCAGCTGCCCCAGCAGGTACGGAGCGGGGTCACAGCCCCTGTGCGCAGCCCCCATCCCCCACCGCCTGTCTGCGCTGGGAGCCTGTGCAGAGTCCTGTCCTCTCCAGGCCCCGCCCTCTCCCAGGCCCCACTGAGCTTGGGGTGCCTGACGGGCCAGGAACCACCACCACCCTCTGATTCCGTGTTGTGAGGGGCTGGGGCTTTGGGGGACGGGGAAGGAGACGGGGTTTCCCAGCGCAGTTCCTTCTGGATGAATCATCCACACCCCAGTCCCCTCGCCCAGTCCCCAACTTCAATCCGACCAGAACAGGAGGTCCTGAAGCATGGGGTCCGGGGTTCCGTCAGGCCCGGGTCCCCAGGCGGGCGGGCAGCCCCCGGCTGGGGCAGGGACCCACCATGAGTGTAGACAGAAACACACCAGGTCCCTGTGCCGGCGAGAGGGTCTCAGCTCATTGTTAACCTTTTATTTATCGCACTGATTTTTCACAGAGAGGAAGGGAGAGGCATAGTTAGAAACATTCACCAGCTGCCTCCTGCACACCCCCCACTGGAGATGTGCCCCAAAACTGAGGTTCATGCCCTTGGCTGAAATCGAACCCGGGACCTTTCAGTCCGTAGGCCGACGCTCTATCCACGGAGCCACACCGGCCAGGGCTCAACATTTTTTCTTGTTGATTTTAGAAATTGTATTGATGTCAGAGAGGAAGGTGAGGAAGAGATAAACATCAGTGAGAGAGAATTGCTTTAATGAGACTACGTGTGTATTGTTTTCTCTGTGGTACCCCCCCACCCAGTGACCAGAAGCCCCTGGGGGCCCGGCTGGCGGACCGCCTGGTGCTGGCCAAAGTGCGCCAGGCGCTGGGCCTAGGCAGGTGCCAGAAGAGCTTCTACGGAGCGGCCCCCATGGCCGCCGAGACCCAGCGCTTCTTCCTGGGCCTGGACATCCGCCTGTACTCGGGCTACGGCCTCAGCGAGACCTCGGGCCCCCACTTCATGTCCAGCCCCTGCAACCACCGGCTGTACAGGTACGCGGGGGCCTGCCCGCGCCCACCCCGCCCACCCCCCCTTCCCAGGGGCCCCTCACTGCCCACGGCTTGGAGCTCTGGCCCCAGGCTGTGGGGTCCCTAGAACTGAGCCCCCACCAGGCTTCCGTCCAGGGAGCTGGTCTCTGTAGTGTTCCCCGGTCTGTGGTGGGGTGCCCCGCATCGCTGAGAGCACAGGTAGGAGCCGGGGCAGGGCCGGCCTCTGGTGGGCAGAGAGGACGGTCAGGGCTAAGAAGGGAGTGAAGGTCCCTACTCAGCTGTCCCAGAGCCTGAGTCATCTCATACGGACAGACATTCTCATTCACTCATTCATTCATTCATTCGTTCTCCTGGCTCTGATTCTGAACGCCCCTGGCAGAGTGCGAGAGGCCTGGGAGGGGCACCTCCGGCCCTCCCCTCGGTGAAGACTGAGGAGTTGGGGATCCCGGGCCCCTCAGGGGCTGATCCTCGGGCACGGAGGACCTGGCTCCCTGATCAGGCCTCTGTCTCTGCACGCCCCCCCCCCCAGCAGTGGCAGGGTGGTGCCGGGCTGCCGGGCGAAGCTGGTGAACCAGGACACGGACGGCATTGGCGAGATCTGCATGTGGGGCCGCACCGTCTTCATGGGCTACCTGAACATGGAGGGCAAGACGCGCGAGGCCATCGACGCCGAAGGCTGGCTGCACAGCGGGGACCTGGGCCGCCTGGACAGCGACGGCTTCCTGTACATCACGGGGCGCCTCAAAGGTGTGTGTGTGGGGGGCAGGGTGAGGGGGCGGGGTGAGGGGACCATCACCATTTACACCCGGCTTCCTGTACATCATGGGGCGCCTCAAAGCTGAGAGGGGGCCGCGGGGGGGGGGGGGGCACCAGCCGTGCACAGAGGGGACACGCAGGAGGGGGGGGTCAGAGGGGCTCCAGGGGTGTGGCCCTGGTTCAGCCCGGCCGGCCTCGCCCCCAGAACTGATCATCACGGCGGGCGGGGAGAACGTGCCCCCGGTGCCCATCGAGGAGGCGGTGAAGACGGAGCTGCCGCTCATCAGCAGCGCCATGCTCATCGGGGACCAGAGGAAGTTCCTGTCCATGCTGCTGACCTTGAAGGTGGGTCCACGCCGCGCATGCTGGGTCGGGACCGGGTTCAGGAACTAGCCGTCCCCCAGGGACGTCCTCGGCCCTCCAGGGGTGCAGGTGGCAGCGCGCTCTTGGGACTGCCTCCCTGTCCCCCGCCATCGGCCAGCCACGCGGCTCCAGCTGCTGTTCTGGGCTCACGGTGTTGCGCAGAGGTCTCTTGGCTCTGAGCTCAGACCTCTGCTCCTTCCACCCGTGGGGGGGGGGGGCAGCCACACGCCACTCCGCAGCTTCAGGCCCCGCCTCCCGGCTCCCGCAGCGACTCCCCGGGGCCGGCCCTGTCCCGCGGGCTGACGGTGTCCGGTTTGCAGTGCACGCTGGACCCGGACACGTGCGAGCCGACCGACGCGCTGACGGAGCAGGCGGTGGAGTTCTGCCAGCGGGTGGGCAGCAGGGCCACGCGGGTGTCGGAGATCGTGGGCCACAGGGACGCGGCCGTGTACCGGGCCATCGAGGAGGGCATCCGGCGGGTCAACGGGCACGCGGCCGCCCGGCCCTACCACGTCCAGAAGTGGGCGATCCTCGAGCGGGACTTCTCCGTTTCGGGCGGAGAGCTGGGTAGGCCGGCTTTGCTCTTACTCCCCGTTCGGGGCGGGGGGGGGGAGGACCCGTCAGTGCCAGCGGCGGTGGATGAGGTCTGGGCCAGAACTTGTCAGTGGACCTGTGACACCCGGTGGTGGCGGCGGGACCGCTGTCCCCGGGATCACCAGGGGCCGCCTGCCTCTCATGGGTGAGACCCCGAAACCTAGTCAGCACCCCTGGCAAGTCGGGGTGCAGGCCCTCAGAGCCGGAAGGGCCCGTGGCACAGCCTCGGTGAGGGCAGGCCCTCCCGCGGCGTCTCTGGCGCTTCAGGGCGCAGAGCTGGCAGTGCCACTCCGAGACGCCCTTGGACCTCAGGCTGGCGCGTGGGGCCGCCCGGCCCAGCACTGAGCGCAGCCGGCCAGACCCATGTCCTCGCTCAGCCGTCCCCACAAAGGACTCGGTCTGGCGGCTCGTTACACCGCCCAGCGCGGGCGAGCACAGAGGGGCCATCCCGCTCCCGGGCCGTGTGTCGGTCATGTCCCCCTGCTCTGGGCATGCCCTCCCGTCTCGGGGGCAGAGCATCACGTCCAGTGCGGGTAGAGCGGGCATGTCGGTCGCTGCTGCGCAACATGTCACCCAGAACTCCACCGCTCGGGACGCAGGTGCTGGTCGGCATTTTTGGGGTCAGCAGCCCGGCAGCTCGCGGGCGGTGCCGGCTGGGGTCTCTCCTGAGGTTCCAGAAGTGTCAGTGGGCAGGGCCCCCTCGGGGTGTGGGACAGACGGGGGCCTCTCCGGGGCTGCCCCAGACACAGGCCTGGAAGCCAGGGCAGGACCCCCGTCTTACTGTTCGGTGACAAGTCATTTGTTCAAGTACACGGAGGTCAGAGACAGGTGCAGGTCAGCGGTCAGGGGCCTGGACATGCTCTCACTGCAGGAGGGAAAGGTCACTTGGCCGGCTCGGGGGGCCGGCTCCCGGGCGGTGTGGCTCCATTCTGGGGACAGGACTCCCCACTCTGGATCCTGTCTGCAGGCCCCGGGTCCCTCACACTCGCGTCCCTCCCGTTCCCCGTCCAGGCCCCACGATGAAACTGAGGCGGCCGGCGGTCCTGGAGAAATACAAGGACATCATCGACTCCTTCTACCGGGAGTGAAGGTGCAGGGCCCCCAGCGCCTCCTGCCCCCTGCTCTTCGGCCGGCAGTGGGGGCCCGGCACCCACCTTCGCGGCTGCAGGCCAAGCAGCTGGCCATCAAGAAGTTCCCGTGCGCGTAGTTGTAGTTTTCTGCGTTGCTGCGTGTTCAGGAGACAGGCCAGCTCCCCTTCCAGCACTGAAGGCCGATAGCAGCTGGCTGGCAGGATGGGGGGGGGGGGGGGAGGCCACAGGGGAATCCTCGCTGTCACTCCCTCCCTCCCGCTGGAATCTGCGGGCGGGGAGCCCATCACTCCTGCCCGGAGCCGGGGCTCCTCACGCACTCGCCCTCACAGCTGCTCCGCCCTAGAGCTGCTGCCGCCGCCACCTGTGCCCTTAACGTGTGCCCGGACATTAAACTTCTTAACCCGCTGTCGGCAGGGCCTGGCGATCATTTTGTTGGCTGAGCAGGTGGAAGCAGTCCGGGGGGAGGGTCTTTAGCCCCCAGGATTGCATACAGTGGGCACAAGTGACCCTGAGTGCCCGAGTAGCAGAGGGGCTGTGCCAGCATGCTGCCCCCAGTGCTCCAGGCCCTGAGGGGGAGGGGAGGGGAGGGGAGGGCAGGGGAGGGGAGGAGAGGGAGAGGAGAGCAGTCAGCTCAGGAACTCTTTATTCTTTAGCATGAGCAGAGGCGTGCGTTCGAAGCCAGTAAAGCGGAAGCAGCAGTTACACAGCAAATACAGGGTAGCGGGTGGGTCGGGGACCAGCCTGAGCGCACCAGACTGGGGTGTCATCAGGGACCCCGGGGCCTGGGCGCCTCCTGCCAAGCACAGGTCGGCGTGGCTCCACGAGGGGCCAGGGCTCGTGGCTGCCTGTCGATGATGGTGACCCAGCCCCGGAGGGTTTAGAACCAGCATGGGGGACGCGGGGGGGTCAGGCTGAGCCACTGCCCTGCAACCTCCTGGTGGCGGTGCTGGGCAGGGTGGCCGTGGAAAGATAACGGCGTGGTCGGGCCTTCCAGTGGGACCGGTGGAGTGTGGCCGTGCACGGTCAGTCGCCACGTCCTGCACGTCGGTCAGCTCAGTGGCTCCCGGCGACGCTGGGCGTGTCGGGCCTGCCCTTCGAGACACGCTCAGGCGGAGTCCAGGTGACCGGGACCGAGCCAGCGCCGCGTCTGTCCCCCGACGGCTACAGCTCGGCTGCTTGGGGCTCCGCCGTCGTCACTCCTCCATCACTCACAGGAAAGGCCCGTCCACCTCCCGCATCGTCCACGGACCAGTCACCGTGTGACTCGGACTTCCTGTGCCCGCTCACGTGGTAAGAATGTCATCGTGCGCTCTTACGTCAGTATTGTTTTATTTCTGTTATGTTTCACAAGCTAAGGAAAACCTTTCTTCAGACAGTTAGTTAGGTGTGTTCTGATTAATCCTATTTACAGCGGAGGAGAAACTGTGTAACTGGAGTGTAAAATGGTTAACAATGGCAATGACACAGTCCGCTTGGAGTTTGAAAAATGTGAACCAAACAGACACCGATAAACCGGGCGGACACGCACTGGGACGTCCCGGGAGCAGACTCTGCGTTGCCGGCACCCTCCGCCCAGGCTGAAAGGCCGACAGGAGTGGGCTCAGCCGGGGCGTGCGCGCAGGCGGCCGAGTGCGGCGTCAGGAGGGGCCGGTGTGGACATGCTGGTGAGAGCCTTACTCCATGTCCTTCACCCGCTGGCAGATTTCGTTCGTGAAGTCCGAGCACGTGGCGTTGCCTCCCAAGTCCTTTGTCAGGCTCTGAGGGCGGGAAAGCAGAATAGAACCGATCGCACGGAGCCAGAGCAGGCGGGGTCTGCTGACAGCACCGCCGGTCCGGGGAGCGAGCGAGGACTGGCTGCCCTCGCCCAGTTCCTCCCACCACTCAGGGCGCCCGCCGCGCGCCTGGCAGGACAGGCCCCGAGGAAGCTCTGAGGACGGACACTCACACCAAACCAGGGACTCGTGACTCTCCTGCACAATTCCTAACGTTTAAGCTTAAAAGGCATCTGGATCTGTTTTGGAGGCTGGGAAACACTGAGGTAGCATGTCAATCACAGCCGCTGCTTTCCACTGGCCCCTCCCCTGGCCACGCCCACACAGACCTCCATGTACTCTCCCACCGCGGCGTTCTGCTAACCAGCAGCCCCCTGTGCTCTCCCTGCGGCTCTGTCAGTTAAACTCAGACACAGCAGCACCAGAATAAAACACGCAAATCCCCACGCCCTTCTGTCGGGCTGCCTGCTGTGAAAGACGAGTCCGTGTCGTGCCTGCTGGCCGCTGAGAGGGGATTTCAGGTGGCAGGGCTGCTTCTACAGGAGCCCACCCTGAACACGGGGCTGCGTGCAGCACAGCCGCCACAGCGCCAGGGTGTGTGAGAGGTGGGGCCACCTGGACGAGGAAGGGCCTGGGGACAGGGCTGGTGTCCTGCACGGCGGTGAGCATGCTCAGTGCACTTCAGAACGGTCAGCGAGGCACGAGGCGTGTGCTGTGATTTAGAAAGGAAGAGGCCTCGGAGGGCGGGTGACCACCCTCCTCTGGGCCCCCGGCGCCCGAGGACAGTGACACTCCCGGCCGTGACCCCGCTCTGCCACGTGGACTGAGGCCTTAGACGTGATGTAGTCTCTGTGCCTCAGTTTCCTCGTCTATGGAACAGGGGTTACTGTAGGATCCGCCTCACAGAGCAGCGTGTGTGTGCTTTATCAGCCTGACTAAACTGCAAGCACCCCGTTAACATGAGTCATTCATGCTCTACTAGAGGCCCGGTACGCGAAGATTCGTGCCAGAACGGCCTTCCTTCCCCTGGCTGCCGGCACCGCCTTCGCTCCGCCCGGACCTCCCACGCTGCCCAGAAGCCCAGAGCTGCTGGGGCGGTGCAGAATGGTTGCATCGTTGCCACAGCGATAACACAAGCATCCCACCTGTCCCACCCCCAGCTGCGCGATGCCTGCTTATGCAAATTACCCTGCCATCTTTATCAGGCTAATTTGCATACTCACTCCTGATTGGTGGGTGTCACAAAGGTATGGTCAATTTGGATCTTCCTATTTTATTAGGTAGGTGTTTCTGGTGCACGTGGCATGACGTCTAATACGTGTCGTAGACACATCTGCCTCTACCTACCGCTCACTTCAGAGCTCCTGGAGGCCCCAGACCTTATCTTGTTCCTCAGTGTGTTCGTTTTCCTACCTTATAACACACTGTGCAACATACCGTATAAAATACACCGTAGCTTTTGGCTGGGAGGAGAAAAAAGCCAGAGAAATGTAACGGCCTTGGGCAAGACCCCATTGCCATCCAGGGGACACTAGGGCCTGTGCTGGCTCCGCCTCCCAACCTCTGCAGCTCTCGGCGCCTCACAGCCCTCCCCTGTGAAACACGCGGCCCCTCCCTCAGCAAACACACGGATGTGCGCACCCCCGCGTTCGCACACCCGGGACCTCGAGGAGGAAGCAGTGCTCGTCAGTCCCCCAGGCTGCAGGCCCACCCCTGCCTGCCCTCCCCAGGTGAACCTCACGGATGACACGCGGGCGACGTGGCACGGTACCTTGCCTCCCTTAATAGTCGCAAAACAGGCGGCCTCGATGCGCCCGGCGTGGTCGAACATCCCCATGTGGCGCAGCATCATCACCGCGCTGAGCAGCAGGGCCGTGGGGTTGGCCATGTCCTTGCCCGCGATGTCGGGGGCCGTCCCGTGGACCTGTGGGGGCCGGGGGGTGGGGGGGACGCGCAGGGGGCACAGTCAGGGGCACGGAGGCAGCCTCCTCCGGGCGCCCCATGGGAGACCCTGGGCAGCGGCTGCTCCCCCCTCATCGGACAAAGGCTGGAAATAAGGCCGAACAAACAAAAGGTGAGAATAGCTCTGTTTTTAAAATCGCCAAACTACGGACTAACCGCCTGTATCAACTTCTGCCAAAACGTTTTCCCCTAAGTAACAGGACAGTGAATGAACGCCCGAGCGAATAATGAAGCCTCCACAAAGCATCACTCTCTCAGCGAGAAAACCGAGGTCACACGTGTTTATACGGCCCCTCCCGCTCCGCACGCCGTCGGCCGCACTCGGCTTTGGGCGTCAGCAGGGTCCTTACCGACTCGAAGATCGCCACCCCGTTGGCGCCAATGTTGCCACTCGGTGTCACGCCGAGACCTCCGATCAGCCCCGCACACAGGTCGCTGGGGCAGAAAGGACGTCAGGCATCGGCGTGAAAGACAAAACATCTCCCCCGGCACCTTGTCTTCAGCCTTTAACACCCTCCTCCATGAGAAAGACCAGGCCCCCCGGAGACACGGCCGGCCCGGGACGAGTTGGGAGAGTCAGGAGCACAGGGCCCCACGGAGACACGGCCGGCCCGGGACGAGTTGGGAGAGTCAGGAGCACAGGGCCCCACGGAGACACGGCCGGCCCGGGACGAGTTGGGAGAGTCAGGAGCACAGGGCCCCCCGGAGACACGGCCGGCCCGGGACGAGTTGGGGAGTCGGAGGAGCCAGCGCAGGGCCCCTGACGGACGGTGATGGATGCAACCACTGAATGGACAGAATCCTGGCGGACTGGCACAGACACACAGGGAAGGAAAAGCTGTGCCACAGAACCCCAGCTGATACGTGAGAAGGAGGGACTCAAAGTCACCACGTGGCCATCATACATGTGAGTGTGCAGAAGGGGAGAAGCACCAGAAAATGTGGCCAGAGGTGACCCCTGTGCTGAGGACATGGGAACTCTGTGTCCCTCGCTCGCTGCTTCCCTGCCAGTCGGAAATGATGTCCAAAGTCACCAAAAATTTATACAAAAGACCACCCCGACCCAGCAATACAGGAACCACGGAGCCAGCCCCCCGGCCAGCGGCACCTGTGGAGGCCGTGAAGCACAGGCCGAGACCCGGCCCACGCAGCACACGCGTGAAGAAGGCACCGTGTGCATGGCCACCACCACCCGGACGGTCACAGCTCGCCGTCCAGCCCCCAGCCAGCACCCCTTCCTTCTGGGCACCCCTAAAGCCCCTCCAGGCGCGCAGGCGCCGCCTACCTCAGGATGTCTCCGTACAAGTTCGGCATGACCAGGACGTCAAACTGGGACGGGTCCTGGACCATCTGTCAGAGACACGTCGTGTGCCCTCAGCCGTCCACACCTCACGCGCAGACACGCCACCCGCCCACCCAGGGGGCCCAGGGCCGTGCGAGCGCGGACTCACATTCAGACACACCGTGTCCAGGTACATCTCGTTGAACTTGATGTCTTTGCAGTTCTCCGCCACCTCCCTGCACTTCTGCAGAAAGAGCCCATCGGACATGCGCCTGCGTTGGACCAAACAGAAGCCGTTGAGAGCAAACACTTGTAGAAAGAAAAGCATCAAACCAGATATAAAGCGGGTTCAAGAAATGGAGTCCCAGCCCTGGCCAGTGTGGATAGAGCATTGGCTTGCGGACTGAAAGGTTCCGGGTTCGATTCCAGTCAAAGACACATGCCCAGCTTCGCGATCCCCAGTAGGAGGAATGCAGGAGGCAGCCAATCAATGATCTGCATCATTGATGTTTCCAGCTCCCTCTCCCTTCCTTTCTGAAATCAACAAAAATATGTAAAAATAATAAAGTAAATTTTTTAAAAATATATTTTATTGATTTTTTACAGAGCGGAAGGGAGAGGGATAAAGTCAGAAACATCAATGAGAAACATCGATCAGCTGTCTCCTGCACGCCCCCCCACTGGGGATGTGCCCGCAGCCAAGGTCCATGCCCTTGACCAGAATCGAACCTGGGACCCTTCAGTCCGCAGTCCGAGGATCTATCCACTGAGCCAAACTGGTCTCGGCATAAAGTAAATTTTTAAAAAAGAAAAGAAACTGAGTCCCAGAAGCCCAGATGGGTCACGTCACTTACAGTGAAATTATGTTTCAGGAAGTAGCAGCAAGAATTGAGAAAAAACGCTCTAGCCAGTTTGGCTCAATGGATAGAGCGCCGGCCTGCAGAGCGAAGGATCCCAGGTTCCATTCTGGTCAGGGCACAGGCCTGGGTTGCCGGCTCGATCCCCAGTAGGAGGCATGCAGGAGGCAGCCGATTCATGATTCTCTCTCATCACTGATGTTTCTCTCTCTCTTCCTCTCCCTTCCTCTCTGAGATCAATAAAGAACTATGATAAAAAATAAGAACTAAGAAACACCTACTAATGAGAAAGTGCAAATTGCTCTACAAGGTTAACTTCTCCTTGGTCTGCGTGTTTGACGGGTCACACGCCCAGCACGTCCCCCAGGTTGGGAGCCTGTGTCTGACATGCACAGCGGCCGGGACGGCGGGCCAAGGGGAAGGGACGCTGCGGGGTGATGCACACACAGCACCGGCACCGGCACCGGCGCGAGGCCAGTTCCCGCCCCAGCACGTGGCCCTTCAGAGCCGCTCTCGGGGCCCTTCCGCTGGTATTCCTCAGCCCTCCTCGCCTCCCGGGACCTGCATCCCTGCCCTCCCCCAATCCGCTCCAGTCACCACGGAGAGGCATGTAAAGGAGGGGAGACGCCCCCCCACCCGGGTACGGGTGGTTTAGAGACCCCAGGAGCCCGTGACCAGCCGGGCAGAGGGCAGCCGCCCCCGCGCCCCGCCCCCGGACGCCGCTGGACCCACATGATGTTGGCCTTGTGCACGGCGGTGACATTGCTGCGGTGGTTGTTGCGGGCGTACTCGAAGGCGAACTCCGCGATGCGCTTGCTCGCCTGCTCGGTGATGAGTTTGATGCTCTGCACGACGCCATCCACGATCTGAAAAACAGAGGCCTGCGTGCTGGACGGGCACAGCCAGCCGCCCGGGGCAAAGCGGGCTTGCGCTGTGCCAGCACCCGTGGGTGGCAGTGGGGGGGGGTCACAAGGACCCATTGCACGGATGGGGAAACTGAAGTAGCTGCTGAGGTGGCCACCTGCCCGGGAGCACCACCGTGAGGTCCGGATTGAAAACTCAAACGGGGGGGTGTTCCCAGAACCAAGACCAACACCCACACCTCAGAGGCCAAGGTGAAGGAACTCCGATGCTCCGGTGGGAACCCGAACAGCTGGCCAGGCGCACGGGAAGCAGCCGCGTGGGGGTGACGGGTGCTGGGAGGGACGTACCACGTGCTCGATGCCGCTGTACTCGCCCTCCGTGTTCTCTCGGATGGTGACGATGTTCACGTCGTTGTACGGGGTCTTGTAGCCTTCGATGGAGACGCATGGCCGGACGTTGGCGTAGAGGTCGAAGGTCTTACGCAGCAATAAGTTCATGGACGGGTGGCCTGCGGCTATCGGGGTCTTTAAAGGACCTGCAATGAAGAGCCTCAGATGACAACTGGATCCCTCCTTTTTTTTTTTTTAAAATGTATTTTATTGGTTTTTTATAAAGAGGAAGGGAGAGGGAGAGAGATAGAAACATTGATGAGAGAGAAACATCCATCAGCCGTTTCCTGCACACCCCCCACGGGGATGTGCCCGCAGCCAAGGTACATGCCCTTGACCGGAATCGAACCCAGGACCCTTCAGTCCCCAGGCTGACGCTGTCCACTGAGCCACACCGATAAGGGCTCCCCTCTCCTTTATAAACACAAGTGCCTAGTGTTTTACTTGAAATCCCACTTTGACCCGGCCAGTGGTTGAGCATCAACCCAGGAGCCAGGAGGTCCGGGTTCGATTCCGATCAAGGGCACAGGCCAGGGTTATGGGTTCCCAGTGGGGAGCATGCAGGACGCAACTGATGAATGATTCTCTCATCATGGATGTTTCTATCTCTCTCTCTCTCTCTCCCGCTTCCTCTCTGAGATCAATAAAAAGGTAATAAGGAGGCGAAAGATAAGCCTCGGTCAAGATAAATGTACTTTTGCCAAAACCGGTTTGGCTCAGTGGACAGAGCGTCGGCCTGTGGACTGAAAGGTTCCGGGTTCGATTCCGGTCAAGGGCATGTACCTTGGCTGCAGGCACATCCCCAGTGAGGGGTGTGCAGGAGGCAGCTGATGGATGTTTTTTTCTCATCCATGTTTCTAACTCTATCCCTCTCCCTTCCTCTCTGTAAAAATCAATAAAATATATTTTAAAAAATAAATAAACAAACGTACTTTCTTTTGGCACTGGCCAGTAAACACGCGATGTCGTCACTGGGGAAAACAATGTCCCACAACGAAATCCACGGCACGCGCTGACTGTGCCACCGCGTGCGGGCCGGCCCTGCTGAGCTCCGACGGGTAACGTCCAAAGGCGTCGGGGGGAGCAGAGCCGGCCCGCCCGGCCGCGCCTACCTTTCAGGCCCATCTTGTTCTTGTCCATGGACTCCTTGGCCTCCGGGGGGATCATCCACTTCCCGCTGGGCCCCTGGATGGCCGTGACGCTCCGCTCCTCCCACTGGACGGGCGCCTGCGTCCGCACCGCGAGCGCGGGCAGCGGGAGAGACCGGGCGTGAGCGGCCGTCCCACGCTCCCAGCGCACTTCGCCTTCAGGAGGCCGGTGCTCGCACCACGAAGGCCCAGAGGGCCGGCCCAGCGTGCGGGAAGCGGTGTCATGGCCGGCCGGCGGGGCTCAGGGGCTGAGTGTCGACCTAGGAACCAGGTCAGGGTTCGATTCCCGGTCGGGGCACAGGCCCGGTTGCGGGCTCGATCCCCAGTGGGGGGCGTGCAGGAGGCAGCCGATCAGTGACTCTCTCGTGGATGCTTCTCTCTCCCCCTCTCTGAAATCAGTACAAATATATTTTTAAAAAGAACAAGAGATGCTCTCCAGCTCGCCCACGGGACTCTCCGGTTCACCCGTCCGGTTGCGCTCCCAGCTGCCACCCGTCCACTCCAGTTTCTCACAGCTCTTCACGTGGCTATAATTAGAACACCATCAGGAGTGGGGCGGCGTGGCTCACGGGAACGCCGCAGACAACTGATACAGGCGGGAGCCGAGGACACGGGGTGAGACCGGCCAGCCACAGGAGACCCCAAACAGATCCTATGCGTGTGAGACAGAGGCTGCACATCTGCGGGGACAAGTAGCTGAGTGGACGTGTGGGCTGGGGCCGGGCCGGGCCGGGGGAGGGGGAGGGGGAGGGACTGCTATTGGGTATGGGGTTTCTTTTCGGAGAGGGAAATGTTCTAAAATTAGATGGTGTGAAGATTGCACAACTCGGTGAATGTACTAAAACCCACTGGAGCGGACGCTTAAAGGGGAGGACTGTACGGACATGGGTGGTCTCTCTCAGGAAGCCGTTTAGGGAAAATGCAAGATGTGTGATACAGCCCAAGAAGGTAACAGTCTTAGCATCATCCTCTCCTGCCCCCGCATCCCTGCGTGTGGCATGTGGGACTAGGCATGAGCTCAGAACGAGGTGTGCTGTGCACAGGGACCTGCATCCACACGTAACCTCATACAGCCAATCACCTGGCACCTATAAACAGCGGCAGCAGAGCAGCGTGCCAAACAAAGCCCCAGTTTCCTACCTCCCACAACATAAGGACTTAACACCATCCACCTGCCCTGACCGGTGTGGCTCAGTGGATAGAGCGTCAGCCTGCGGACTGAAGGGTCCCGGGTTCGATTCCGGTCAGGGCATGGGCCTTAGTTGCAGGAACATCCCCAGTGGGGGGTGTGCAGGAGGCAGCTGGTTGATATTTCTCTATTCGATGTTTCTAACTTTCCCTCTCCCTTCCTCTCTGTTAAAAATCAATAAGATATATTTCTTTAAAAAAAAGAAAAAGAAATTTCAACTGTATTCTCGTGGGCAGGAAGACAAGAGGCGGCAGACGGTAGGACTGGGAGACCTCACGCCGGGGCAGGGGTCAGAGACCACGAATACTTTCCCGCAGGACAGAAGCCAGGCCAGCGGCTCCAGCGAAGCAGCAAACACCGATGTTCAAGTTCAAGCGTGAAGACCCACGACAGACCATCCCCACGTCCCACAGATGCGGACGGTTTGTCCCGAGAGGTCCCAGACGCCGTCTGACCGGCTCAGAAATGTGTCTACAGATGAAAGGGGTCTTTAAAGCCACTCACTTTGGCGGCGTCGAAAATCTTCATGACGGAAGCGGAAATTTCCGGGCCAATGCCATCTCCTGGAATTAAAGTTACCGTCTGAACCTGAATGGAAGAAACCATCAAAAAAGGAAACCATCAAGGAAGTCGGTGAAAATAGGTTTTCGAAGGTTTAAAGAACATCGTTGACAAATCCGCTTTGGGGGAGTGGGGCCTGAGAAGAGCCAAAGGCTGTTGGGAAAACAGACCTCCCCCGGGGCCATCACTGGAGGCGAGACACCAGCGACTCCGCTATTCTCCGCCAACAGATGCCCTTTGGATGCAACAGAAATAAACTAAAACTACTCGGGAGCCCCTGGCCGGTGTGGCTCAGTGGATAGAGCGTCGGCCTGTGGACTGAAGGGTCCCAGGTTCAGTTCCCGGTCAGGGCACAGGCCCGGGTCTGCGGGCTCCATCCCCAGGGTGTGGCGTGCAGGAGGCAGCCGATCCATGACTCTCTCTCTTCACTGATGTTTCTCTCTCCCTCTCCCTTCCTCTCTGAGATTAGTAAAATATATTTAAAAACAAACTAACAAACAAACAAAAAAAACGACTTGGAGACTTCCCAATGGATATTCCTTTTCCGACTAGCCACAAAGGGGCCCATGAATCCAAGTCTGTGAAAGCGGAGAGGCGACACTGTCAGCAGTGTGCTGAGCTTTGCAGGACGGGGGTGCCCGCTCTCCACACGGGCCCCAGAAAATGTGGGTTCCCACAGAAACCTGTCCCTCTCGGGAGACTCCCTGCCACTCGGAACACCCCCGGGGTCTGCCTGTCACTCTGGGTTCCTTTAAAAAAAATGGCTCCTCCGTGAAAGGCGTCGCAGAAGTAACCTGCCACCAGTGGGAATAGTTCCCTCAATCGTACCCTTTACAGGGACACGTGTGTTTGTGTAAAGTGGCGTCAGCGATTTACTGCAAAGGCTGCAAACAAAAAGAAGCCGGCATTGCAAACAAAGAAACAAAAACGTGTCAGGGAAAATGACGAGGGGATTTAAATCCATTGAGAACAGGCTGACCCTCTCTCTCTCCATCTAAAAACGAGCCCTGGTCAGGTGGGGTTCTCCCCGACCCGAGGTTTGGCCAGACAAGCTTCCTGGCCTTCCCCAGTTCCCATCACCTGTTGCTACTTTAAAAAAAAATTCCTGACTCAAGTTTCCCTGGACTTTTGGCTCCCAGGGACACGCCCTGAGCAGGGGCACTGGTTCTGCTTCTCTGCACAAACTGCAGAAATCTTTCAAAAGATTCGTGTCTAGCCCTGGCCAGGTTTGCTCAGTGGAGAGCACATAGGCCTTCAGACTGAAGGGTCCCGGGTTCGATTCCGGTCAAGGGCATCCCTAGTAGGGCGTGTGCAGGAGGCAGCTGACGGATGTTTCTCTCTCATCAGTGTTTCTAGCTCTCTATCCCTCCCTCTCTCTGTGTACAAATCAATAAAATATATTCTAGTAAATAAATAAGATTCATTTTTAGCCCTGGCCCGGTTGGCTCAGTGGATAGAGCGTCGGCCTGCAGACTGAAGGGTCCCAGAATCGATTCCCGGTCAAGGGCACCTGCCTGGCTGCAGGCTCGATCCCGAGTGGGGGTTTTGCAGGAGGCAGCCGATCCATGACTCTCTCAATAAAACATCACTGATGTTTCAATCTCTCTCTTGCCCTTTCCTTTCCTCTCTGAGATCAATAAAATATTTTTAAAAAGAAAGTAAACCGGTGGGAAAATGTGCTGTGGCCTGACAGAGGCCTTATGGGCCAGGATGGGAACTGGGAGCAGAGGAACCAGGAAGCCAAAGCAGATTCTGCAGGAAGGAGGCTCAGTTAACAGCATCCGGGAGCCACGGACCCACGGCTCAGCGTGCTCTGAACACATGGCGTCCCCTCTGCAGCGCAGGGCCCTGGGGACGGGGGCAGCAGCGGATTCCATGAGACATAGAGGATCCACCAGCGTGATCCCCTGTCCAGACGGCGGAGGGCCAGCAGACGCCTCAGGACTTGACAGACATCCGAGGCGCCCGCTCCCGCTTGGCAAGCCGCCTGCTGCTCTCAGGGGAGCTCACAACGTAAAAAGGCAAAGCAGTCCTTGAAGGTTCTCAACAATGTGTCCTCCACTCGCACGAGGTTTGGAAAACAACCACAACCCGTCTTACAAAACGAGGCTGTGACATGGAGGGACGGGCTGGGGGAGACACCCATCTATTTTTAACAGGCTCCCTCCAGACAGCAGTGACCGCTGCTGGGGCCGCTGGAACACAGTTCTCACAAGTGTGCCCTGACGGGTCTCTGCACGTTGGCCCCTCATTTTAAGACACAGCGTTTAAGTGCGGCCCTCACGGACCCTCATTTTAAAAGATGGAGGCCCAGGGCTGTCTGATGTGTTAGAGCATCTTTCTTGAGAAACTTCTAAAAGGAAAAAAGCAAAATAAAAGACATAATTATACTCACGCCACCAGCAAAACCTCTGGTCACCTGTTTTGGGTTGTGGAATGCCCCCAGCAGCCGAGAGACCTAGATTGATATAAACAAAGAAAGGTCACCCACAGAATTAAACCCGGTGTGTTCAGAGGCAAAGATGACCCTGGCCAGTCTGGCTCTGTGGGTAGAGCGCCAGCCTGAGACAGAAGGGTGCCGGGTTCGATTCGAGTCAAGGGCACGGATTTCGGTTGAGGGGTCCCAGCCCTGGTCGGGGCGCCTGCAGGAAACAACCCATCCTGTGTCTCCCTGACATCGGTGTTTCTCTCTGTCTCTCCCTCTCCCTCCCAGTCTAAAAAATCAACGAGAAAAAAAAATCGTGTGAGGATTTTTTAAAAAGGCCAGGACTTCGGAGCAGTGTTTTCTCATGTATCCGTTCCGCGTGGCCAGCTGCCTCCGACCCGGACACCCACACATTCGGACCCCCTTCGGCTCTGAGAACCTAAAGCTCCGTACACTGCAAAGCCAGGTTCATGGACATAAATTCGAAACTACGTTTTCAGGTCAAACATTTGGTGCCTGACTGGTGTGGCTCAGTGGATAGAGCTTCAGCCTGCAGACTCCCGGGTTCAATTCCGGTCAAGTGCATGTGCCTTGGTTGCGGGCACATCCCCAGTGGGGGGGTGTGCAGGAGGCAGCTGATGGATGTTTTTCTCATCGATGTTTCTAACTCTCTATCCCTCTCCCTTCCTCTGTGTGAAAAATCAATCAAATATATATTTAAAAAAAAACACATTTGGGTCTTCCCCAAATGACCCGTCTCCGAGGCACCTTCTGCTCCAATCCCTAAAGGGGACAAACTGGCCCAGCAGAGGTCAAATGAAGGCCAAAGGTCACCGTGGAAGTCCAGGTCAAAGGGGAGCCCTGTCTTCTGATTCCCCAAACCAACACACTGCCAGCATCCACGCATGCAAAAACGGTGTGTTTTCCTGCAGACCCACGCCAAGGGTGACACACACCGACCAGCACCCGACCAGCGGTGCCACCGTGATCCCTCCGTGATCCCGAGTCTGCAGGCCTCATGCCGCCTGCCACGGCCGAGGCGGGTACGAAGTGTAAAGCTCCGCGCTTAAGGGATTGACTTCTGCTTAGAGACACATGTGGCACGACAGCTACCGTGATACACACACGCGCGCGCGCACACACACACACACACACACACACACACACACGCAGGTCTAACTCAGTCACGCACAGAACCCGGGACCCTTCATCTGCAGACCGGCGCTCTACCCACTGAGCACCCCGGCCAGGGCCGCCATCTTTTATTGAGGCCTCGGTCCGCTCTGCGATGGCTGAGACGGTTGGTTATTGGTCTGGGGTCACACAGCCCATGCTCGGCCGCACCCGGATTTAAACCTAAGCCTCCTACATCCCAAGTGTCAAGCTTTTTATTTTTCACTAAAAATAACAAAAAAGTTTTTAAAGGGCGTGTGGACATCACTTCACACTCACCACCACGGAGAAAGAGTATCAAATTCTACAGGGAAAAAATGAACTTTGCCCTAAACCGAGTGGCTCAGTGGACAGAGCCTCGGCCTCAGGACTCAAGGGTCCCGGTTCATTCTGGTCAAAGGCATGGACCTTGGCTGCGGGCACATCCCCAGTGGGGGGTGTGCAGGAGGCAGCTGATGGATGTTTCTCTCTCATCGAGGTTTCTATCTCTCTCCCTCCCTCTCTGTAAAAAATCAGTAAAATATAGATATATTTTTTTAAATGACGTTTTTCAGGTCAGATTTCTGGGGGGCTGCTGGTGCCCAGACCCAGGAGACTGGAGGAGGGCCCGTCCTTCCTGGTCCTGTGACCTGGGGGTGACCTTGGCCCCGGAGCAGGCAGAATGGGACTGAAAACTGGGAACACCCCAGATCCTCTCTGACACCGACTTTCCGCGTGACCTTGAGGATGACCTCTAACGGCGCGGCTTGGCGGGCGCCACCCGGGAGCCCAGCCCCGCGCCGGCATCCCAGCTGTCAAGCGCGCCCAAGCTCAGAGTTCTCTCCCAAAAAAGGTGGGGAGATTCTGGCTTTCCCCTCTCCGGGGGTCCAGGCGGCAACCCCTGGGTGTAGGGCGCCCTTCGGAGGGGCCACAGCCGCGGGGGCAGACCCGGGAGAGACGGGCTGGGGGCCGGGAGACCCGACAGGAGGCGGCCCGGAGTTCCCCCCACGGGACCTCGCCTGTCCGGCGCCCGCGCCCCGCGAGGTGACTCGGCCTCGCCCAGTGGACCGCAGGGGGCCCCGGCCGTCAGCCAGCGCGGAGGGGGCCCAGCCTTGGCCCGTCGGCTCGACGCAGGGACCTGGGCTCCGGTCTGGGGGAACCGGCGGGAGCAGGGCCGCGCCCCTCCCTCCCTCCCTCGCCCTGCTCATCCCCCTGCGTACCCCCATCTCCAGCGCGGCCATCCCGGGCTTGGGCTGCCCACACGCCGCGAGCGCGCGCCACGGAGCCCCCGCCGCCTCCCATCGCGGCCGCCGCCCGCCGCCCCGCGCTCACCTTGGTCATCCACGCGGGCCCCGCCATCGCGTCTCTCCTCTCACCGCGGCGACAGCACGGCCGGCTCCAGTGCGCAGTCGCCCAGCTCGCGCGGGGCCCCGCCCCTCCCGAGACCCCGCCCACGGGATGCTCCGCGCCGCCTCCTCTTGGCCAATCGCCAGGCTCGTCTCACTGTGACGGGCACTGCGGCGACCCCGGAAGCTGAGCTGTGCAGTTGGGGCACTGTCCCCTGCCGTGTGCCCCCACTCCTCCTTCATTCATGGACTTCCCCTGGAGGTAGGATCGTGGCGCTGCGCCTTCCGCATGCTGAATGCTCCTTTGATTTATTTTTATGGTTGTAACCTTTTTTTTAAATCCTCACGCGAAGATATTTTTCCATTGATTTTTATTTTTTAATATATTTTTATTGATTTCAGAGAAGAAGGGAGAGGGAGAGAGAATCATGGATCGGCTGCCTCCTGCACTCCCCCGAGTGGGGATTGAGCCTGCAACCCAGGCATGTGTCCTTGATCAGAATCGAACCCAGGATCCTTCAGTCCCCAGGCTCCATCCACTGAGCCACGCTGGCTAGGGCTTCTATTGATTTTTAGAGAGAGAGGAGGAGACAGAAACTTGGATGTGAGAGAGACACATGGATGGATTGCCTCCTGCATGCCGCCCACTGGGGGGTCAAGCCTGCAACTGAGATACATGTCCTTGACCATAATCTAACCTGGGAACATTTCACTGAACCAAAGGCTAGGGCCACTATTTTATTTTATTATTTTTATTTATTTCAGAGAGGAAGGGAGAGGGAGAGAGAGACATCCATGATGAGAGAGAATCATGGATCGGCTGCCTCCTGCACACCCCACCCCCACAAGGAATCAAGCCCATAACCTGCCTGGGCACGTGCCCTTGACCAGAATCAAACCCAGGACCTTTCAGTCCTCAGGCTGAGCCAAACCGGTTAGGGCAGGGCCCAGATTTAAATCCACCTATTAGGGGCCGTGTGACCTGGGGCAAGTCTCTGTCTCTGAGACTAGGTCATCTGTAAAATGGGATAAGAGGGGGAGAGACAGAGAAACAAACTATAGACATAAGAGGCGTTGGTGGAATAACTTGGAGTAAATGGTCACAGAGCATGACATACGTGCTTCTCTGTCCTCCGCCTGCCCTTCTTGCAAACGGATATACATGCTTTTGTTGTCAGGGACCACACCCAGCGCCTGGGAGCCTTGGAGGTGATGTGATTGGGAACAGAATGCACGGAGCCTGGCTTTGCTGCTGCCAATCTGGGTGGTGCTGGACAAGTCACTTTGCCTCTCTGAGCCCAGGGTTCCTCGTAGGTAACATGGGAACGGTACCCCTGGGTCCTCACAGCATTATTGTGTCAGTTCAAGAGGGCGTGAGGTTCCCTCAGAGCAATCACCATCAAAAGGGGTTTGTTGCTCTAGTCAGGTTGGCGCCTCTATTTCTCACCTGCGGGAGGAGGGACTACCAGGACTGGAAACTCAAGTCTTTGGCAGAAATTCTGGCTTGGAATGCAGGTGAACAGAGGTCAGCACCCGGAAAAGAATGCGCCAGAACCGCTCTGCACACAGGCCAGCCCGCTCACAGGGGTGTGGCATCTCAGATGGAAAGGAGACCTCGTGTAAAAGTGATTGTGTGGTTTGGAGAGGTTTCGATTTCTCCTACTCCAGTGGTCAGCAAGCCTTGCCTCTCGAGCCATATGCGGCTCTTTGGCCCCTTGAGGGTGGCTCTTCCACAAAATACCACGGCCTGGGCTGGTCTATGTTGAAGAAGTGGCGTTAAAAGACAATTAAGTTTAAAAAACTTGGCTCTCAAAAGAAATTCCAATCGTTGTACTGTTGATATTGGGCTCCCTGGACTCATGAGTTTGCCGACCACGGGCCTACACCAACGTGAGAGAAACGGGGAGGTGCGGATGGGGGGAGTCTTCCGGAGGCCTGTCTCTGCTCTAAAACTCCACCGTCTCTGAGTCCCTGGTCGCACACCCTGACCCCTCTTTCCCTTGCCTGAGGCCCTTCTCCGAGGGTCCTATGAAAGGAGGGCGGGGAGGTGACCTTTGAGCCACAGCTATAAATGGACAACCAATCGGTGCAGGCTGCCTGCCACTCCTTGAGCCAATTAGGCAGGGACTGGGTTGAATCCTTTGTGAGCATTTATTCCAATCTTGGGGGGAGGGGACATTGGAGGGAGGTTATCCACAAAAATCTGCTCTACAACCCCCTTGCCCCCAAGCCAGCTGCCTATACACTGGCCAGATAATGATGATCTCTGAACGCATAATAATCTGCCCACTCTGTATATTATATATAAATATATATATTAGAGGTCCTGTGTGTGAATTTGTACATGGGTGGGGTCCAGCCAGCTTAGCCAGGGGGAGGGGACATGGGCCATTGGCCGGCTGGCCTGCCTGCTGGTCGAACTCCTGGTCAGAGGGGATCATTTGCATATTAGCCTTTTATAATATAGGCCAATGGTCGGCAAACCATGGCTCATGAGCCACATTGCGGCTCTTTGGCCCCATGAGTGTACCTCAATCAGATTAAGGATGTTTTCAGCAAAGGCCAGCTTAGGAGTACCCTAATTAAGTGAATAACAATGTACCTACCTATATAGTTTAAGTTTAAAAAACTTGGCTCTCGCCCTATCTGGTTTCGCTCAGTGGATAGAGCGTTCGTTGGTGGGCCTGTGGACTGAAGGGTCCTGGGTTTGATTCCGGTCAAGGGTCCATGCCCGGGTTGTGGGCTCAAGCCCCAGTACGGGACATGCAGGAGGCAGCCAATCAGTGATTCTCTCTCATCATTGATGTTTCTCTCTCTTTCCTTCTCCCTTCCCTTTCTCTGAAATCAATAAAAATATTTTTTTAAAACTTGGCTCTCAAAAGAAATTCCAATCATCGTACCGTGGATATTTGGCTCTGTTGACTAATGAGTTTGCCGACCACTGACATAGGCTATATACTGAGTGGCCAGATTATTATGTGTTCAGAGATCATCATCTGGCCACTCCGTGTACAGGGTAGAAGGACAAAGATGACCCCACATGGGGAAGTAGGGATGACAGGCTTGGGGAGCTAGGCAGTGCAGGCTGGAGTCAGGACTCTATTGTTTGGGCAACAAACAATAAATCTTTCCCAGGATAACAGGCAGTTTTTGAATGGGAATGGACCCCAAATTCTATTTCTGCTCCTAACAGCCATCTTACCACTGCCCAGCCGTGGGCCCCCCGGGCAAGTTACTGCACTGAGCAGTGAACGCATCTTCAAGGTGGAGAGAACGCCCCCAGAGTGGCCGTCCCGGGGTGAGAAAGAACACACGGGCTGACCCGAGGGGCACTCGGCGGTGATGTCATTTGCTTAAAAGCCACAGAAATCGACCTGGCCTTTGTCACAGCAAGTCTTCGGACACAGCAAGCCCTTTCAATGGTGCCAAGGCCAGCCCTACCCGGTGTGGCCCAGTGAATAGAGCAACGACCTGCAGACCGAGGGTCCTGGGTTCGATTTCTGCTCAAGGGCACGCCCGGGTTGTGGGCTCGACCCCCAGTGGGAGGGGAGGGCGTGCAGGAGGCAGCTGATGGATAATTGTCCCATCAAAGATGTTTCTATCTCTCCCTTCCTCTCTGAAATCAAAATTATTTTTAAAAAATAATAATAAAATAAAGTGTCAAGTCTCATGCCTGTGCCCAAGGATTCAAAGACAGGTGAGCAAACCCTGTCCTCCCCACTAAGAAGCCGAGGGGGATCCTCTGTCTTGTCCGGGTTGGGGGAGAATGGGGTGTCCAGGGGTGCCCTCGGAGTGAACCCCAATAACCCTTCTCTGCGAGGGACTTGGCCGGAGAAGGGCCTGCCCTGGGCTGCGCCCACAGGTCAGGACTACCTTCGCCGCGTGGCCAGGGGCGCCAGGCTCCCCCTTGTCCCCCTGCACCTCTCAAAAGTGGGCACACCAGCCCCGAAACCCCGAGTACGCCCAGACACCCCCCCCCGGAAGTGCCGGGTTCGCCCCGCCCACTCTTGCGCAGGGGGCCGGCGCCGGACCTGCTAGCAGCGCCCTCTTCCGGCGACCGCCTCCCCAGGCGGAGCCCTTCTTCCGCCCTGACCACAAACCACGCCCCACCCTAAGGCCACACCCCACAAGGGGATCCGCCCCTCAGTTGGACTCCGCTCGCCACGTCAGCAGGCCCCGCCCCTTCACTGGGGGACCACCAGCCCTCCGACCACGCCCCATCGCCAATCCCCGTCCCTCCCGCCACTTGGCCCCGCCCGTCGTCCAACCACGCCACGCCCCTCGGGCTGGCCACGCCCCTCTAGGAGACTGAGCAGCGGGACGCGCCTGCAGCCGGGAGGCCGGGGAGGGAGGCGGCCCCCGGTGGCCGCGCACCATGGGGAACAAGCAGACCATCTTCACCGAGGAGCAGCTGGACAACTACCAGGTGGGCCCGCGCCGCGCCCCTCGCCTCCCCGGTCTCCCCCGGTCCCCCCCTTGTATCCCCCCGGCCTCTGCCTTCGCCCCAGGCATGACCTTGCAAGGGCGGGACTCTTCGGAGCCTCCCAAGTGGAGCCGAGCCGGGTCCCGCCTGGGTGGGGAGGCAGGGACAGCGGTTCCCAATGGCGGTGGTAAGTTGGGGTGTCTTACTTCTCCTGGGGCGCTTGCCCTGGCCCAGCGTGGGAATGATGGAGCCAGAAGGCCGGGCAGGTACCAGCCTGCAGGGTCCCCTCCCCAGCCCCCACTGCTGGTCCCCTAGACGCGTCAGGTCCCCTCCCTCCGGGGTTGTCTCCTGGACCCTCCCAGTCTGCAAAATCTCTCTGGGCTGCAGATGCCCATGCTTTGGGGTGCCTCCCACTTGGGGGGCCTCCTCCGGCCTAAATGGGTGTCACCTACATTCCTTGAGCTGTGAGGACATAACACCAGCAGGGCCTCCCACCCTCATTTCGGCCTGAAACTTGGGGTTTGAAATGTGTGTCCGCTGCCTGGGGCGGCCCCGGCCCCTCCTCCCGGGAGCCCCAGTTTGAAGAACAGATTTCCCAGCTCCCACTGTACCCCGCACCCCACCCCAGGCCCTGACAAGGAATGGGGGACCCTCATTCATGCAGCACCTGCTGTATCCCAAGCACCGTACTACACCCTGAGCTTACCTTTCACACTTTCGGTCACGGTCTGGTGGGTGACTGGGCCCATTTCACAGACGTATAAACTGAGGCTGAGGAGCCATTCAGGGACCCTGCCTGGTGGGGGGCCCCCAACGGGATAGGAATCACTCTGTTTTAAAATATCTATCTATCTATCTACCTATCTATCATTGATTTTTTACAGAGAGGAAGGGAGAGGGAGAGAAAGCTAGACACATCGATGAGAGAGAAACATCGATCAGCTGCCCCCCACTGGGGATGTGCCCTCCTACAAGGTCCATGCCCTTGATCGTAATCGAACCCGGGAACTTTCAGTCCACAGGCCGACACTGTCCACTGAGCCACACTGGTTTTGGCCAGAATCACTCTTTTTGTTGGGGGTGGGTGGGGACTGTGTGTGGTCCCTCTGGAATGACAGGCCTGGCCTCTAGGGTGGCCCCCCTCAAAAAGAGGGCACAAGTAGGGGTGGGAGGCCATGCTGAGGGGTGAAGAGTGCCCCGGGGGGGGGGCGGGGAGCCCAGCTCCCACTGAGACCGGCCTGGCGTTGGGTTACCCTTTGGAGCCAGGCCCTGTGCTGGCTGGACCCCGCCGCTGACTGGAGAAAGGAGAGCCGGGAAACCTGAGCCTCCCGTGTCCCTCCCTCGGACTCTCCAGCCGGCCCCGGGCCAGCCAGGGGTCCCTGGGTGACCCTGAGTGGTAGCCGCCCCCCCCCCCAAAGTGGGGGACACTGTGAGGGTTTCCTGTCCCCCGCCCAGGTCTCCAGTGTCAACAGAGCCAAATACCAACAGGACAACGATGGACATTTCTTTGGAGAGCCACATTTTTTAAACGTCAACTTCTTCTACCCAAACCGGTGTGGTTCAGGGGATAGCGCGTCGGCCTGCGGACTGAAGGGTCCCGGGTTCGATTCCGGTCAAGGGCATGGACCTTGGTTTCGGGCACATCCCCAGTGGGGGGTGTGCAGGAGGCAGCTGACTGATGTTTCTCTCTCATCGATGTTTCTAACTCTCTATCTCTTTCCCTTCCTTTCTGTAAAACAATCAATAAAATATATTTTTTTAAAAACAAACGTAAACTTCTTTTGACGCCACTCCTTCAACATAGACTCGCCCAGGCCGTGGTATTTTGTGGAAGAGCCACACTCCAGGGGCCCAAGAGCCGCATGTGGCTCAAGAGCCACAGTCTGCCGACCACGGCCCCAGGGCAAGCATGTCAAACTGGAGGCTGGGGGCCGCATCCTCGTTTATTGGGCCTGTGTTCAAGCCTTCCAGCTTGACACGCTTGCTCGAGAACATGGCTGGCCCGGCCGGCGGGGCTCCGTGGTTGAGCGTCGACCTGTGAACCAGGAGGTCACGGTTCGATTCCCGGTCCGGGTCCCTGGTGGGGGATGTGCAGGATGATGATGAGAGAGAATCATAGACCGGCCACCTCCTGCACGCCCCCCACCAAGCCCGACGGGATCCAGCCTGCAAGCCGGGCCTGAGCCCTGACCGGGATGGAACCTGGGGCTCTTCAGTCTGCAGGCCGACGCTCTATCCACTGAGCCACCCTGGCTAGGGCTCTTTCTTTCTTTTTAAATATATTTTATTGATGTCAGAGAGGAAGGGAGAGGGAGAGGGAGAGAGAGAAACATCCATGATGAGAGAGAATCAATAATCGGCTGCCTCCTGCACGTCCCCCACTGGGGATCGAGCCTGCAACCCAGGCCTGTGTCCTGACTGGGAATCGAACCCTGACCTCCTGGTTCATAGGTCACACTCAGCCATGGAGCCATGGTGGCCGGATCTCCTTTCTCGTTCTTTCGACAGAAAGCATAAGCACCCCCCCACACACACACTCCATCTTCTCCCATGAACATGGGGCAGCGGTGTGCGCAACCTCCGTTTGCCACCTGTACCTGGGGGACAGTGCCTGCCCCATAGCTGTGGTGGGCGGGGGGGGGTGATTAGCAACATTGGATATTGAGGTCCTCCCCCAACAGGACAGCGTGCCAGCTCCTCCGCGCGGGACACACTGGGCAAGCACCGGGGTGGCTCTTACAGCCACGGCCGTGCGGCTCAGTGGAGAGAGCCTCACCCGGCAGACCAGAGGGTCTGGTTAAGCGTTGGCCTGCGGACCAAAGGGTCCCGGGTTCGAATCCCAGTCAGGGCACAGGCCCGGGTTGCATCCCCAGTGTGGGGTGTGCAGGAGGCAGCCGATCCCTGATTCTCTCTCCCTCTCCCTTCCTCTCCGAAATCAGTAAAGGATATACATTGAGCCAAAAACGGTGTTGGTCAGTGGATAGAGCATTGGTGTTTCTGACTTTCTATCCCTCTCCCTTTCTCTCTGTAAAAAACCAATAACATATATTTAAAAAATAAAATCAGTGGGAAAATGTCACCCCCTGCCCCTCACACACCCCACTCCCTCAGGCTCCCTGCTCAGGGGCTGCGCTGTGGGGGTTGCCCCATCCATCCCCACGCCTGAGCTGTGTCCCGGCCACTGCCCCTCCGATCCCATAGGGTGCCCCTCCATACTCTCCGTACACCCTTGTCCTGCACCCTGCCCCCTGGGAGGGGCCCAGGGTGTCGGGAGGAGGTTTGGGGACCCGCTCGGCTGCGCCCCCCGGTGGGCTGGGCGGGCTCCCTGTCCTGGCCCCCGCGTCGTCCGTCTGGGCCCTCCTGGGGGGTCTGGGGGTCCTGAGGAGGGGGGAGCCAGGACTGCGTAACTGACCGTGTGTGTGTGTGTGTGTTTCCTCGCCAGGACTGCACCTTCTTCAACAAGAAAGACATCCTCAAGTGAGTGTGGCTTCCCTCACCCCTCGGACCCGGGACCGAGGTGGGCAGGGCCAGGGACTCCATGTGGGCTGGTCGGTCGCACAGCCCGAGCCCTGAGCTGGAGGTGGGGGTGGGGGGAGGGCCTGTCACTGTCGGAAGCCATTTATTGCGTGAACCCAGGAACTTCCCCCCCTGCCCCGGCCAGTGCGGCTCGGTGGACAGAGCGTCGGCCCGCGGACGGAAGGCTCCCGGGTTCGATTCCGGTCACGGGCAGGTGCCCGGGTGGTGGGCTCGGTCCCCCATTCTGTGGGGGTGGGGAGGCCGGGTCTGAACCAGGAGAGAGGGAGGGGCAGGAGGCAGCGAGTGCCAGGGTGCCTGGCTCGGCCAGAGGGGGGGGTGGCAGGAGAAGCCCAGGACCACCTTCCCCAGAGGTGTGACTCAGTGGGGAGAGTGGACCAGCCCGGCTGGTTGGCTCAGGGGAGAGTGGACCAGGCCGGCTGGTTGGCTCAGTGGGGAGAGTGGACCAGGCCGGCTGGTTGGCTCAGTGGGGAGAGTGGACCAGGCCGGCTGGTTGGCTCAGTGGGGAGAGTGGACCAGGCCGGCTGGTTGGCTCAGTGGGGAGAGTGGACCAGGCCGGCTGGTTGACTCAGTGGGGAGAGTGGACCAGGCCGGCTGGTTGGCTCAGGGGAGAGTGGACCAGGCCGGCTGGTTGGCTCAGTGGGGAGAGTGGACCAGGCCGGCTGGTTGGCTCAGTGGGGAGAGTGGACCAGGCCGGCTGGTTGACTCAGTGGGGAGAGTGGACCAGGCCGGCTGGTTGGCTCAGGGGAGAGTGGACCAGGCCGGCTGGTTGGCTCAGTGGGGAGAGTGGACCAGGCCGGCTGGTTGACTCAGTGGGGAGAGTGGACCAGGCCGGCTGGTTGGCTCAGGGGAGAGTGGACCAGGCCGGCTGGTTGGCTCAGTGGGGAGAGTGGACCAGGCCGGCTGGTTGGCTCAGGGGAGAGTGGACCAGGCCGGCTGGTTGGCTCAGTGGGGGGAGTGGACCAGGCCGGCTGGTTGGCTCAGGGGAGAGTGGACCAGGCCGGCTGGTTGGCTCAGTGGGGAGAGTGGACCAGGCCGGCTGGTTGGCTCAGTGGGGAGAGTGGACCAGGCCGGCTGGTTGGCTCAGTGGGGAGACTGGACCAGGCCGGCTGGTTGGCTCAGGGGAGAGTGGACCAGGCCGGCTGGTTGGCTCAGTGGGGGGAGTGGACCAGGCCGGCTGGTTGGCTCAGGGGAGAGTGGACCAGGCCGGCTGGTTGGCTCTGGGGAGGGTGGACCAGGCCGGCTGGTTGGCTCAGTGGGGAGGGTGGACCAGGCCGGCTGGTTGGCTCAGGGGAGAGTGGACCAGGCCGGCTGGTTGGCTCAGTGGGGAGAGTGGACCAGGCCGGCTGGTTGGCTCAGGGGAGAGTGGACCAGGCCGGCTGGTTGGCTCAGTGGGGGGAGTGGACCAGGCCGGCTGGTTGGCTCAGGGGAGAGTGGACCAGGCCGGCTGGTTGGCTCAGGGGAGAGTGGACCAGGCCGGCTGGTTGGCTCAGTGGGGAGGGTGGACCAGGCCGGCTGGTTGGCTCAGGGGAGGGTGGACCAGGCCGGCTGGTTGGCTCAGGGGAGGGTGGACAGGCCGGCTGGTTGGCTCAGGGGAGAGCATCCACCTGAGAACCAGGAGGTCAGGGTTCGATTCCGGTCAGGGCACAGGCCTGGGTTTCGGGCTCCATCCCCAGTGGGGGGCGTGCGGGAGGCAGCTGATCCATGGATGTTTCTCTCTCTCTTTCCCCCTCTCCCTTCATCTCGGAAACCAATAGAGTTAAAAAATAAAATAAAGTGGGGACCATGTTCCCAGCCTCAGAGCACGGCCGAGAGCAGGAGCACCGGGTGTGGGGCTCTGTAAGTGGGCCCCGGGCCCTGAGGCCTCAGGCCTGCTCCCTGGCCGCTCAGGGCTGCCTCCCCTCCTGCCTCCCTCCCACCTCCACCCACCTTCACCCTTCCCTCCCACCACCTCCACCCAGCTCCCTCCACCCTCACCCAGCTCCCTCCACCCCCACCCACCTCCCTCCACCCCCCACTGCACCCCAGGGGTGTCTGAGCTGCAGCCTGGAAGAAAGGTGAGCTGTGGGTTTCCTTTGCAGCCTGGGGCCCAGCCCAGTGAGGAGTCAGGCTCACAGATAACCATCATGGACGCCCCCCCACCCGCCAGCCGGATCTGGTTACCCTCTGGCTACCCCGAGTGGGCAGCCCCCATCCACCCCCTTTGTCCCTATAGGTGGGAGCTCAGCACCCCCCCCCCCCCCCCAGCTGCTCCACCATCAGCCAGCACACACAGCCCGGCCGGCAAGCAGCCCGGGGCCTCTGCCCGGTGTGACTTTATCCTTGCTTATGTTTTCCAATTATTTTTTTTAATATATTTTATTGACTTTTACAGAGAGGAAGGGAGAGGGACAGAGTTAGAAACATCGATGGGAGAGAAACATCCATCAGCTGCCTCCTGCACCCCCCCCCCCCCCACTGGGGATGTGCCCGCAGCCAAGGTCCATGCCCTTGACCGGACTCGAACCCGGGACCTTCGGGCCGAGGGCCAGCCACATAGCCACACGGCCCGGCTGGAGGGACGGATTTTAAAGCTTCTGAGTTTCTATTGGGAAATCCCCCGGGGCCTGGGGACGGTCACCCCTGCCCTCTCCCCATGTCCCCCCGCAGGCTGCACGCCCGGTTCTACGAGCTGGCCCCCAACCTGGTGCCCATGGACTACAGGAAGAGCCCCGTCGTCCACGTGCCCATGAGCCTCATCATCCAGATGCCGGAGCTCAAGGTCAGTGGGGGCCCTGCCTTGGGAGAGCAGGGGGGTATGGAGGGGAGCACTGGGGGGAAGGGAAGTGGGAGACAGAGTAGGTGAGGGGGGCCTGCCTCAGGTGGAGCAGGGGGGCACTGGGGGGCAACAGGAATGGGGGCAGGTGGGGGGGGACAGGGGAGGTGAGGGGTAACCGCTGCCTCAGGGGAACAGGGGGAGTATGGGGGGGACAGGGGAGGTGAGGGGGGCCCTGCCTCAGGGGGAACAGGGAAGCATCGGGGGCAGGACAGCAGGAAGGGGGGACAGGTGGGCTGGGCCCAGGGACCCTGCCCCTCTGGGGGGGGCTGCATGCGTCACCTCCCTGTGCCTCAGTTTCCTCACTGCCCTGTGCGTCAGCCCAGACAACCCTTCCGTCAGCTTCTTCATTTCCTTTTTATTTGATTTCGTTGTTTTAATCCTCCCCCGGGGACGTTTTCCCACCGATTTCTGAGAGAGTGGGGGTGGGGGGGAGAGACACACATCGACTGGTTGCCTCCCAGACTCCTATGCCTGGCGATCGAACCCACAACCAGGCGTGTGCCCTTGACTGGGAGTGGAGCCCACGGCCCTTTGGGATGCAGGCCAACCCTCTAACCACTGAGCTGCACGGGGCAGGGCCCTGTGCTCCCCGAGTGCCACCCCAAGACGGGACTGGATGGGGAGACTGAGGCGGGGGCTCATCAGCCACCCTCCAGGGTCACCTGGGCGGTGAGCTGTCCAGCCTGGGGTCCCCGTGTCAGCCCCCCCCTCCCCCCAGGAGAACCCCTTCAAGGAGCGGATTGTGGAGTCCTTCTCCGAGGACGGTGAGGGCAACCTCACCTTCGACGACTTCGTGGACATGTTCTCCGTGCTCTGCGAGTCGGCGCCCCGCGACCTCAAGGCCAACTACGCCTTCAAGATCTACGGTGAGCCCCACCCCGCCGCCCCCGCGTGGGGAGCGCCCCGGGCCGGGCTCCAGGGTGAGGCCTGCCCAGCCCTCTGTCCCCTTTACACCGGCCACCGGGGGGCGCCGTGCACCCTCTGGACTTTTGTCCCATTTACACTGCCCACCAGGGAGCGCGGTGCCCGCCTGTCCCTCCGTCCCCTCTCCGCCGGCCACCAGGGGGCGCTGTGCACCACCAGCGCTGACCTTGCCACAGAGGGTTCTCAGACGGGCTGGGGGAGGAACGGACACCAATGCCAGGGAGGGACTGGGGCCCCACGGACACACCCATCCCGGCCACCTTTCATTGTCACTGCTGTCCCAGAGGAAGGGAGAGGGAGCGAAAGAGAGAATCACAGACCGGCTGCTTCCCGCACGCCCCCGCTAGGGATCGAGCCGCCCCGGGGCCTGTGCCCCGACCGGGAATCGAACCCTGGCCTCTGGGCTCCCAGGTCACGCCCAGCCCCTGAGCCCCGCTGGCCGGGCGCAGAAGTGGCCGTCGCCGTGTCTCTGTCACTGTGTGTTTCTGTGGGGCTGGGGGGGCTCGCATGGGGTGTACAGAGCCGCCCATGGGCGAGCCCCCTGGTCCCCCCAACCCTCCCTCCTGTTGGGGTCCCCGTGTGTGGATGCGGAGAGGCCGGGGAAGTGCTGGGCGTGGCGGGCCCTGGTCTGAGCACTCCCTCCTCCCTCTCCCCCTCCCTCCGCACCCTGTCCCCTCCTCCCCTGCCCCCCAGACTTCAACACCGACAACTTCATCTGTAAGGAGGACCTGGAGCTGACGCTGGCCCGGCTCACCAAGTCGGAGCTGGAGGAGGACGAGGTGCAGCTGGTGTGCGAGAAGGTCATCGAGGAGGCCGACCTGGACGGTGACGGCAAGCTGGGCTTCTCCGACTTCGAAGACATGATCGCCAAGGCGCCCGACTTCCTCAGGTGCGGGGGGGGGGGGGGGGGGGGCGGGGGGGAGCAGGACGGGCCGGGCGGAGGCCCTGCCCTGCTCATCACCAGGCGGCCGTGCCCAGCCAGTGTGGCTCAGTGGGTAGAGCATTGGCCCAGCCCTCTCCCCCCACAGCACAGACCTCTCCCCCCACAGCCCAGCCCTCTCCCCCCACAGCACAGACCTTTCCCCCCACAGCCCAGACCCCTCCCCCCACAGTCCAGCCCTCTCCCCCCACAGTCCAGACCTCTCCCCCCACAGCCCAGACCTCTCCCCCCACAGCCCAGCCCTCTCCCCCCACAGCACAGACCTTTCCCCCCACAGCCCAGACCCCTCCCCCCACAGTCCAGCCCTCTCCCCCCACAGTCCAGACCTCTCCCCCCACAGCCCAGACCCCTCCCCCCACAGCCCAGACCCCTCCCCCCACAGTCCAGCCCTCTCCCCCCACAGCACAGACCTTTCCCCCCACAGCCCAGACCCCTCCCCCCACAGTCCAGACCCCTCCCCCCACAGTCCAGACCTCTCCCCCCACAGCACAGACCTTTCCCCCCACAGCCCAGACCCCTCCCCCCACAGCCCAGCCCTCTCCCCCCACAGCACAGACCTTTCCCCCCACAGCACAGACCTCTCCCCCCACAGCCCAGCCCTCTCCCCCCACATTACAGACCTCTCCCCCCACAGCAAGACCTTTCCCCCCACAGCCCAGACCCCTCCCCCCACAGCCCAGCCCTCTCCCCCCACAGCCCAGCCCTCTCCCCCCACAGTCCAGACCTCTCCCCCCACAGCACAGACCTTTCCCCCCACAGCCCAGACCCCTCCCCCCACAGCCCAGACCCCTCCCCCCACAGCCCAGACCCCTCCCCCCACAGCCCAGACCTCTCCCCCCACAGCCCAGACCCCTCCCCCCACAGCCCAGCCCTCTCCCCCCACAGCCCAGCCCTCTCCCCCCACAGCACAGACCTCTCCCCCCACAGCCCAGACCTCTCCCCCCACAGCACAGACCTTTCCCCCCACAGCCCAGCCCTCTCCCCCCACAGCACAGACCTTTCCCCCCACAGCACAGACCTCTCCCCCCACAGCCCAGCCCTCTCCCCCCACAGTACAGACCTCTCCCCCCACAGCAAGACCTTTCCCCCCACAGCCCAGACCCCTCCCCCCACAGCCCAGCCCTCTCCCCCCACAGCCCAGCCCTCTCCCCCCACAGTCCAGACCTCTCCCCCCACAGCACAGACCTTTCCCCCCACAGCCCAGACCCCTCCCCCCACAGCCCAGACCCCTCCCCCCCACAGCCCAGACCCCTCCCCCCACAGCCCAGACCTCTCCCCCCACAGCCCAGACCCCTCCCCCCACAGCCCAGCCCTCTCCCCCCACAGTCCAGACCCCTCCCCCCACAGCCCAGACCTCTCCCCCCACAGCCCAGACCCCTCCCCCCACAGCCCAGACCTCTCCCCCCACAGCCCAGACCCCTCCCCCCACAGCCCAGCCCTCTCCCCCCACAGCCCAGCCCTCTCCCCCCACAGTCCAGACCCCTCCCTCCACAGTCCAGACCCCTCCCTCCACAGCACAGACCTTTCCCCCCACAGCCCAGACCCCTCCCCCCACAGCCCAGCCCTCTCCCCCCACAGTCCAGACCCCTCCCTCCACAGTCCAGACCCCTCCCTCCACAGCACAGACCTCTCCCCCCACAGTCCAGACCTCTCCCTCCACAGCCCAGACCCCTCCCCCCACAGCCCAGACCCCTCCCCCCACAGCCCAGACCTCTCCCCCCACAGCCCAGACCTCTCCCCCCACAGTCCAGACCTCTCCCCCCACAGCACAGACCTTTTCCCCCACAGTCCAGCCCTCTCCCCCCACAGCCCAGACCCCTCCCCCCACAGCCCAGCCCTCTCCCCCCACAGCCCAGACCCCTCCCCCCACAGCCCAGCCCTCTCCCCCCACAGTCCAGACCTCTCCCTCCACAGCACAGACCTCTCCCCCCACAGTCCAGACCCCTCCCCCCACAGCCCAGACCCCTCCCCCCACAGCCCAGACCTCTCCCCCCACAGCCCAGACCTCTCCCCCCACAGTCCAGACCTCTCCCCCCACAGCCCAGACCTCTCCCCCCACAGCCCAGACCTCTCCCCCCACAGTCCAGACCTCTCCCCCCACAGCACAGACCTTTTCCCCCACAGTCCAGCCCTCTGCCCCCACAGCCCAGACCCCTCCCCCCACAGCCCAGCCCTCTCCCCCCACAGCCCAGACCCCTCCCCCCACAGCCCAGCCCTCTCCCCCCACAGTCCAGACCTCTCCCTCCACAGCACAGACCTCTCCCCCCACAGTCCAGACCCCTCCCCCCACAGCCCAGACCCCTCCCCCCACAGCCCAGCCCTCTTCCCCCACAGCACAGACCTCTCCCCCCACAGCACAGACCTCTCCTCCCCCCACAGCACAGACCTCTCCCCCCACAGTCCAGCCCTCTCCTTCCACAGCCCAGACCTCTCCCCCCACAGCACAGACCTCTCCCCCCACAGTCCAGACCCCTCCCTCCACAGCACAGACCTCTCCCCCCACAGCCCAGACCCCTCCCCCCACAGCCCAGACCTCTCCCCCCACAGTCCAGACCCTCCCCCCACAGCCCAGACCCCTCCCCCCACAGCCCAGCCCTCTCCCCCCACAGTCCAGCCCTCTCCCCCCACAGCCCAGACCCCTCCCCCCACAGCCCAGCCCTCTCCCCCCACAGCCCAGACCTCTCCCCCCACAGCCCAGACCCCTCCCCCCACAGCCCAGCCCTCTCCCCCCACAGCCCAGCCCTCTCCCCCCACAGTCCAGCCCTCTCCCCCCACAGCCCAGACCTCTCCCTCCACAGCACAGACCTCTCCCCCCACAGTCCAGCCCTCTCCCCCCACAGCCCAGACCCCTCCCCCCACAGCCCAGCCCTCTCCCCCCACAGTCCAGACCTCTCCCTCCACAGCACAGACCCCTCCCCCCACAGCCCAGCCCTCTCCCCCCACAGCCCAGACCCCTCCCTCCATAGCCCAGACCTCTCCCCCCACAGTCCAGACCCCTCCCCCCACAGCCCAGCCCTCTCCCCCCACAGCCCAGACCCCTCCCCCCACAGCACAGACCTCTCCCCCCACAGCCCAGACCCCTCCCCCCACAGCCCAGACCCCTCCCCCCACAGCCCAGCCCTCTCCCCCCACAGCACAGACCTCTCCCCCCACAGTCCAGACCCCTCCCTCCACAGCACAGACCTCTCCCCCCACAGCACAGACCCCTCCCTCCACAGCACAGACCTCTCCCCCCACAGCACAGACCTCTCCCTCCACAGCACAGACCTCTCCCCCCACAGTCCAGACCTCTCCCTCCACAGCACAGACCTCTCCCCCCACAGTCCAGACCCCTCCCTCCACAGCACAGACCTCTCCCCCCACAGCACAGACCCCTCCCTCCACAGCACAGACCTCTCCCCCCACAGCCCAGACCTCTCCCTCCACAGCACAGACCTCTCCCCCCACAGCACAGACCCCTCCCTCCACAGCACAGACCTCTCCCCCCACAGCCCAGACCTCTCCCTCCACAGCCCAGACCTCTCCCCCCACAGTCCAGACCTCTCCCTCCACAGCACAGACCTCTCCCCCCACAGTCCAGACCCCTCCCTCCACAGCACAGACCTCTCCCCCCACAGCACAGACCTCTCCCCCCACAGTCTAGCCCTCTCCTTCCACAGCCCAGACCTCTCCCCCCACAGCCCAGACCTCTCCCCCCACAGCCCAGACCTCTCCCACAGCCCAGGCCTCACCTCTCCCACCCTGTCTCTCTCTCCCTCCAGTACCTTCCACGTCCGAATCTGAGCGCGTGGCCGAGGTCCGGCCCGACACCCCCTGCCGTCCGCCTCTGCTGTCCGATCGGCTCTGACCCCCGGGACTGACCCCACCAACCGGACCTCGGCCCTTTCAGCAAAAAACCCTCCACCTGACCGGGACCTGTGTGGCCCAGTGGATAGAACGTCTGTCTGCGGACTGAAGGGTCCCGGGTTCGATTCCGGTCAAGGGCATGTGCCTTGGCTGCGGGCACATTCCCAGTGCGGGTGTGCGGGAGGCAGCTGGTCGATGTTTCTCTCTCATCGATGTTTCTGACTCTCTATCCATCTCCCTTCCTCTCTGTAAACAATCAGTAAAATATATTTAAAAAAATAAAAAGTATATATTTTTATTGATTTCAGAGAGGAAAGGAGAGACAGAAACATTGATGATGCAAGAGAATCACAGATCGGCTGCCTCCCGCACGCCCCCCACTGGGGACGGAGCCCACAACCCGGGCCTGTGCCCCGACCGGGAGTCGAACCCTGACCGCCTGGTTCCTACGTGGATGCTCAGCCCCTGAGCCCCGCCAGCAGGACGGGCGAAGATGAGATCTCTGAGTGGGGTTCAGCGCCTGGGTCTGCAGGAGAGGGGCACTCCCTCTCCCGTTGCCAGGGGAACCCCACGCGGGGCGCTCCCTCACTTGATGGGGAGCCTGTCCCGTCGTTTCCTTCCAGACGACCTTGGTTCCCGGGGATGCTGATGGGGGCTCCCGCGTGGCTGTGCTGAGTCCCGACAACTCCCCTTTCTTTGTTTAAATACCAGAGGCCCGGTGCACGAAATTTGTGCATGATGGGGGGCAGGGTGTCCTTCAGCCCAGCCTGCACCCTCTCCAAGCTGGGACCCCAGTAGGATCTGGCCTACAGGGGCAGTCGGACAGCCCTCTCACAACCCAGGACTGCTGGATCCCAACTGTTCGCCTGCCTGCCTCCCTGATTGCCCCTAACCACTTCTGCCTGCCAGCCTGATCGTCCCCTAACCACTCCCTGCCACCCTGATTGACTCCTAACTGCCCCCCTGCCAACCCATTGATGCCTAACTGTTCCCTTGCCGGCCCAATTGCCCCTAACTGCCCTTCCCTGACAACCTGGTCAACCCTAACTGACCTCCCCTGCAAGCCTGGTTGTCCTCAACTGCCCTCCCCTGCAGGCCTGGTCCCAGAGAGAATCATGGATCGGCTGCCTCCTGCACACCCCGCACTGGGGATGGAGCCCGCAACCTGGGCCTGTGCCCTGACCGGGTATTGAACCCTGACCTCCTGGTTCCTAGGTCGACGCTCACCATGGAGCCCCGCCAGCAGGCCTCTCTCATCATGGGGGCCTCTCTCTCTCTCTCCCTCTCTTTTCCTCTCTGACATCAATACAGACACATTAAAAACAAACTAAAGCAGAGTGGCGCTGTGGCTGGTGTGTCTCAGTGGATAGAGCATCGGCCTGTGGACTGGAGAGTCCCAGGTTCAGTTCTGGCCAGGGGCCCGTGCCCAGGTTGTGGGCTCCATCCCCAGTTGGGGGCATGCAGGAGGCAGCCAATCCATGATTCCCTGTCATCATGGATGTTTCCCTCTCCTTCTCCCCTCTTCTCTAAAATCAATCCTATGTAATAGAGTAATCGGCAGATTGACCATCACTCCCAACACACAAGAGGGCTGCCCCCATGTGGTCAAAGATCCTGCCCCCATGTGGACGCAAGATGGCCACCACAAGATGGCCAGCAGGAGCAGAGAGTGAGAGGTTCCAGGCCCTGCAAGGGAGGGCCGTTGTGGGCCATCAGGCCAGCAGGGGAGGGCAGTTGGGAGGGACCAGACCTGCAAGGGAGGGCAGTTGGGGGGGACCAGGCCAGCAGAGGAGGGAAGTTGGAGGCAAACAGGCTGGCAGGAGAGCAGTTAGACATCAATTAGGCTGGCAGGGTAGTGGATAGGGGGTGATCAGGCTGGCAGGCAGAAGCAGTTAGGGGCAATCAGGGAGGCAGGCAGGCAAGCAATTTGGAGCCAGCAGTCCTGGATTGTGAGAAGGATGTCCGACTGCCCATTTAATCAGGCCTAAACGGACAGTCAGACATCCCTGGAGGGGTCCCAGATTGGAGAGGGTGCAGGCTGGGCTGAGGGACAACCCCCCCCCCCCCCCCCCAGTGCATGAATTTTGTGCGCTGGGCTTTAGTGAAAATATATCGAAAAACAAACAAAAACAGAGTGGAGAGAGAGGACCCCCTGCCCCGCCCACCAGGACAGTGGCCGGGAGGCACCAAGCACGTGCTGGACACGCAGCCCTGCTCCCCGTCAGCCCGGGGTTGGAAAGTCCCCAGAATTCTAAGTTTCCGTCTGTCGCCTCGGAACTTCCTTGTCCTGGACCAACATCTCCCAAGGTCACGGTCCTCCCGTAGGACCAGGAGAAGATCACGGGTCCCCCGAAGGTTACCCTTGCCTGGGGGTGCTGCATCTGGCCTCCCCCTCCGGGAGGAACCCCGAGGAAGGTCACCCCGAAGGACGCTCACAGGCCATGTCATCAGCCACTTGTCGTTACTGGGTTTTGTTTTTTTAATATATATATTTAAAATATATATTTTATTGATTGTTTATAGAGAAGAAGGGAGAAGGAGAGAGAGATAGAGCATCCATGATGAGAGAGAAACATCCATCAGCTGCCTCCTGCACACCTCCCACTGGGGATGTGCCCACAACCAAGGTACTTGCCCTTGACCGGAATCGAACCCGGGACCCTTCAGTCCGCAGGCCAATGCTCTATCCCTGAGCCACACCAGTCAGGGCTATTTTTATTGATTTCAGAGAGGGAGGGAAAGGGAGAGACAGATAGAAACATCCATGACGAGAGAGAATTGTGGGTCAGCTGCCTCCACACGCCTCCTCTTGGGGATGGAGCCCACAACCAGGGCCTGTACCCTGACCGGGAATCGAACTGTGACCTCCTGGTTCCTAGGTTGACGCTCAGCCATGGAGCCATGCCAGCAGGGGCTGAGAGCTTCTTGGAGCAGACAGACGCCAGGTGTCCGGTCCTTGTCTGAGTTTCAGCATCACCAAGAGCAGGCAGAGGCAGGGAGCAGGAGGGGCTGTGTGTGTGGTGGAGGAATTGGCTATGGGACGGAGGCCTTACAGGAAATTATGGGCTGTGCCAAATACTTATCCACTCATCTGGGCCTCACACAGCTCCCAAGGTCAATGCTGTCACTGGACCATTCTACAGGCGAGGACACTGAGGCCAGGGGAGGCCCGGGGATGACACAGCCCCTCCTTTCATATGGAACCCTCCAGGGCCCAGTCCATCCCCCTCACACGCACCCCACTAGAGGGCAGGAAGTGGGAAGAGCAAGTCCGCAGCCCAAATTTCCCCTTTTCAGCAGCCGCTTCCTCTGAGCTGGCCACTTCCTTCTGGTCACTGGGTTTCCTGGAGGTGGAGGCGGCAGGGGCTCGCGGGCAGTGGGCATGTGGGGCTGGCCCTCTGGCGCCCGGGACACCCACAGGGGGCACAGGCGGGACCCAGGTGGGGAGCACACAGCAGGCTCCTGGCCACGGGATGCTGGCATTTCACCTAAGAGACCTTCCCTCCCCAGGAAGGTACCCACTCCATCTGCTTGGGTCAGCAGGCGGCGGCCGGAGAAGCTGCTCTCGGATAGCCAGCGCTCACTTTTTTTTTTCTTCTTACTACATTTTATTGATTTTTTTACAGAGAGGAAAGGAGACAGAGTTAGAAACATGGATGAGAAACACTTATCATCTGTCTCCTGCACACCTCCTACTGGGGATGTGCCCACAACCAAGGTACATGCACTTGACTGGAATGGAACCTGGGACCCTTGAGTTCACAGGCCGATGCTCTATCCACTGAGCCACACCGGTTAGGGCTAACTTTTAGAAAGCAAACACCTGGAGCCCAGCCAAGGTGGCTCAGTGGTTGAGCATCGACCTAGGAACCAGGAGGTCACAGTTCGATTCCCGATCAGGGGACACGCCCGAGTTGTGGGCTTCATCCGTAGTGGGGGGCGTGCAGGAGGCAGCTGTTCCATGATTCTCTCTCATCATGGATATTTCTATCTCCCTTCCTCACTGAAGCCAATACAAAATAAATAAATGCATTTTTCTAAAACACTTTTGTACACTTGGTGTTGGGACATCCTAGTAGGATCTGAGCCCTTCGCAACCCCCACATACCCACTCTCCTAGGTAGAGGGGCGACAGCGACGCACAAGAGGACAGCGACCACGGAGTGGCCTACCGGGACCTCACCTGCGGGGCTTCTGCACCCTCTCCCCACATCCCCTCCACTCTCCCATTTCCCCACTCCCCCAACCCAGGGGTCTCCGGAGTCCACGTGGTCGGACTACAAGTCCCAGGCGACTTTGCGTCCAGGGGGTAGGCGCGACTACAAATCCCATGCCGCCTTGCGCGTGAGGGCTTGGGCGGCGTGGGCAGGCGTGGAGAGCCCGTGGTTGTGGGCGTGGCGGGGGCGGGACTACAAACCCCAGGCTGCCTTGCGCGGGAGGGCGGGGCGGGGCGGTGGGTGCGGCTGCGGCGGCTGCAGTGGGCGCGCGGCGGGCGATGCCGGGGCCCCGCGCGGACGAGGGCGGCGGCGGCTGTGAGGGCGCGGGGCCGGGGCGGGAGCCGGCGCGCCTGTGCGGGTACCTGCAGAAGCTGTCGGGCAAGGGCCCGCTGCGGGGCTACCGCAGCCGCTGGTTCGTGTTCGACGCGCGGCGCTGCTCGCTCTACTACTTCAGGAGCCCGCAGGACGCGCTGCCGCTCGGCCGCCTGGACGTCGCCGACGCCTGCTTCACCTACGACGGCCCCGACGACGCGGCCGAGCCGGGCGCCGAGCCGACCGCGCACTTCCAGGTGCACAGCGCGGACGCCGTCACGGTGCTCAAGGTGAGAGCCGCCCCGCCGCCCCCGCCCCGGCCCGCGCCGCTCGGCCCGGGAGCGCCCCGCCCGCCCGCTTTCCCCCACAGGCTCCCCAGACACTGTTCCGCGGCCCCATCCCATGCCCGGTACCTGGGGGGCCCACTCCGGACCCCCCTGCCCTCCCACATCCCGGGGTGTCCCGTGCGACCCCCCTCCAGCGCTCAGGACTGCATGTTGACCTTGGCCGAGTGCGTTCACCTCCTGCGCCTCCGCTGCCCCGTCTGCCTGTGGAGCGGTTTGGGGGTCCCCGGGCGCAGTTGGTGAATGCAGCGCCCGCGTTCAGTGCACGGGTCCCAGAGGCAGGGTCCCCACTGAGGCCCCGCAGCCAGTAGGGGGCAGCGCCCCTGTTCTTGCTCCCTGTGCTGACTGGGGAGGGGGGACGGGCCGGCTGCCTCATTCCAGCGGGAGACGGAGCGCTGAAAGGGGTGTCCCCGTGGCCAGAGGCCCCACCTGACCCTGGGAGCCCAACATCTCCGAGGGGCCCCCCTGCTGGGAGTGGGGAGGACCCCTCCCTCCCTCCCTTCCTCTCTCCCTTCGCTCTCTCCCTCTCCCTCCCTCTCTCTTTCTTTCTTTTTAAAATTTATTTATAATTGTTTGTCCAGCGGAAGACACGGGGTTCACGCTGGGGTGACCACACCTGTGGTCAGGAAGGCGGGCGGTCCGAGGCCCTGCCTTCAGGTCCCCGTCTCCCTGAGAGGCGAGGGCCCAAACCCCGCTCCTGACGGCCGCCCTCCTCTTTGGCTGTGGGGGGTCTCCGTTTCCCTCGGCCAGCACCAGCACGGAAAGAGGTGGACGGGTTCCGAGTGGAGATGGCTGGGGTTTGAGAAACGACAGAAAGAGAGACAGGACGACGCAGAGATAGAAGCAAAGCTGGGAGCCGGGACCGCTGTTACCTCTGATGGAGAGATGGGACCCCCCCCTTCTCTCTCTCTCTCTCTCTCTCTGTCGGCCTCCTCCCTCCCTCCCTCCCTTCTCTTTCTTTCTCTCTCTCTTTCTCCCTCCCTCCCTTCCTTCTCTTTCTCTCTCTTCCTCCCTTCTCTCTCTCTCCCTTTCTTCCCTCTTTCCTTCTGTCCCTCCTTTCTCCCCTCCCCTCCCTCCCTCCCTCCCTTCCTTCCTTCCCCCCCTCTCTGTCAGCCTCCTGTCTCCCTCCTCTCTCTCTCCTCTCTTTCTCTTTCACTCTCCCTTCTCTTTTCCTCCCTCCCTCCCTCCCTCCCTCCCTCCCTGCTCTTTCTCTATCGGCCTCCTGCCTCCCCCCTCTCTTCTCTTTCACGCTCCCTTCTCTTTCTTTCCCTCCCTCCTCTCTTCTCTTTCTCTCTCTATTCCTTTCTTCCCTCCTTCCTTTCCTTCTTTCTCCCCCTCCTCTCCCTCACCGCCCCCCTGTTGTAAGCTGGATGCTGGCCTGGGACGCTGGGACGGAGGACAGCTTTCTGGAAAGCTCTCTGCACAGCCGGCCAAGTGCTTTGCAGAGTGGACTGTGCCTGCAGCTCCCAGGCCCTCTTCCCTCTCCCCGCACAGGACTGAGCCCTCTCAGGGCTGCTCCTTACAGACCCCCGCCCCTCACCCGTCTCTAAGGGGGCGCAGGCAGCCTGGGTCTGCAAAGGATGCCCACAGGGTCACCTTTTTGCCTGGCTCGCCCCGGCCTGCCTGGAAAGCACGTGTTGTGAACTTGGGCGTCTGGCCCCGTGTGCGCTCGGGGACCTCTGCCAAAGGCATGGCCCGACCTCGCCGTCCCCGGCCGTCCCCGCCGAAGCATTTCCCGGGACGTGTCTGTTAAAAAGGACAGCCGCATCCTGTTTCGGGGTTTCTCCGACAGACAGACCCGTTTGTCTCCTTTAAAAACGCTTTGGTCTGGCCCGCGTGGCTCGATGGTTAGTGTCGGCCAGGGACCCAGGAGGTCAGGGTTCGATTCCCGGTCCGGGCACAGGCCCAGGTGTGGGGTGTGCAGGAGGCAGCCGATCCGTGATTCTCTCTCATCATGGATGTCTCTCTCCCTCTCCCTTCCTCTTTGTCATCCATACAAACATATTGGGGAGGAGGGAGTAGAAATGAGCAATTTATCTTCCTTTTCAAATCCTTTCCAGTGCAAGCAGGTCTTTGCCTAAGCGTGAAGTCGGGGTTCCTCGGCCACAGGGGAGCCTGACTCCTGAGGGGCCTTGTAGGTGGGAGGGGAGCCCGGCTCAGGCTCTGGCTGCCTGTCCAGGTTCCGGACCCACGTCTCTGGACAGCTGGGTTAGAAAGAGAAGGCGCGAGGGCTGGGCCAGCGTGATGGGATTCGCATGTGGTTCTCGTTTTTACGGGGTCTCCCTCCCCCTTCCCCGGAGCAGCTGTGGTTGTGGGCTGTGTTACTTCTTGAGTCTGGATGTAAGCTGATCCTGGAATTGCTGGGTAAGCCGCTCCGTCCCGAATGCAGGGATCTGGCCCAGTGCCTGGGGGACAGGCCAGGGCACGAGGCCACGGAGGCCAGAGGGGCCGGCTCTCCCTGCCGCCGTGAGCCTCGGGATGGAGCACGGGGACAGCGAGTGTGCAGAACGTAGAGGACACATCTGTCTTTAAAAAATAGCCCTGGCCGGGGTGGCTCAGTGGATGGAGCGTCGGCCTGCGGACTGGAGGGTCCCGGGATCGATTCCGGTCAAGGGCATGGACCTTGGTTGCGGGCACATCCCCAGTAGGAGGTGTGCAGGAGGCAGCTGATCGATGTTTCTAATTCTCTCCCTCTCTCCCTTTCTCTCTGTAAAAAATCAATAAAATATATTTTAAAAAATACGTGTATATACACACACACACATACACACACACACTGAGTGGCCAGATTATTATGATCTCTGAACACATAATAATCTGCCCACTCAGTGTGTGTGTGTATGTGTGTGTGTGTATATGCATATATGTGTGTGTGTGTGTGTATATACATATATATATACATATACACACACGCACATATATATATATATATATATATATATATACATTAAAGGCCTGGTGCATGAATTTGTGCATGGGTGGGGTCCAGCCAGCCCTGGTCAGGGGGAGGGGACAGGGAATGTTGGCCTGCCTGCTGGTGGAACTCCTGGTCAAGGGGACCATTTGCACATTAGCCTTTCATTCTATAGGACAGACACTGAGTGGCCAGGTTATTATACATTCAGAGATCGTCATCATCTGGCCACTTGGTGTGTATAGATTTTTATTGATTTCATAGAGGAGGTGAGAGGGAGAGACAGAAACGTCCATGATGAGAGAGTATCACAGACCAGCTGCCTCCTGCATGCCCCCCCACTGGGGATGGAGCCCGCAACCTGGGCCTGTGCCCTGACCGGGAATCGAACCCTGACCTCCTGGTTCCTGGATCGACCCTCAACCCCTGAGCCACGCCGGCCGGCCCTAGCCCCCTTCTCGAAGGTGTCAGGTGTCCCCGTGCGCATGTGTGTTAGTTTGCAAGTCACATGTAGCTGAACGGTCACGTGTTCCTCTCCCTGAGCCTCGGGCGGGGAGGATAAAGCGCATTCTCTGGTGTTGACGCTGCTCTGGGCTCCATGACAAACACGTGTCAGCCCGGGCGGTCCCGTGTTCATCAGAGACGGAGGGTGGGTGGCCTCCTTGGCTGCCCGGTCCCGCCCTGCGACATCTGCTCAGGGGCCTGGAAATACTTTTTTAAAATATATATATTGTTTTATTGATCTCAGAGAGGAAGGGAGAGAGAGAAACATCAGTGAAGAGAGAGAGTCATGGATCGGCTGCCTCCTGCACGCCCCACACTGGGGATGGAGCCCGAAACCTGGGCCTGTGCCCTGACCGGAATCGAACCTGGGACCCTTCAGTCTGCAGGCCGGCGCTCTATCCATTGAGCCACACCAGCCATGGCGGGTCCAGTTTCACTCATGCACTTAACGTTCACTTGTGCTGGGTGGGTCATGGTGGGGTTTTGTTGTCTTAATGTAAATATGTTTTTATTGGTTTCATAGAGGAAAGGAGAGGGGGAGAGAGAAACATCCATGATGACAGAGAATCACGGATCAGCTGCCTCCTGCACACCCCCCCCTGGGGACCGAGCCCACCACCCGGGCATGTGCCCTTGACCAAAATCGAACCCTGACCTCCTGGTTTCCAGATCCACGTTCAGCCCTGAGCCACGCCGGCCGGGCTGCTGCTGTTTTAACTGCTGAGGTGTGTTCCCCAGGGTAGGTGTTGAAATGGACGTTTCTTTGCCCCGTTCTTCGCCGTCCCTGCAGGACCCAGCGTGCCGTCCATCCTTGGGAAACACCTGGCTCTGAGCCCCGCCCGTGGCCGTGGTCCTGTGGCCGTGACCCCGAGCCCTCTCTCCCCAGGCCCCCAACCGACAGCTCATGACCTACTGGCTGCAGGAGCTGCAACAGAAGCGCTGGGAGTACTGCAACGGCCTGGACATGGTCAAGTGGGACGGCCCGACCTCCCCCACCCCCGCCGACTGCCCCCAGGGCCTCGTGGCCAGGGGCGCCACCGGTGAGGAATGTGGGGGAGAATGTGGGCGCGGCCTCGCCCGGAGCTGTATGTGAGCCTGGAGCGACCTGGGGGGTCGGGCAAGGTCAGGGTCCAGCACCCTGTGGGGGGACACAGCCGGGTTGGCAGGATGGGACCCCATGCAGCCCCCCGGGGCCAGCCTGGCCCTCCGCCCACCTGCGGGCACAGAATCCACACCTGCAGGTCACATGGGTTGGGCAGAGGGGGTTAGAGTTCACACAGGTGTGTAGACATGGGGGAGGTTTCGCAAAGACCCTGCCTGAGACCCAGGCGTGTTTTCTAAGAAGACTTGTGTCTTTAAAAAATATATATTTCTGGCCCTGGCCGGTGTTGCTCAGTGGATAGAGCATCGGCCTGCGGACTGAAGGGTCCCGGGTTCAGTTCCCGGTCGGGGCACAGGCCTGGGTTGCAGGCTCGATCCCCAGGGTGGGGCGTGCAGGAGGCAGCCGATCTATGATTTTCTCTCACCATGGACGTGTCTATCACCCTCTCCCTCCCCTTTCCTCTCTGACATCAATAAAAATCCAATATAACAAAGAGGTTATATGCAAATTAACCCTCCCTCTCTCACAAGACGACTGCCTACGACCAGGCTGGCCAGAGGGTCAGTGAGGGGAGACCAGACGACCAAACAGCAGGCTGCGTGGGGCAGCCAGGCCAGAAGGGGGCAGTTGGGGACAACCCAGCTGGCAGGAGGGACAGTAAGGGGTGACCAGGCCAGCTGAGGAGCGAGGTGGGGCACAGTTAGGAGTGACTAGGCCAGCAGGGAGAGGGCAGTTGGGGGTGACTTGGCCAGCAGGGGGGCCAGTTAGGGGCAATCAGGCCAGCACACAGAGGCAGTGAGAGGCGATCAGGCCAGCAGGCAGGTGAGCGATTAGGAGCCAGTGGTCCAGGATGGAGAGAGGGATGTCCGACTACTGGTTTAGGGCCCACGCCGGCATTCAGACATCCCCCAAGGGGTCCCGGATTGGAGAGGGTGCAGGCTGGGCTGAGGGAAGCTCTCCCCCACCCCACCCCCGTGCACCGGGCCACTCGTAAAAATATGTTTATTTTTAAAAAAGGAACAGAATAGGTGTAACAGCAAATACCTCAAGCACTGCCCCCATCCGCGGGCGCCGGGAGATGAAGATTCTGGGACTTCTGTGTGCCCGTCCGTCTGTCTATCCGTGTCCCGAGGCAGTCAGTCCCCTGACCACGGCTGTCCCCACTTACCCGGGGTGCTGGCGGCTCCGCACTCCCCTTACGTAAACCTCACGCACAGACCGAAATCCAGGCAGAAATAATATTTTTAAACATGTATTTTACTGATTTTTTACAGGGAGGAAGGGAGAGGGACAGAAAGTCAGAAACATCGATGAGAGAGAAACATCGATCAGCTGCCTCCTGCACACCCCCACTGGGGATGTGCCCGCAGCCAAGGCACATACCCTTGACCGGAATCGAACCTGGGACCTTTCAGTCCGCAGGCCAATGTTCTATCCACCGAGCCACACAGGTTTCGGCCAGAAATAGCAATATTGCAAATGCCGGCAAACAGCATTTTCACATGCAACAATTGCAGCGACCACAGGCCTGTCTGGCCATCACCTCCCTCCTGGCCTCTGCAACCTTCCCCACCCCCACCCCCACCCCTGGCCCCACCCCTGCCCCCGGCTCCACTTCCCCAGGAAGCTTTCCAGTGTGGGCCGGTTGCAGCAAGGCCCAGGTTTCCTCGTAACCCTGGGGTGCTGTCTCCTCGCCCTCGGAGCCTACGGAGGGGCCACCTCACCACGCGGCCACCCACACAGGAAGAGGGGGGTACACGCGGCCCCCAGGTCCTCAGGGCCGTTTCCTGGCCCCGCTTAGAGGGGTGTGCTCTACCCTAGCCCGGAGCTCAGCTGATTGGACCGTTGTCCCCACCACGAGGGCTCAGGGCTTCATTGAGTCAAGAGCCAACCAAAGGCCTGGCTCAGTGGGTAGAACCTCAGCGTGCAGAGGGAAGGGTCCCGGGTTCGATTCCCGTCAAAGGTGTGTGCCTTGGTTGCAGGCTCCTCCCCGGCCTGGGCCCTGGTTGGGGCGCATGCAGGAGGCCACCCATCGATGTGTCTCTCCCCCATCGATGTGTCTCTCCCCCATCGATGTGTCTCTCCCCCATCGATGTCTCCCTCTCTTCCGCTCTGTGGAGCCCTGGCCGGCGGGGCTCAGTGGTTAACCATCGACCGAGGAACCAGGAGGTCAGGGTTGGATTCCCGGTCAGGGCACAGGCCCGGGTTGTGGGGTCCATCCCCAGTAGGGGGCAAATAGGCAGCTGATCTGTGATTCTCTCTTATCATTGATGTTTCTCTCTCCCTCTCCCTTCCTCTCTGGCATCAATAAAAATATATCTTAAAAATAGGAAATGGAGCACTGCGGTGGACGAGGAGGCTGGCACCCCCTCCCCCCTCACGCAGGCCCCGTGGCATCGCCTGGAGCCGTGGCTGGGAGGGGGGTCTGGACACGAGGGTCTCAATGTACGCCTTGTGACTAGGTTGCCATTTTTATTTTATTTATTTATTTTTTAAAATATATTTTATTGATTTTTTACAGAGCGGAAGGGAGAGGGATAGAAAGTCAGAAACATCGATGGGAGAGAGACATCGATCAGCTGCCTCTTGCACGCCCCCCACTGGGGATGTGCCCGCAGTTAAGGTACATGCCCTTGCCGGAATCGAACCCCGGACCCTTCAGTCCGCAGTCCAACGCTCTATCCACTGAGCCAAACCGGTCTCGGCATAGGTTGCCATTTTTAAAAACTATATTTTTATTGATGTCAGAGAAGAAGGGAGAGGGAGAGAGAAACATCCACAATGAGAGAGAATCATGAACCAGCTGCCTCCAGCACGCCCCACACTGGGCATCAAGCCGGCCTGGGCCTCGACCGGCAATCGAACCCGACCAACCCGACCGCTGGTTCCTGGGTCAAACCCTCAACCGCTGAGCCACGCCCGGCCGGCCCGAGGCCACTTTTCCATAGATTTTTATGGAGCGTGGAAGGGAGGGGAGAGGCAGACAGAAACATTGAGGTGACAGGGACACACGGATCGGGCGCCTCCTGCACGCACCTGACGGGCCGGGCATCGAGCCTGCAGCCGAGGCACGTGCCCCTTCAGTGCGCAGGCTGGCGGTCACCCACGGAGCACGCGGGCCGGGCATCAAGCCTGCAGCCGAGGCACGTGCCCCTTCAGTGCGCAGGCTGGCGGTCACCCCCGGAGCACGCGGGCCGGGCATCGAGCCTGCAGCCGAGGCACGTGCCCCTTCAGTGCGCAGGCTGGCGGTCACCCACGGAGCACGCGGGCCGGGCATCGAGCCTGCAGCCGAGGCACGGGCCCCTTCAGTGCGCAGGCTGGCGGTCACCCCCGGAGCACGCGGGCCGGGCATCGAGCCTGCAGCCGAGGCACGTGCCCCTTCAGTGCGCAGGCTGGCGGTCACCCACGGAGCACGCGGGCCGGGCATCGAGCCTGCAGCCGAGGCACGGGCCCCTTCAGTGCGCAGGCTGGCGGTCACCCACGGAGCACGCGGGCCGGGCATCGAGCCTGCAGCCGAGGCACGGGCCCCTTCAGTGCGCAGGCTGGCGGTCACCCACCGAGCACGCGGGCCGGAGCTCCACGATCTCCTTTAGATAAAACGGTCGCGGAATTCCGGAGCCCCGGATGTTTTGCGCCGTTTCCGTTAAAGCTCGCCGCCCTGTGTTTGTGGAGAACATCGGTCCGTGTTTTTTTTGGGGGGGGGGGGATCCCTGGGGCAGCTCTGAGTCGCCATCCTCTGTCGGCCTCTCTCCCAGACTTCCTGTACCTGCACCCCAACGCCTCTGCTGAGAAAGCCCGGCACGTCCTGGCCGTGGACGCGGCCCCCGGGGAGCTGGTAGGGGAGCAGGCCGCAAGCCAGCCGGCACCGGGGCCCCCCAACTCCATCAACTTCTCCCTGAAGCAGTGGGGCGCCGAGCTCAGGTGAGTCCCGGGGCCAGGGGGAGGGACTGTCCGCCCAGGACCCCGAAAGCGAGGGCGCGAGATGGCATGTGAAGTGCTGTCACCTGTCGCTCGTTCCTGGTCTGGCTTCAGCGGCTGCTCTTTCCCTGAGGAGCGGGGTCTCTGCTCTGCCGCCAGCAGGTCATTTCCTCCGGTGACGGGATCCTGCGCTTTCACTGCTGGGTGCTGGGCTTTTGGTGTTTTTTAAAATATATTTTATTGGTTTTTACAGAGAGGAAGGGAGAGGGGGAGGGAGTTAGAAACATCAATGAGAGAGAAACAACCATCAGCTGCCTCCTGCACGCCCCCCACTGGGGATGTGCCTGCAACCAAGGTCCATGCCCTTGACCGGAATCGAACCCGAGACCCTTCAGTCTGCAGGCCGATGTTCTATTCACTGAGCCACACCGGTCAGGGCTTTTTTTCTTTTTTTAAATTGACTTAAAAAAGAGAGGAAGGGAGAAGGAGAGGGAGATAGAAACATCAGTAATGAAAGAACCATGGATTGGCTGCCTCCTGCACCGCCCCACACTGGGGATGGAGCCCACAACCCGGGTCTGTGCCCTGACCGGAAATCGAACCCTGACCTCCTGGTTCCTAGATCGATGCTCAACCCCTGAGCCACGCCGGCTGGGACAGGTTATGCTTTTTTGCTGACGTGAATGCTGCTGAAATGACTGTTCTTGCTCGTGCTGCATGTGCTCACGTGGGGAGGACTCGTCCGCGAAAGGCTGGGTCTGTGGGGAGACACCTGGGCTTCACCCTCTGTGGCTTGTGTCCATGGTAACAGCACCCACGTACGTTCTCCCAGCAGCTGATCCTGTCAGACCTTCCAGCCCCAGGCGTGTGCGGTGACCTTCTGTCATTCGGTGTCTTTCCTTTAAATAACACATTTTGGCCCTGGCCGGTGTGGCTGAGTGGATAGAGTGTCGGCCTCCGGCCTGAAGGGTCCCGGGTTCGATTCCGGTCAAGGGCATTGGACCTTGGCTGTGGGCACATCCCCAGGGGGGTGTGTGCAGGAGGCAGACTGATGGATGTTTCTCTCTCATCGATGTTTCTGACTCTCTCTCTTTCTCCCTTCCTCTCTGTAAAAAAATTGAAATATATATATTTTAAAAACACATTCCGCTTCCCCCCTAGAAACTCCATGTCGTCCTTCCGCCCGGGGCGGGGCCAGGACCGGAAGAGCGTGTTCTACACGCACGAGGAGTGGGAGCTGCTGGACCCCAGCCCCAAGGACTTAGAGGAGTCGGCGACGCAGGAGGAGAGGCGGAGGCAGGCGCCCGAGGGGAACAGAGGTACGACGGACCGACGGGCTCCGGCCACAGGGTGCGGGGTCTGCCTTCTCTTCATTTCATGTTTACTTTTTAAAAAAACGTTTTTATTGGTTTCAGAGAGGAAGGGAGAGGGAGAGAGAGAGAGAAACATCCATGATGAGAGAGAATCGCAGATTGGCCGCCTCCTGCATGCTCCCCGGCACTGGGGATCGAGCCCGCAGTCCAGGCCTGTGCCCCGACCGGGAATCGAACCTGGGACCCTTCAGTCCACAGACCGGTTTTCTATCCACTGAGCCATACCAGCGAGGACATCTTTTTTATTTTTTAAAAAATATTTTTTATTGATGTCAAAGAGGGACAGAGAGGGAGGGAGAGAGATAGAGACATCCATGATGGGAGAGAATCTCGGATCGGCTGCCTCCTGCACGTCCCCTCCTGGGGATCGAGCCCACAACCCAGGCCTGTGCCCTGACCGGGATTCGAACCCGGGACCCTTCAGTCTGCAGGCTGACGCTCTATCCACTGAGACACACCAGCCAGGCTCCTAAACACATGTTAATTCCAGCTTCATTGCTGTACCTGAGGACAGTTAGAGTAACTCTTGGACATTATCTCATTTCCCCATTGTTCTTTCCATGTCTGCCTTCCTCAGCCTTTCAAACGAGGAGGCCACAGGCCCTGCCCCCCACCCCACACACACAACCCGGGGTCGTCTTGCCTGTTCTCTGACTTTATGAGAATGAAATCTGTATAGTGCTGACTCCGGGTATCTCCCTTTACATTTCAAATGCATATTTGAATCCATCTACACTACAGTGTATTTGGGTCTCTCGGTACCCTTAAATACCAATTTCAGTGGATAGAGCATCGGCCTGCAGGCAGAAAGGTCCCGGGTTCGATTTCTGGTCCGGGTGCATGCCGGGGTTGCAGGATCCATCCCCAGGGTGGGGCATGTAGGAGGCAGCCAATCCATGATTCTCTCTTATCATGGATGTTTCTCTCTCTCCCTCCCCCTTTCTCTCTGACGTCAATAAAAATACATCCTGTAGAATAAAAAGCTAATATGTAAATCGGCCAAACAGCTGAACAGCCGGTCGCTATGATGCGCACTGGCCACCAGGGGGCAGGCGCTCAACGCGGGAGCTGCCCCCAGTGGTCAGTGGGCTCCCATAGTGGGAGCGCCGCTCAGCCAGAAGCCAGACCTAAGCTGTCAGTCAGACATCCCCCAAAGACTCCCGACTGTAAGAGGGCATAGGCCAGGCTAAGGGACCCCCGCAAGTGCACCCATTTCATGCACCGGGCCTCTAGTTTAAAATTAAAAAAAAAAGACGTGTGTTTACAACATTTACACACATTTGTAATTTTTTATTTGTATCTTTTTGACTAAGGGCAAGTTAGCAAAGGGTCCCTAGGATGGCTGAGTCCTGCCCTGGGAACCTGCTGTCCGGCTTCATGGGGTGCCCTGGGGGAGGGGACCCCGTGTTCCCAGGGTGCCATGGGCCCCTCCTCGTCCCCCCACCCCGTCCTCCCCGGGCCTGTGTCTCTGTGCTCGTTGGTCTCGATGTGCCCGAGATGGGAAATGGTTATAGGAACACAGAGGCGGCCCCTGAGTGTTTGAAGGTGTTGGGAGCTCAGCCTGGTTTCCCAGCTGCTGTGTCATTCGTCCCCGTGGGCCTGACTGGCAGAGGTTGAGCAATCCGCCCGGCGCGCAATCCCTTCGCATGGCCACATGGTGCCTGCAGCCTGGTCAGGAAGTGTCCGCCGGACTCAGCGCGACCGGGACGGGCGGAGGGGCAGGGGGAGGGGGAGTGACAGCGACAGACCGGGCGTCCCCAAGTCTCCACACCAGCTCTGTGTCCCTGCAGGAGGCGCCGGCTCGGGGTTCCTCTTCGACCTGGGCCTTGTCCCCCACAAAGGCAGGCGCCCCCTGAAGGACATGATTGGGGCGTACAGGAGCCGCCACAGCAGCGGGGACCCGGCCCCCGCGGGGACGCCGGGAGCACCGGGCACCAGCAGGGCCTCGGACCCAGACGCCCAGCAGCAGGTGCAGAGCCAGCAGGAGGAGCTGGAGCGCCTGCGCAAGGAGCTGTCCAGCCAGAAGGTACTCGCCCTTCTCCTTCCCCTCCCCCTCGTCTCCCTCTCCCCCACTTCTCCCCCTCCCCCACTTCTCCCTCTCCCCCTCTCCCTCCTTCTCCTGGCTCTCAGGCCATGTCACAGGCTGGCCCCGGCGGTCTGTGCTGCCCGCACCAGTTCAGAAACGTGTGAGTTTCTGGGCCGAGGGCAGACCGCCAGGGGCTCGGGGGAGGGGCTTTCCGCCCCTCACTCACACCCCTGACATCTGCTCTCACTCTCAGCTTCAGCCCAGAGTCCTGAGCCACAAAAAGACTGAGTTCTGCCTGGCCCCTGTGGCTCAGTGGTTGAGGGTCAACCTAGGAGCCAGGAGGCTATGGGGGTCGGGGCACAGGCCTGGGTTGCGGGCTCCATCCCCAGTGTGGGGCGTGCAGGAGGCAGCCGATCCGTGATTCTCTCTCATCGTGGCTGTTTCTTTTTTTTTAATACATATATATGTGAATATTTTTATAGAGAGGAAGGGAGAGGGAGAGAGAGTAGGTGAGACAGAAGCATCGATCAGCTGCCTCCTGCATACCTCCTACTGGGATGTGCCTGCAACCAAGGTACATGCCCTTGACCTTTCAGTCTGCAGGCCAAGGCTCTCTCCACCGAGCCACACCGGTTAGAGCAGTGGTAGGCAAACTCATTAGTCAACAGAGCCAAATAGTACAATGATTGGAATTTCTTTTTGAGAGCCAAATTTTTTAAACTTAAACTATATAGGTAGGTACATTATTATTGACTTAATTAGGATACTCCTAAACTAGCCTTTGCTAAAAACTCAAGGGGCCAAAGAGCCGCATGTGGCTCTCGAGCCACAGTTTGCCAACCACTGGCCATTAGGGCAATCATCATGGACGTTTCTGTCTCTCCTTCCTTCCCCTCTGAAATCAATAAAAAAGTAACTGAGTATATATTTTTTAAAAGGACTTCCCACGTCCGATCGACACAGCACTTCCGGCCCCTACTGACCCTCATTGCCCGGCCGGCCCATGTGACTCAGCGTCAGGCCCACGGCTCCCCCACGGCCCAGGCGTGCTCTCCGGAACCGCCGCTGGTCACCGCGTGTGCGCCGCGGCTTCCTGTTTCCTGTGATTGTCCTCGGGGCCCGTCTTCCTGGAGGCGGTTTTATCTCCTCTCTGTTTCTGAGATCCTTCGAGAGGAAGTTCGGTGCTAAATTGTTTCTAGGGCCCTGGCCGTGTGGCTCAATGGGTAGAGCGTCGGCCTGCAGACCAAAGGGTCCCGGTTCAGTTCAGTCAAGGGCACGTGTCTCAGTGGCAGGCTCCCCCCCGGCGCCGGCCCTGGTGGCAACCCATGGATGTGTCTCTCTCACATCGATGTTTCTCTCTCTCTCTCCCTCTCTCCTCCACTCTCTCTCAAAATCAGCTCAAGTGCTTACGGCTCTTTTTGAAATTGTCCAGCAGGTCTTCTGGCTTTTACCAAAAGGCCCTAAGAAAATAAAGTAAAATCTATAATAATAACAGTGCAATATGCTAATTAGGCCGGACAGCCAACCGACCTGGACGTCATCCCAGACGTCCTTCCTGACGAAGCCGTGGTGGCAGAGGCTGAGACAGCGTGGTTAGGTGCGATCAGGCAGGCAGAGTGGTTAGGTGCGATCAGGCAGGCAGAGTGGTTAGGGGTGATCAGGCAGGCAGAGTGGTTAGGGGTGATCAGGCAGGCAGAGTGGTTAGGGGTGATCAGGCAGGCAGAGTGGTTAGGGGTGATCAGGCAGGCAGAGTGGTTAGGGGTGATCAGGCAGGCAGAGTGGTTAGGGGTGATCAGGCAGGCAGAGGGGTTAGGGGCGATCAGGCAGGCAGAGTGGTTAGGGGTGATCAGGCAGGCAGAGTGGTTAGGGGTAATCAGGCAGGCAGAGGGGTTAGGTGCAATCAGGCAGGCAGGCAGAGGGTTTAGGGACAATCAGGCAGGCAGAGTGGTTAGGGGTGATCAGGCAGGCAGGCAGAGTAGTTAGGGGCAATCAGACAGGCAGAGTGGTTAGGGGTGATCAGGCAGGCAGGCAGAGTAGTTAGGGGCGATCAGACAGGCAGAGTGGTTAGGGCTAATCAGTCAGGCAGAGGGATTAGGGGTGATCAGACAGGCAGAGGTGGTTAAGCGTGATCAGCTAGGCAGGTGAGTGGTTAGGGGCAATCAGACAGGGGTTGGGCCTCAACGGGCAGTTGGGCATCTCCTGAGGGGTCCTGGATTACATAGGGTGCAGGCCGGCCACACTGAGGGACACCCCTTCCTATGCACGAGTTTTGTGCACTGGGCTCCAGTAAAAATTGAAATTCAACATAACATTATCCCAGGGCGGCCACGTAAAAACGTCTGAGTCGGGTTTCTGCGTTTCCTCGCCTTCCCGCATGGCCCCGCGTGGCCGTGTCACGGGTCTGCTCTCTCATCTCCCCTCCCCCCCCCTGCAGGAGCTGGTGCGGCTGCTGCAGCAGACGGTGCGCTCCTCGCAGTACGACAAGTACTTTGCCAGCAGCCGGCTGTGCGAGGGGGCGGCCCCGGACACACTGGCGCTGCTGCACCAGAAGGACGAGCAGATCCTGGGCCTGGCCCGCCAGCTGGACCGGCTGGGGCCCGAGAGGGACCGCCTGCAGGAGGAGGCGCGCACGCTGCAGGCCAAGGCGGGCGAGCTGAGCGAGCAGCTGGGCATGCTCATGGAGACCATCCGGGCCAAGGACGAGGTCATCATCAAGCTGTCGCGGCAGCTCAGCGAGGGCGAGGGCCGCGCTGCCTCCCCCCCACCGCCGCCCGGCTCCCCCTCCGCCGGCCGGGACGAGCAGGAGCTGGACAGGCTGAAGGTGAGACTCCCTGGCCCCTCCGGGCTCTGCGCGTCCACATCCCTCCGGGGCTCCCGCCTCAGCGAGGCGGCCACTGCCCCAGCCCTTTGGCCCCTCCCCTTCTGCTTCCCGGCTGAGGGGGCTTTGGCTTCTACACCCCGAGGGCTGCACGGTGCCCCCTCTGCGGCCGGTTCAGGACAGTCACCACCGAGATGTAAATTCCTTCCCGTCTCTTCCTCAGCGCCAGGGGCCCTGCCTGCCTTCGCTGCCGGGGAGGAAGCAGTGGGGAGGGGGCACCAGAGGTTAGCCCGAAAGTGCCTGGTAATCCACTTTTGGTTCCTCAAGACTCGCTCTACTGTGGCAGGGCATTTGGGTGAGGTGGCAAAATACAAATGGTACAGCCCGTCCGGCGGGGCTCCGTGGCTGAGCGTCAACCTAGGAACCACGAGGTCCCGGGTTCGAGTCCTAGTCAGGCACAGCCCCGGGTTGTGGGCTCCATCCCCAGTGGGGGACGTGCAGGAGGCAGCCGGTCCGTGATTCTCTCTCATCACTGATGTTTCTTTCTCTCCCCCTTTCTCTCTGACATCAATACAAACATACTTTGAAAAAATAACATAAAAAAAAACATATTCATGGTATACACTGAGTGGCTAGATGATGATGAGCTCTGAACACATAATAATAACCTGGCCACTCCGTGTGTGTCCTATAGAATAAAAGGTTAATATGCAAATTGTCCCTTTGACCAAGAGTTCAACCAGCAGGCAGGCCGGCCAACCGCCCATGTCCCCTCCCCCTGGCCAGGCTGGCCGGACCCCACCCCTGCACGAATTCATGAACCCGGCCTCTAATATATATATATATATATATACACACACTGGCCAGACTATTATGTGTTCAGAGATCATAAAAATCTGTCCACTTGGTGTACACCATGAATAGATTCTTTTAAGTGTTATTTTTTCAAAGTGTATTTATATTGATGTCAGAGAGGAAGGGGGAGAGCGAGAGAGACGTCCATGGTGAGAGAGGATCATGAATCGGCTGCCTCCTCCTGCACGCCCCTCACTGAGGATGGAGCCCGCAACCGGGTAGAACCATCAGTCCGAATTCAACCAGTGTGAATGGATGGTTTTGTGTGTTTCCCGCCCCCTGAACAGGACAGCCTGCAGGGGTACAAGACCCAAAACAAGTTTCTCAACAAGGAGATCTTGGAGCTGTCGGCGCTGCGCAGGAACGCCGAGCGGAGAGAGAGAGACCTGACGGCCAAGGTGGGTTGGGGGTCGGGGGGGCACCCCTCTCCGGTGGGAGGTGCAGCTTGGGAACCTTTTGCAAATGGACTCATTTGGCCCTGGCTCGTGTTGCTCAGTGGATAGAGCGTCGGCCTGCGGACTGAAGGGTCATCCTGGGTTCGATTTTGGTCAAGGGCATGTACCTTGGTTGCGGGCACATCCCTAGTAGGAGACAGCTGATGTTTCTCTCCCTCTCTCGCGCTCCCTTCCTCTCTGAAATGAATAAAAATATATTTAAAAAGAAAGGGAGAGGGGGAGGGAGGGACTGATGTGGAAACCAGTTCAGGGCGCAGGCCGGAGGGACGTGCTCACTGGCACCAAAATGCAGTTGAAACCCACGCAGTGCGTGTGCCGCGTGCCGTGTCGGGTGAGGCGGGCAGCAGTGCCCGGGACCCGGCTGAGCCGCAGGTGCAGGGAGGTTACGGACGAGTTCACTGCAATTCTGAGCCCCAGATTAAAGTGATTTGCTTTTTTTTTAAGTCCTTGCCTGGGGGTGCTTTTCCGGTTGCTTGTAGAGAGAATGGAAGGAGTATTTTTTTTAGTGTCTTTGATCACTTCCTGATAGTTCAGGGAGAGGGGAGGAGTTCGGGGGGGGGGGGGGGGGGCGCGGGAGAGGAGCATCGATGTGAGAGAGACACGTCGATTGGTTGCCACCCACACAGGCCCCGGCCCGGGCCAGGGAAGGACTGCAACCCAGGTCTGTGCCCTTGACCGGGAATCGGGTCTGTGGCCCTTTGCTGCTGGGCCCTCACTGTCACCACCGAGTCACTGGCCTGAGTGGGGCCATTTACATTTTCTTAAACATATTTTATAGGTTTTTCACAGAGAGGATGGAGAGGAAGAGAGTTAGAAACATCGACGAGAGAGAAACATCCATCAGCTGCCTCCTGCACCCCCCCACTGGGGATGTGCCCGCAGCCAAGGTGCATGCCCTTGACCGGAATCGAACCCAGGACCGTTCAATCCGCAGGCCGACACTCTGTGCACTGAGCAAGACCAGCTGGGCCAGGGGGTGTATCTGATTGGCCTGCCGAGGTGGCTGCTGGGAGCTGGCTCCAGGCCGATGTCCTCAGAAGGTGGTGATGGCGCGTGACCCGTGTGCCAGTGGGCACCGGGCGTGGAGTCCGCCGGCATTGGCCTGGCTCCCCCGCCGCTCCCACCTGTCCGGCACCGACACAGGTCGGCATCCAGACGCCTCCCGTGCCAGCCCGGGCCGGGGCAGGGAGCCCACGGCGGGCCAGGCGCCCGGGTGTCCGTCAGGGCCTGTCCCTGCCCCCGCCCGAGGTGACCGCCCGTGTCCCCGCAGTACGCCAGCCTGGAGGCCAAGCTGTGCCAGGTGGAGAGCAAGTACCTGATCCTCCTGCAAGAGATGCAGGCGCCCGTGTGCGCCGAGGAGCAGGGCCCCGCCCGCGAGGTCATCGCCCAGCTGCTGGCCGACGCGCTGCAGGCTGAGGGCCCCGAGCTGCCCGAGCAGGCGCTGCTGAAGCCGCGAATCGTCAGGTCCGGCCGAAGCGGGGGCAACCGGGGGGACAGGCTGAGAAGGGAGGGCGGGGAGGGGGACAGGCTGAGGAGAGCGGGCAGCAGCGGCGATTCCCAGGGGCTCCCCGTGACTCTGCCTCTCATCAGGTGCGCGTGTGAGCCCTGTCCCTGCCTCGGGGAGGGCGTGGCCCCAGCTTGGCCCGATTGCAGGTCCCAGGCACTGGTACGTGCTGACACGCTGGCGTGGAGAGTGAGGGCCTGCGGGGACGCCGTGGCTCCCGCACTCGGCCACCCGCCCGTGGCTCCCACACACGGTCACCCGCCCGTGGCTCCCGCACACGGTCACCCGCCCGTGGCTCCCGCACACGGTCACCCGCCCGTGGCTCCCGCACTCGGCCACCCGCCCGTGGCTCCCGCACTCGGTCACCCGCCCGTGGCTCCCGCACTCGGCCACCCGCCCGTGGCTCCCGCACTCGGTCACCCGCCCGTGGCTCCCGCACTCGGTCACCCGCCCGTGGCTCCCGCACTCGCCCACACGCCCGTGGCTCCCGCACTCGGTCACCCGCCCGTGGCTCCCGCACTCGGTCACCCGCCCGTGGCTCCCGCACTCGGTCACCCGCCCGTGGCTCCCGCACTTGGTCACCCGCCCGTGGCTCCCGCACACGGTCACCCGCCCGTGGCTCCCGCACTCGGTCACCCGCCCGTGGCTCCCGCACACGGTCACCCGCCCGTGGCTCCCACATAGCCACCCGCCCGTGGCTCCCGCACTCGGCCACCCGCCCGTGGCTCCCGCACTCGGCCACCCGCCCGTGGCTCCCGCACTCGGTCACCCGCCCGTGGCTCCCGCACTCGGTCACCCGCCCGTGGCTCCCGCACACGGTCACCCGCCCGTGGCTCCCGCATAGCCACCCGCCCGTGGCTCCCGCACTCGGTCACCCGCCCGTGGCTCCCGCACTCGGTCACCCGCCCGTGGCTCCCGCACTCGGTCACCCGCCCGTGGCTCCCGCACTCGGTCACCCGCCCGTGGCTCCCGCACTCGGTCACCCGCCCGTGGCTCCCGCACTCGGCCACCCGCCCGTGGCTCCCGCACTCGGTCACCCGCCCGTGGCTCCCGCACACGGTCACCCGCCCGTGGCTCCCGCATAGCCACCCGCCCGTGGCTCCCGCACTCGGTCACCCGCCCGTGGCTCCCGCATAGCCACCCGCCCGTGGCTCCCGCACTCGGCCACCCGCCCGTGGCTCCCGCACTCGGTCACCCGCCCGTGGCTCCCGCACACGGTCACACGCCCGTGGCTCCCGCACTCGGTCACACGCCCGTGGCTCCCGCACTCGGTCACCCGCCCGTGGCTCCCGCACACGGTCACCCGCCCGTGGCTCCCGCACACGGTCACCCGCCCGTGGCTCCCGCATAGCCACCCGCCCGTGGCTCCCGCACTCGGCCACCCGCCCGTGGCTCCCGCACTCGGTCACCCGCCCGTGGCTCCCGCACACGGTCACCCGCCCGTGGCTCCCGCACACGGTCACCCGCCCGTGGCTCCCGCATAGCCACCCGCCCGTGGCTCCCGCACTCGGCCACCCGCCCGTGGCTCCCGCACTCGGCCACCCGCCCGTGGCTCCCGCACTCGGTCACCCGCCCGTGGCTCCCGCACTCGGTCACCCGCCCGTGGCTCCCACATAGCCACCCGCCCGTGGCTCCCGCACTCGGTCACCCGCCCGTGGCTCCCGCACTCGGTCACCCGCCCGTGGCTCCCGCACTCGGTCACCCGCCCGTGGCTCCCGCACACGGTCACCCGCCCGTGGCTCCCGCATAGCCACCCGCCCGTGGCTCCCGCACTCGGCCACCCGCCCGTGGCTCCCGCACTCGGTCACCCGCCCGTGGCTCCCGCACACGGTCACCCGCCCGTGGCTCCCGCATAGCCACCCGCCCGTGGCTCCCGCACTCGGCCACCCGCCCGTGGCTCCCGCACTCGGTCACCCGCCCGTGGCTCCCGCACTCGGTCACCCGCCCGTGGCTCCCGCACACGGTCACCCGCCCGTGGCTCCCGCACACGGTCACCCGCCCGTGGCTCCCGCATAGCCACCCGCCCGTGGCTCCCGCACTCGGCCACCCGCCCGTGGCTCCCGCACTCGGTCACCCGCCCGTGGCTCCCGCACACGGTCACCCGCCCGTGGCTCCCGCACACGGTCACCCGCCCGTGGCTCCCGCATAGCCACCCGCCCGTGGCTCCCGCACTCGGCCACCCGCCCGTGGCTCCCGCACTCGGCCACCCGCCCGTGGCTCCCGCACTCGGTCACCCGCCCGTGGCTCCCGCACTCGGTCACCCGCCCGTGGCTCCCACATAGCCACCCGCCCGTGGCTCCCGCACTCGGTCACCCGCCCGTGGCTCCCGCACTCGGTCACCCGCCCGTGGCTCCCGCACTCGGTCACCCGCCCGTGGCTCCCACATAGCCACCCGCCCGTGGCTCCCGCACTCGGTCACCCGCCCGTGGCTCCCGCACTCGGTCACCCGCCCGTGGCTCCCGCACTCGGTCACCCGCCCGTGGCTCCCACATAGCCACCCGCCCGTGGCTCCCGCACTCGGTCACCCGCCCGTGGCTCCCGCACTCGGTCACCCGCCCGTGGCTCCCACATAGCCACCCGCCCGTGGCTCCCGCACTCGGCCACCCGCCCGTGGCTCCCGCACTCGGTCACCCGCCCGTGGCTCCCACATAGCCACCCGCCCGTGGCTCCCGCACTCGGTCACCCGCCCGTGGCTCCCACATAGCCACCCGCCCGTGGCTCCCGCACTCGGCCACCCGCCCGTGGCTCCCGCACTCGGCCACCCGCCCGTGGCTCCCACATAGCCACCCGCCCGTGGCTCCCGCACTCGGCCACACGCCCGTGGCTCCCACATAGCCACACGCCCGTGGCTCCCGCATAGCCACACGCCCGTGGCTCCCGCACTCGGCCACACGCCCGTGGCTCCCACATAGCCACACGCCCGTGGCTCCCACATAGCCACACGCCCGTGGCTCCCGCACTCGCTCACCCGCCGTGGCTCCCGCACACGGTCACACGCCCGTGGCTCCCGCACTCGCTCACATGCCCGTGGGTCCCCACACGCGGTCACACGCCTGCAGAGCCACAGACGGTTGTTCCTCGCTTGGTTCAGATGCCAGGTTTGTCCCGAGGCCCCGCACCTGCACTCACCTCAGGCGTCCAGCGTCTCTTCGTGGCTTTTTTCTTTTCTTCTTTTCGCTTTTTAGTGTGTTTTTATTGGTCTCAGAGAGGAAGGGAGAGGAGAAAGAGAAACATCCCTGATGACAGGGAATCACGGACCGGCTGCCTCCTGCACACCCCACTGGGGACGTGCCTGCAACCGGGGAGGCGCCCTTGACCGGAATCGAACCCGGGACCCTTCCGTCCACAGGCCGACGCTCTGCCCATTTAGCCACACCAGCCAGGGCTCTTTTTCCTTTTTCTAGTCCTCCCCGAGGCTATTTCTTTATTGGTTTTTGAGAGAGTGGAAGGGAGGGAGAGAAACAGGTTGGAGAGACACGTCAGTGGGTTGCCTCCTGCACGTGCCCTGACCAGGGCCCAGCCTGGAGAGGAGCCCGCGGCCCAGGCACGCGCCCTTGATGGGAATCGAACCCGGGACCCTTGCGTCCGCCGGTCGACGCTCTCCCCACTGAGCCCCACCGCCGGGCCCCTCTCACTGCGTCCCGCCCCCCGCAGCGAGTACGACATCTACGGGTTCCGGACGCTCCCCGAGGACGGCGAGGAGGAGCGGCTGGTGGCCAAGGTGCGGGCGCTGGACCTGCGGGGCCTGTCGCTGGCCGAGAACCAGGAGGCGTCGACGGGCGTCAAGTGGGACAACTACCTGGCGGGCACCATGACGCGGGAGATGGCGCGCTCGCCGGAGCTGAAGGGGCTGGTGCGGGCGGGCATCCCGCACGAGCACCGGTCCAAGGTGTGGCGCTGGTGCGTCGACCTGCACACGCGCAAGCTGCGGGAGGGCATGGCGCCCGGCTACTTCGCCGGCCTGCTGCGGGCCGCGCTGGGGAAGCAGAACCCCGCCTCCCAGCAGATCGAGCTGGACCTGCTGCGCACGCTGCCCCACAACCGCCACTACGCCGGGCCCGCCTCCGAGGGCATCCAGCCGCTGCGCAACGTGCTGCTGGCCTTCTCCTGGCGCAACCCCGACATCGGCTACTGCCAGGGCCTCAACAGGTGGGTGGGCCTCCACGCCGGCCCGGCCTCAGGCTCTGCCCCCTGCGCCTCCGGCACAGCCAGAAAGACCCAGTGAAACAGTGTACACACGGAGCGGCCCGGTTGTGACTCTGAACCCATGACAGTCCGGCCACTCGGGGGTGTGTGTGTGTGTGTGTGTGTGTGTGTACATAGATGTATCTATCAGAGGCCGGTGCATGGATTCGTGCATGGGTGGGGTTCGGCCAGTCGGGCCAGGGGGAGGGGACATGGGCAGTTGGCTGGCCTGCCTGCTGGTCGAACTCCTGGTCGAGGGGACATTAAGGCACATTAGCCTTTTATTCTATAGGATGTACACTGGTCAGGTTATATATGTTCAGAGATCATCACCATCTGGCCACTCAGTGTATATAGATAGAGCCCAACTGGAGTGGCTCAGTGGATAGAACGTCGGCCTGCAGACTGAAGGGTCCCGGGTTCGATTCCAGTCAAGGGCACAGGCCCGGGTTGCGGGCTCCGTCCCCAGTGTGGGGCGTGCAGGAGGCAGCCGATCCGTGATTCTCCTCCTTTCCTCTCAAATCAATAAATATATTTTTTAAAAGATTTAAAGAAAAAAAAGGTATCTTTTAAAAAACAGCAACGAATGAAGGGGGAGGACCTGCAGCTTTGCCTCTGAGACTTAGGAAACGCCTGGCTGTTGCTGGGAGAATGAGACTCGGCCGTGGGCGCCAGGGCCAGGGGGGGCTCAGCCAGTGCTCACCTGTCTCCCCCCGTCTGCCTGCAGGCTGGTGGCAGTGGCCCTGCTGTACCTGGAGCAGGAGGACGCCTTCTGGTGCCTGGTGGCCATCGTGGAGGTGTTCATGCCGCGCGACTACTACACCAAGACGCTGCTGGGCTCCCAGGTGCGTCTGAGGCTGTGGGCGGCGGTGCGGGGGGCGGCCCCGGGGCAGAGGCTCAGCTCCCTCAGCGCCTGGCCCAGCGGGAGTCCTGCAGTTCGCAGCCCCCCCAGCCCCTGTGCCCTGGGCAAGGCCGCCTGGTGGGCTGGGTGGGGTCCGGGCCGCTGGGAGCCGGATACCTGCTCAGCTTCTCCTGGGGGCCGGGACGGGGTGCATGTGCCCCAGGATCTGAGGGGACTCTGTGAGGGACCCTGGGCACCCAGGACAGGAAGGAGGTGGGGTGGGCGGACCCTGATTGCCGGGCAGGTCTGAGGACCTGGGCATAATGGGCCAGGTCCCCTGCCCACGTGAAGTGTGTGTCCCGCCGTGTGGGCAGCGATGGGCTCAGCGGGCACTGCCCACGGCCCGGGAATCCGCGGGGACGTGCTGAGGCCCGGGGTGCGTTGGTGGGGGTGGGGCTCAGGCCTGGGGGTTGTCCTGGCACTGCCAGGCCCGCCTCTGAGGGCCCAGCCAGCCTCGCCCCGCCGCAGGTGGACCAGCGGGTGTTCCGGGACCTGATGGCAGAGAAGCTGCCTCGGCTGCACGCGCACCTGGAGCAGCACAAGGTGGACTACACGCTCATCACCTTCAACTGGTTCCTGGTGGTCTTCGTGGACAGCGTGGTCAGCGACGTGCTCTTCCGCGTCTGGGACGCCTTCCTGTACGAGGGCCCCAAGGTGGGTGCGGGCGGGCCGGCGGGGGGCCGCGGCGGGTGGGCAGAGGGGGGTGCCTGTGGGGTGCGGGCGGAGGGGGGTGCCTGTGGGGGTGGGCGGAGGGGGGTGCCTGTGGGGTGTGGGCGGAGGGGGGTGCCTGTGGGGTGCGGGCGGAGGGGGGTGCCTGTGGGGTGTGGGCGGAGGGGGGTGCCTGTGGGGTGCGGGCGGAGGGGGGTGCCTGTGGGGTGTGGGCGGAGGGGGGTGCCTGTGGGGTGTGGGCGGAGGGGGGTGCCTGGGGGTGTGGGCGGAGGGGGGTGCCTGGGGGGGTGGGCGGAGGGGGGTGCCTGTGGGGTGTGGGCGGAGGGGGGTGCCTGTGGGGTGCAGGCGGAGGGGGGTGCCTGTGGGGTGTGGGCGGAGCGGTGCCCCTGGGGGAGGTGGGCAGAGGGTGGATTCCCGCAGGAATGTGGGCAGTGGGCAGGGTGCCAGTGGGGCGTGAGGGCAGTGGCCGCAGCAGAATAGCCGGCCCCGTTTTCCGTCCCCGGCCCTGGTCAGGGTTGCTGTTCTCTGGCACATCAGTGTCTCTCCGTTCCTCTCTAACAAGCAGTGACCCCGCTGGCGTGGCTCAGAGTTTGAGCGTCAGCCTGTGACCCAGGATTTGGTTCCGGTCAGGGCACAGGCCCGGTTGCAGACCCGATCCCCAGTGGAGGGCGTGTAGGAGGCAGCTGATGGACGTTTCTCTCTCATCAATATTTCTAACTCTCTCCTTTCCTCCATGTAAATAATCAATTTAAAAAATATGTTTTTTATATATATCTTATTGATTTTTTACAGAGAGGAAGGGAGAGGGATAGAAAGTCAGAAACATCGATGAGAGAGAAACATCCATCAGCTGCCTCCTGCACACCCCCCACTGGGGATGTGCCCACAGCCAAAGTCCATGCCCTTGACCGGAATCGAACCTGGGACCCTTCAGTCCACAGGCCGACGCTCTATCCACTGAGCCAAACTGGTTTTGGCAAAATATATTTTTTAAAAGCATCATATATGTAAAGGAAATGACAGTCTCCTTCAATGAGGATTTTAAGAAAGAAAAAAAGGGGGGGAGGGTCCGTTCGCGGTGGGAACACTCCCCGGTAGGTGCTGCCCTGGCCCAGGAGCCTGTCCCCCCGGAACCCGTGCCGCTCCGCCTCCAGACCTGTCCCCCCCCCCCGCAGGTCATCTTCCGCTTCGCCCTGGCGCTCTTCAAGTTCAAGGAGGAGGAGATCCTGAAGCTGCAGGACTCCATGTCCATCTTCAAGTACCTGCGCTACTTCACCCGCACCATCCTGGATGCCCGGTGAGTCCCCGGGACCCCGCCCGCCCCTGCGCGCCCCAGGGCCGCCCAGCCTCCCCCTCTGGGTCACAGGCCCCCAGGAGGTGCCTGGAGGGGAAGGTGCTTTATGCACCCCCCCCCCCAACCTGTCCCAGCCTCCACAGGGCAGGGTCCCTGGGACCAGCCTGGGCTGCGTGTACAGGACGCCCGGACCCTCCCCAGGCATCGAGGGCGACAGAGGGGGAGCAGCCTGGTGTTTGCAGAACTTGGCGGGGGGGTGGAGGAGGGGGAGCTATGGGCAGGAACAGAGACCTGGAACAGAGAGAACGGGGACCCTGTCTGTGTGCAGGGACAGGCCGGGAACACAGAGCGGGCGTCACAGCCTCCGGGCGGCCCAGCACTGGGCGGGCCCCAGGCCTCCCCCCAACACCCAGTCCTGCGCCCCCAGGAAGCTGGTCGGCATCGCCTTCGGGGACCTGAACCCGTTCCCGCTGCGCCAGATCCGCAACCGGCGGGCCTTTCACCTGGAGAAGGTGCGGCTGGAGCTGACGGAGCTCGAGGCCATCCGCCAGGACTTCCTGCGCGAGCGCGACGCCGGCCCCGACAAGGGCGCGCTGGTCAGCGACGAGGAGGACGGCTGAGCCGCCGCCGCCCAGCCCCGCCCTCCCAGCCCCGCCGCCGGCGCACCGCGGGGCCTGCAGGTCATTTCGCGCCTCGCAAGGATCTGTTACAGCAAGGTCCGCGTGTGGGTCCGCGTGTGGGTCCGCGTGTGGGTTCGCGTGTGGGTCCGCGTGTGGGTCCGCGTGTGGGTCGGCGTGTGGGTCGGCGTGTGGGTCGGCGTGTGGGTCCGCGTGTGGGTCGGCATGTGGGTCCGCGTGTGGGTCGGCGTGTGGGTCCGCGTGTGGGTCCGCGTGTGGGTCCGCGCCCGGAGACCCGCTGGGCGGCCTCCGTGGCCTGAGGTCCGAGCCAACAAGAGACTTTCCTCGTTGGGAAGCGGCCTGGGCCCCCCAGTGCCGGCCGGGCGATCAGAGTCCCGAGGACGCCCCGTGCGGAGTTCTGGGGGGCCGGCTCACGTCCTGCAGGCAGGCCACCCGCAGCCTCGGCCGGGGTGGGGCGTCCGGGTGCGGCCGGTCTCCTGGGCGGCTGGCGCCCCCGGGAGGTGCCCACTCAGACCTCGAAGACGTGCTTTCTCTCTGGGTGGGGGAGTGTTCGGGGGTCCCCTCCCCCACCTACCCCCAGCCGGGGGTTGGAGGCTCTGCTCCTCAGGAGCTGCCGGGAGGTGGGGCCTGTGGGGGGGCAGCCCCTCCCCACTCCCCAAGCCGGGCCTGGCCGTGGGAATGGGACCCGCTCCCTGGATCCGTCCCTCCCGCATCTCAGACTTCACGGCCCAAGTCTCTTCCCGGCCTCACGAGCCCCACAGGGAACACGCCGCCGGAGACAGGCTCCCTGGGGAGCAGGTGCCTGAGCCGGCCCGGCGGGACCTCGCGCAGGGCGTGGGTGCCACGTGGGAGGGAGCGGCTGGGCCTTCCAGGAGGGTCTCCCCGGGATGGGGGGGGGGCCGGCGGCCAGGGGCGCAGAGACGGTGCTGCCCTGACTCCAGACCGGGCCCCGGGATGGGAGGGTCCGTTCTCCCCGCAGTTTTGAGCCAACGCCTCCCTCGGAGGCCGACCCCGGGGCCCGCACCTGCCAGGGGCCCGGCCCCGGCGGCTGTCCTCCGGGTGGGCGGCTCCTGTGGGTGCTTTTGTACGTTTCCTACAGCTTCTATTTTTATAGCGATTTTTACGTTTCCAGATCACGCATCTATTTTATATACCAGGTTCATTCACTGCCCCCCGAGTGTGTGTGGGGCGGGGGGGCCGAGCCTCCGCAGGTGGACTCCCCACTGGGCCACCTTTGACCTCCAGCTTTGACCCTCACGACCTTCAACCCTGGGGCGGTTCTGGCCCCAACCGCCTGGCACTGACATAGGAAGTCCCCATGCGTGGCGTGGGGGGGGGGGGGCCTGGGCAGGCGGGGGTGGCCTTGTGTCCCCGCAGCTGCCAGGGTCACCTCCTGTGCACCGTGGAGAGGGTCGTCATATTAAAAGGAAAAATAAACTCATTTTTGTAACTTTCTGGCATGAAACACAGACCCAGGCCCTTGTGTGGGGCTGGGCCCCGGGGCGGGGGGGAGGGGGGCTGCAGAGGGTGTTTTGGGGTCCCAGTCCTGAGCTCGCTCTGTGGGGGGGACCTGGGCAGGGATAGGATGCCGGGGGGCCGCCCTGTGAGGCTGGGAGCTATCGCTGAGCTGTGGACGAGGAGGACGGGATATGGGGGTGTCTGCCTGCCTGGGCTTCAGCTGGGCGGCCCCCCCACATGGGGGGCTGGCACCCTGCCTCCCCGATGGCGCCAGGCCTGCCTGAGTCATGGCTGTTAGCCTCCTGCCTGGGAGGACAGCTCAGACCTCCCGGGGACACCTCTGCCCCCACCCCCATCCCCATCGGGAAAACACAAAAGCGACAGAGACCCAATATTTTTTCATGGTGTGGGGGAGGGCCTGCTCCAGATCCCAGGGTGTCTGGGGTGGGGGCACTGAAGCCGCAGGCTGGGGGTTTCCTCGACCGCCCAGCACCTGGGCAGGGCTGGGAGCCCCTCCCCGCAGCCCGGGCCCTGCTCCCTGCCCAGGGCTCCGGACAGTGATGGTGTGGCTCGGGCTGAGCACCCACCCAGGAACCAGGAGGTCAGGGTTCGAGTCCCAGTCAGGGCACACTCCCGGAGCTGCTGGCTGATCTCCAGTGGGGGCCGCGTGGACGTTTCTCTCTCCCCTCCACTCTGAAATCAATAAAAATATATCTTTAATTTTTTTTATCACAGAGGTGGACATTTATTGCGAAACAAGCACAGACGCCCACATGGGGAGGGGGGAGTCCCTAAATGCGTTGTGAAGGCCTGCACACGGGTGTGCTGAGACAGCACACATACAACTCCCAGTTGGTCGAACTCCCGCCCACAGGAACAATTTGCATATTAGCCTTTTCCTAGATAGGATTTTTTTAATATTTTTACAGAGAGGAAGGGAGAGGGATACAGAGTCAGAAACATTGATGAGAGACATCCATCAGCTGCCTCCTGCACACTCCCCACTGGGGATGTGCCCGCAGCCAAGGTACACGCCCTTGTCTGGAATCGAACCCGGGACCTCTCTATCCACTGATCCAAACTGCCTAGGGCCTAAGTTATTAGTTGTTTAAATCGGTACTTTTTCAGGGAAACAACTTGACCAAAAAATCTGCCCCAGAATTCTAAGGCCCATTAACACAAAGTACATCTTTTTTTTAATTTAAAAAGCTGGTACATGCTGCCCCCCTGTGGACACTCGGAGGTGTTGCAAGCGACACAACAGAAACCAACTGTCCTTTTCCCCACGCTCGGTGTTTTTTGTTTTTTTTTAAGCCGGTAAATGCTGCCCCCTGTGGCCGTTCTGCGGCATTGCAGGCAGCAGAACAGGAAAAAAACGGACATTTCTCTGTATTTCGGATGAGGACCCAGCTGTGCCCGGCATCCCTCCCACACCGGCCTGAAGCTGCACGGGCTCACTGAGATCACACTCAGCCGAGCCGCAGCTGCATCTCCAGGCCCTCCCGTCAAAATCCGGTTCAGAGCCAGGATTTTATTTTATTTATTTTTAAAATATATTTTATTGATTTTTTGCGGAGAGGAAAGGAGAGGGAGCGTTAGAAACGTTGATGAGAGAGAAACATCGATCAGCTGCCTGCTGCACACCGCCTACTGGGGAGGAGCCTGCAACCAAGGTCCATGCCCTTGGCCGGAATCGAACCCGGGACCCTTCCGTCTGCAGGGCGATGCTCTAACCATTGAGCGACCCAGGCCAGAGCTTCGGCTGGGGAGTTGGGCAGCCCCCCGCCACGGGTGGCAGGCGGGCACCCCGCCTCCCTGCCACACCAAGCCTGCCTGAGTCACGGGCTGTTTGCCTCCGGCTGGGAGGACAGCTCAGGCCCAGCTGACCACGGGGATACCACCCCCACATCCCATCATCATGGGAAAAACACGTAAGCATGATCAAGAGCACATGTCCTCTCCTGGGATGGAAGTGGGGCAAACAGGAGAGGCCCTCCCCACCCCCCACACCGCCAGGACAGGATGCAGCGAGCCCCGGGGCTCCTGAGGGCACAGCTGGCTGGGGCTAGGCACCCCCAAGCCCAGGCCCTGCACCCCGCCTCTCGTGAGGGGCCGGGCACCGCGGGCCGTGTGGAAGGCGTTACTCAGGCAGGGCCTGGGGCCTCCCGGGTCGGCGAAGAGAGACAGGAAGCCAGCCAGCTGGGCCCTCGAACCCTCCATGACCTGGCCGACCTGGTCTCACGCAAGCCTCTGGAGTCATGCCCTGTCCTGGTGACCTCTGTCCAAGGTCAGCCCACCACCTGGCCCTGGGCGGCCTGCGCTCACGGGAGGTGGGGTTCTGCCCTGAGCCTTGGGCTTCTGGTATGAAATGGAGTGGGGGGGTTGGTCACGGGAGAGCATCGGCCCCAGGGGCACCCGTGACTGGGGGGCAGAGGGCAGCTACTGCCACAGGCTCTGTGGATGCTTCATTCAGCTTCAGGTCTCCATCCCCAAAGAATGGTTTTCTATTTCTTTTTTTTTTTCCTTTTCTCCTTTTAATATATTTTATTGGTTGTTTACAGAGCAGAAGGAAGAGGGATATAGAGTCAGAAACATCGATGAGAGAGAAACATCCATCAGCCACCTCTTGCACACCCCCCACTGGGGATGTGCCCGCAGCCAAGGTCCATGCCCTTGACTGGAATCGAACCCGGGACCCTTCAGTCCGCAGGCCGACGCGCTATCCACTGAGCCAAACCGGTCTCGGCTGTATTTCTTAAAATATGTTTTTATGGCCCTGACCGGTGTGGCTCAGCAGATAGCGCGTCGGCCTGTGGATGGAAGGGTCCCGGGTTCAATTCTGGTCAAGGGCATGGACCTTGGTTGTGGGCACATGCCCAGTAGGGGTGTGCAGGAGGCAACTGACCCATGTTTCTGACTCTATCCATCTCCTTTCCTCTCTGTGAAAAATCAAAGATGGCTGCACCCACAGCTGAGGCCAAGTTCCCATAAGGAACCTTAACGAGCAGTCAGCAGGGACTGAGGCTACGCCCTCTCCAGCCCCCGTGGGGAATGACGGGACATCAGGCAGTGCAACACTGGACAGGGAAACTCAAGGTGCACTTCCTGTCCTGGTGCTGGGCTGGGGAACCTCAGGCTGTGCCCCCCACCAGGTGGAGGTGGATGGGAGACTTCAGGCCACACCCCTTGCCCCAGCACCGGGCAAGGGGACTGAGGCTGCACCCCCTACCGCCTGGCGGGGCTTGACAGGGGACCTAAAGGGGTACCCCCAATGCTGCTGGGTTGGGGAAACTCAGGCTGTGCTCCCCCCAGCAGGGCTTGACAGGAGATCTCAGGCCATGTCCCACATCTGGAGAGGCTTGGCGGGAAACCTCAAGGCAGGCCCCCTACCCCAGTCTGGGCTGGGGGACCTCAGGCCATGCCCCCCATGCCCCCTGTTCTGGTGCCAGGCCAGGGGACATGAGGCTAATTGTCTTTCATCTCTGACAGTTCTATTATAGAGAAAGGGCAAGTAGCAATAGTAAATCATTTTCTCTAATTAATCCCCTTTTAATGTGCACAGATTTCATGCACCGGGCCTGTGGTCTATAATAACAAAGTGTCACTCCGTCTCTCAGCGTAGCGTGTTCTCCAGTCTTCTGTGACAAGGGCACATGTCTGTGTTGCAGGCTGGGTCCCCAGTGTGGGGCGTGCAGGAGTCAGCAGATCCGTGATTCTCTCTCCTCATGGATGTTTCTATCTCCCTCTTCCTTCCTCTCAAAAATCAATAAAATTTTTATTTTTAAAAAATATATTTTATTGATTTTTTACACAGAGGAAAGGAGAGAGTCAGAAATATCGATGAGAGAGACATCCATCAGCTGCCTCCTGCACACCCCTTACTGGGGATGTGCCCACAGCCAAGGTACATGCCCTTGACCGGAATCGAACCCGGGACCCTTCCGTCCACAAGCCGACGCTCTACTCACTGAGCCAAACCGGTTTTGGCAATTATATATATTATTTATTTTTAAAATATATTTTATTGATTTTCTACAGAGCGGAAGGGAGAGAAATAGAAAGTCAGAAACATTGATGAGAGAGAAACATCGATCAGCTGCCTCCTGCACACCCCTTACTGGGGATGTGCCTGCAGCCAAGGTCCATGCCTTTGACCGGAATTGAACCCGGAACCTTCATTCTGCAGGCCGATGCTCTATCCACTGAGCCACACCGGTTTCAGCAATATATATATATTTTTAAAGGCAGTGGGGGGAGGGGGGAGGCAGAATTTCAGACCTATGGCCCCCCTTTACCCCCAGAGGTAAAAACCAGGTGACACGTGGACACGGCAGATACTTGTTTATATAATAATAATAATAACAACAACAGCAGTAATAAAATAATGTTACACAAACTGGGAGTAAAAAACACCTGTCTGAGGAGCCCCACCTGCAGGGCGGAGCCGGTGTGTAGCACCATCGGGGCGCGGGGGGGGCACTGAGGTCTGTGCGGCTGTCAGTGGTCAGTCCGTCTGTCTGCCCACCCGGCGTGCGCGGGGGCGGGCTCAGGCGCGGCAGGTGAGGCAGCACTGGGCGCGGATGCTGGGCAGGCGGCAGCGGCCGAGGAGGCGCAGCCTCTCGCAGGAGCCAAAGGGCAGCCGGTCCAGCTCGCAGCCTGGGGGGGCGGGGGTCAGGGGTCAAAGGGGACGGAGTCAGGGCTCTCCCTCCCCAGAGCTGTTTTGGTTTTCTTTGTTTTATTTCAAATCCTCCCCCAAGGGTACATCTCCATTGATTTTATTTTTATTTACTTATTTGTTTTTTATATATTTATATTGATTTTTTACAGAGAAGAAGGGAGAGGGATAGAGAGTTGCCTCCTGCACGCCCCCCCACTGGGGATGTGCCCGCAGCCAAGGTCCAGGCCCTTGACCGGAATCGAACCCGGGACCCTTTGGTCCGCAGGCTGACGCTCTGTCCACTGAGCCACACCGGCCAGGGCCCTGGAGCTATTTGGGGAAGCAGCTGCGTCCAGGCTCCTGACCTCTGACCCCGGCCGGAACCTGTGTCCTGTTCCTGCCTCTAAACGTGGGGGGCCTCCTGTCAGTGCCCCGCCTCCACGCCGGCAGCTGCTCCCTCGCCGGTGACCTCACTCCCTCCTGTCAGCCCCGCAGCCCATGAGTCACCCCATCCGGGGACCCAGGAGCCAGCGTCGCAGCCCCCACCCCCCGGGGCTGCATTGGGAAACTCCTGCTGGGGCAGTTCCCGGCGGCCACCTGACCTCCCCCCAAAGCCGAACACCGCTGGCCTGGCTCCGTGGCTACAGCGCGGCCTGCGGACCAAAGGGTCCCGGGTTCGGTTCCGGACAAGGGCACCCGCGCGGGGGTGCGGGCTCCTCCCAGCTGTGGCTGAGGCATGCAGGGGGCAGCCATCGAGGCGTCTCTCCCATCGGTGTCTGTCTCCCGCTCCCTCCACGCTCCTGAGAATCTGGGAAAGTGTCGGGGGGATGAACAGAACGCCAAGACACAACCGCAGGGGCAGCTTGTCCTTGGTTCCGGCCCCACAGGCCCCCCCCCCCCGCCCCTGGACCCCAGTGAGGGGAGAGCAGCAGGGCCCCGGCGGAGCTCCCAAGGCACGTGTGCAGTCAGCAGCCAGGAGGCCCGGGCAGGGGAGGGCAGGGGAGGGCTGAAGGCAGGGGGAGGGCAGGTGACATTTCTGACACCCAAGGTCACGCAACAAGGTCGTTCAAGGTCACCCAGCAAGGTTGCACAGCAACATGGGTGAGGCTGCTGCCTGATTCATCCCGGCTGGAGCAGGCTGGATCCCCCCACGCACCCCTGCTCAGCCCTCCCCGGGGGAACCGCAGGGCGCCCCCCCCCCCCCCCCCCCCCCCGGCACTCACGCCGCTGTTGCTCAGCGATCTCGCAGTCCTGCGTGCCGCACGGCCGGGCACTCTCGGGCCAGGGCTCGTGGCTGCACTGCCCGCTGTCGTCCGCGGGCAGCCCCCGGTGCGTGTTCACGCAGCGGATCACCCGCCGCTGCACGCCACCCCCGCACGGGGCCGAGCACTGCGGGCCGGGGCAGAGGGTCCCGTCACCGCCAGCCTCAAGGGTGGGGGGCCCAGCCTCTCCCTCAGGCCTGGGGGGGACCGGGCAGACACGGGTCCGAGGGAGGAGGCGCCTCCCTGGCCAGGCCCGGTCCTTCCCAGCTAGGGTCCATTTTTGTGGGTTTCTTTTTAAATACTTTTTACAGAGAGGAAGGGAGAGGGAGTTAGAAACATCGATGAGGGAGAAACACCGATCAGCTGCCTCCTGCACGCCCCCCACTGGGGATGTGCCCACAGACAAGGTCCATGCCCTTGACCGGAATCGAACCCGGGACCCTTCCGTCTACAGGCCGACGCTCCATCCACTGACCCACATGGGCCGGCCTGCTGCTGGGTCTCCCTGACACGCCCTCCCCCCGCTCGCCGCTCACGCCCCCACCCCCACCCCGCCCGGGCCTCACCTCGCCCCAGGGCCCCACCACCCACTTGGTGCAGGGGTGGGTGTTGCAGGGCCGAGTGGCGTTGGGTCTCAGCACCTCTGGGCACAGGCCGGGCTCCGGGCAGGTCACCAGGCGATGCTGCTCGCCCCCCCCCGCAGGCCTCCGAGCACTGGGGGCCGGGACGGGGTGGCAGGCAGGGGTCAGAGGTCAGGGCAGGACCAGGGTCAGGGTCAGGTTGGGGAGCCCTCCCACCACCCCCGACACCCATCACACGTCCCCCATCACCGCCCTCCATCACCCGCACCTCACGCCCATCACCTGCCCTCCATCACCCGCACCCACATTCATCACCCGCCCATCACCCCCCATCACCACCCCGCCCACCCCAGGCCCGCCTCACCTCCCTCCAGGAGGACGTGTACCAGCTCAGGCAGGGCTGCAAGCCGCAGGGCCGGCGGGCAGGGGGCTGGGCGGGCCCCGGCCGGCAGTGGAAGGGGCGCAGCGGCCGGAGGTCCTGCGTGTCTACACACTGCACGTCCCGCACCGAGAGCCCCCCGCCGCAGCTGTGGGAGCACTGGGGGGGACGGGGGCGGGGTTAGGACAGGCCTGCGGACCGGGCGCTGGCTGCACCCCCACCTCCCCGGCCCGGCTGGGTGTCCCCCAAGGCCCAGGAGGAGGTTGGACAGGACAGCCTGGCGGGGGGCTGCCTGAGGGGCGGGGAACAGAGGAAGGAAGTGGAGTCGGTGAGCCCTGGCCAGTTTGAATTCTTGGGGTTCATATGTTCTTACTAGGGGCCCGGAGCATGGAATCTGTGCACAGGGGTGGGGAGTCCCCTCAGCCCAGCCTGCACCCTCTCCAATCCAGGACATCCCTCTTACAATCTGGGACCACTGGCTCCTAACTGCTCACCTGCCTGCCTGGTCACCCCTTACTGCCCCCCCCCCCGCCCCCCGCAGCCCTCTGTTCAGTCGTGTGGTCGTCCCTCACTGACCCCCGCCGGCCCGGTCGCCCCACACAGCCTGTTCAGCCGTCCGTCCGGCTGTTTCGGTTGGGACAGTCACAGGCGTTTGTACACACGGAGGGATGTCAGAGGAAGGAGAGACATCCGTGATGAGAGAATCGGGACCAGCTGCCCCTGCACGCCCCCAGCTGGGGATGGAGCCACAGCCCGGCCTGTGCCCGGACCGGGAGTCGAACCCTGACCTCCTGGCTCACAGGTCGACGCTCAGCCCCCGAGCCAGGTCAAGTGTGGTTAGAAGATCATCCTGCAGACTGAAGGGTCCCGGGTTCGACTCCCGGTCGGGGCACAGGCCCGGTTTCTGGCTCCGTCCCCAGTGGGGGGCGTGCAGGAGGCGGCCGGTCCATGATGCTGTCATCACGGATGTCTCTCTCTCTCCCTTTCCCTTCCTCTGAAGTCAAGATGTTTTAAAAAGACTTGCTGAGAGTGAGAAAGGGCGCAGGCCTGGGGAGCAGGCGTCCACATGGCCCCTAAAGCCGCAGGGATTACAGGGAGCTCAGGGCCTGCAGCTGGGACCCCGCCCCCTGACCTGGGTCCCTGCAGGTCAGCACGGCGGGGGGAGGGCGGGTAGGGGGGTCCCCTCCGCCTCCCCATGCGCGCACGCACCTTACTCCAGTTGCCCGCGTGCCACGTGGCGCAGGGACGCAGGTGGCAGCGGCGTGCAGGCTGCGGGCGGCCCTCGGGGGCGCAGTCCTCCTCTCGACCGGAGCTGCAGCGCACGGGCCTCCAGGAGGCACCCAGGCCGCATGTGGTGGAGCACTGGGGGGGGGGGGGGGCGCCGGGGCGTGAGGGCGGGCGCCCCCCCTCCAGCCCCACATCCCGGCCGCCCATCTGGGTAGCAGGGGCAGGGAGGGTGTCTGCCTCTGCGCTCCCATTGCCTCAGTTTTCCCATCTGCAAAATGGGCTTCCCCCCCTCCCCGGGGAGGGTGAGGAGAAGTCTCTGCTTGGCGGGGACACAGGGGAGGGGGCCCAGCTGTGCAGACAGACCAGCTGGGGGAAAGGAGGTCTGGGTGCCTCACTGGGCCTCCCTGGGTCCCCCCACCCCGACCCGTACCCCAACATGAGCTCCCTGTCCTGCAGGGACAATCTGAGGTCTAGGGGAGGGGAGTTAGAAGAGGGAGGGGTTCCATGCCTCTCGGACCCCTGCAGGCCCCGAGAGCTGGTACAGCTGGAGGAGAGCCTGGGGGGGGCCCTGCTCATGGGGGGCTGTCTCTCTCCACCCACAGCTGCTGGGGGGAGTGAGGGCATGAGCTCCCCGTCATGGGGGGGCTGCCCCTCCTCCGTGGCCCCCAGGCTGATCAGTGAAGGGCCTCTGAGGCCTCCAGAGCCGCAGGGAGGTGGGGCACCCCCTGGGCCTGCCCCATCCAGGATTCAGCAGGGAAACTGAGGCAGGGGGGTCTCGACCCCCGACACTTGCCTGGGTCCAGTCTCCCACTTCCCAGCTGGCGTTTGTGGCCGGCGGCGGATCCGAGGGGGCCGGGGCCTCAGGGACCCTGCTGCTATCGGAGGGACGGACCCCGGCCGGGCTCAGGGGGGTCGGCGGCCCAGGATCGCGCTCTCCGGGCACTGCCGGGGTCTGCGGGTCCCCAGGGGCCGGGCCGGGGCGAGCGTCAGGCAGAGAGGCCCCCACGGCCGGCCACAGCTCCTCAGAGTCGGGGTTTGGCGAGGGGGGGGTGGGGGACCACGGGGGTGACTCGGGCATCCCGGGCAGGGGCAGTTCGGGGGGACCTAGGCCGCCCTCGTCCTCGTCCTCGGGGACCTCGTTGGTGCTCTCCCACCGCGGCCGGCTGGGGCTCCCAGCGGGGGTCCAGGCTGAGCCCCGCAGCCCGGGGGTCGGGGGCCCCGTGGGGGCCTCTCCCTCGGGTACGAAGTTGAGCAGCGGATCCCAGGCAGTGGTCTCCCAAAGTGGGGGCTGGTGGGGACCAGCCCAGCTGGGCTGAGTCGTGGGGGGCAGTGTGGGGGGCTCAGCAGGCCCGGTCCGGGGCGGTGGGGCCGAGGGCTGGCCCCCCGCGCCTGGGTCGGGGTGCAGGCCCGGCTCCTCGTCCTCCTCGTCCGGGGACAGGTTCTCGTGGAAGCGGATGAAGTTGTAGTCGTAGTAGAAGTCGTCCACCAGGGCGGGCCCCGGGGGGCCCAGGTCCGGGCCGGGGGGCGCGGGAGGGGGGCGGTGGGCCAGGCGGCGGGGCAGGAAGTCCACCTCGTTGTCCAGCTCCCGGCTGAGGGAGCCGCCGCTGCCCGAGCCGTCCGGGGTGTCCGGGAGGTCGAGGGTCTGGAGGCAGGGCCGCAGGAAGCAGGGCGCCTGGGCGGGCGGCCGCTCGGCCTCGTCGCAGGGCACCCCGGTGTCCTGGGTGCAGGCGACCGCCCGCCGCTTCGTGCCCGGCCCGCACGTCACGGAGCACTGCGGGGGGACACCACAGGGGCGGGGAGCGCTCGCGGACGCCCCAGAGCCCTCTCTGGCCCGCCCAGCGCCCCACGTCCCAGCCCCCGCCTGGACCTGAAATATTCAACCCCTCCCACCAAGGTGCCTGGCAATCGGGGCTCCCCCTGCAGCCCATCCCCAGAGGGGAGCAGCCTGGCCAAGGTTGCCCACTGGTAAGTGTCCACCTAGGACAGGCCACGGTTTGAATCCCAGTCAAGGGCACAGGCCTGGGTTGTGGGCTTCTTCCCCAGTGGGGGGCGTGCAGGAGCAGCTGGTCCGTGGTTCTCGCTCACCATGGATGTGTTTCTTTTCTTTTCTTTACATACGATTTACTGACTTTTCACAGAGAGGAAGGGACAAGGATAGAAAGTCAGAAACATCGATGAGAGAGAAACATCCATCAGCTCCTCCTGCACTCCCCCTACTGGGGATGTGCCCGCAACCAAGGTACATGTCCTTGACCGGAATCGAACCTGGGACCTTGCAGTCTGCAGGCCGACGCTCTGTCCACTGAGCCACACCGGTTTCGGCCTCATCATGGATGTTTCTCTCTCTCTCCCTTCCTCTCTGACATCAATACAAATACACATGGAGGGGCCAGATGATGATCTCTGAGGCCATAATCATCTGGCCCCGAGGTCCGCGAGCCACAGGCGGCTCTTTGGCCGCTCGAGTGCGGCTCTTCCACAAAACACCGCGGCCCGGGCGAGTCTGTGTTGACGAAGTGGTGTTAGAAGTTAAAGTCTAAAAAATGTGGCTCTCCAATGTACTGTTGATGTTTGGCTGTTGACTGACGAATTTGCCGACCACTTGATCTGGCCACTTAGTGTATATATCTACACTAATAAAAGAGAAACACGCAAATTGACCATCCCTCCACTAGGCCCACAGCCAATCAGGAGCAGGTATGCAAATTAATCCAACAAAGATGGTGGTTGGTTTGCATTTGCAGGTGGGGTGGGGAGACAGAAGACAGTGTAGAAAGAAGCCAAGTGCTGCAGGAGGGAGCGAGGCAGCAGGAAGCCCTATTCTTGCAGGAATCTTTCTGCAACACGCCTCTTTATATGTATACTGGAGGCCCGGTGCATGAATTCGTGCACGGTGGGGGGTGGGGGGGGTCCGGCCAGCCTGGCCAGGGGGAGAGGACATGGACGGTCGGCCTACCTGCCTGTCAGTCGGTCGAACTGGTCAAGAGGACAATTTGCATATTAGCCTTTTATTCTATAGGATTTACTCTGAGTAGCCAGATTATTCTGCATTCAGAGATCACCTTCATCTGGCCACTCCGTGTGTGTGTGTGTGTGTGTGTGTGTGTGTGTTTAAAAAGCGGGGAGCCGGGGGCAGGTCCCCCCCCCCGACACTCACCTGGGTCCACTGCCCGAAGGCCCACCGGGCCGGGCAGGGCACGTGGTCATTGCAGGGGTTCGAGGCGGCCGGCGGGGGCCCGTAGGCGCAGTCTGCCGGCTGCAGGTGCATGAAGTGGCCCAGCCCCAGGCTGCGGACGCAGCTCACGGTACGGCGGGCGACGCCCCCGGGCCCACAGGATCTGGAGCACGAAAACCACTCGCCGACCAACCACCTGGAGGGGAGGGGGCGCACGGCGGCGTCAGCACACCACCACGCCCCTCCCTCCCCCCAGGCACACGGGGTCTCCGAGGCCTCAACCCAGGAGCCATGTTCTCAGAGCTCCAGGTGCAGGTCAGGCCCCACCCCCAATCAGACCCCTGCCCCATCAGGCCCCGCCCCCGAAGGCCCAGGGACAGTGCGTACCCCCTTACCTGGGCCACCCTCAGCCCTGCTCACACAGGGACCCAAACCCAAACTCCCAGGCTGCAGTGGGGGTGGCAGGAGGCTGGGCTGCAGCCTGCGCAGAGAGGCTCAGAGCCTCTTGGAGGGGGTGTGGGGGGCGGTCAGGGGTCAGGGGTCGGGGGCTCACCTGGGCGGGCAGGGCGGCTGGATGCATATCCTCTGGCGCTCCTCGGGCAGGCCCAGGAATTCGCAGTACCGGTCCTCCACGGTCCCGTAGTGCCGCTCGGTGCAGTACACGGTCTGCTTCTGTACGCCTGGGGGGCGGTGAGCCACGGGATTCTGTGCCCCCAGAGATGGCCAAGCCCACTCTGCTCAGAGCCCCCCAGCCCTCATCGAGGGCGGAGCAGTGTGGGGGTTCCGTGGGCGAGGGAGGCCTAATTGGAGGCCGCGGGCAGCCCAGGAGGTCACTCTGAACCTCCGTCTTCGTCAGCAAATGAGAGGAACAGTGACCAGCTCCCCCGCCCGGCAGGCAAGGCTCAGGGGTGGAGCGCCGACCTATGAAGCAGGAGGTCAGGGTTCGACTGCCGGTCGGGGCACAGCCTGGGTTGTGGGCTCGATCCCTAGTGGGGGGCGTGCAGGAGGCAGCCAATCCGTGATTCTCTCTCATCATGGATGTTTCTCCCTCTCCCTCTCCTTCCTCTCTGAAACCAAAAAAGAAATATTAAATAAAAATAACAGGGCCCTGGCCAGTGTGTCTCGGTGGATAGAGCATCGGCCTGCAGACTGAAAGGTCCCGGGTTCGATTCCGGTCAGGGGCATGTGCCTTGGCTGTGGGCACATTCCTAGTGTGGGGTGTGCAGGAGGCAGCTGATGGATGTTTCTGACTTTCTATCCTTCTCCCTTCCTCTCTGTAAAAAGTAAAATATATTTTTTTTAAAAAGGAATATATTTAAAAATAAAAGTAAAAAAACAGCAGCTACCTCGAAGCTGGGATCTGAGGATGACATGTGCACGTAGCCAGACTCGACGGGGTGGCCAGCCGCCGCCGCTAGCGTGCAAGTCCCAGGGACCCGATGGGCCCATTTCACAGATGGGAAGACTGAGGCTCAGAGCAGCAAAACGCCAGGCTCGACGAGCTGGACAGAGGCTGAAGCTGGCGGCATCCCTGCCAGTGACCAGCGCCCCTCACCCCCCCCCCATACCCCTCGCCACCCCTCACCTTTGCCACAGGTGACCGGGCACTCGGTCCAGGCCCCGTAGGCCCAGGAGAACTCGGACTCCACGCCTGGAGGAATGGCTTCCCGGCGGATGGTGTACTCATAGTACAGCCCGCGGTTTTGCTCATAGAACAGCATCTGGTGGGGAGGTCGGGGGTCTCCATGAGCTCCCAGCATCCTCTCCGCCCACCCAGCTACCCCTGGGACTCAGGGCCACTTTGGAGATGGAGAAACTGAGGCAGCCCCCCCAAGCTTCTCATAGGACAGCCAGGCCAGAGCCAGGCTCTATGACTGCGTCCCCCCGGGGTCCCTTCCCTCGGTCTCGGCATTATGCCCTAGCCTGGCCTGGGGCGGAGGGGAGGTGGCCGGCGTGAGGACGGGGCAGGCACCTGGATCCAGATGGACTCGTTGGTGGGGCCGGGCGAGGTGAGCTTCTCCAGGTCGCCCTCGCGCTTGTAGGTGAACACGGTGCCGGCGAGGGCGTGGTCGCCGTGGTACTGGATGCTCCAGCCGCCGTTGAGGTAGTACCTGTCGGGCTCCTGGCCGCGCAGGGCCAGGAAGTTGCGGGACGCGGTGACCTCCTTGATGAGGATTTCGCGGGCGCCGGCCGGGATCTGTCCCACGTCCACGTAGCCTGGGGGTCAGGGTGGTGCCACGGTGAGCCCTGGGCTGCCACCCCCCCTCCCCCCGCTCTCTCTCTTTTTTAAAAATATATTTTACTGGTTTTTTACAGAGAGGAAGGGAGAGGGATAGAATTAGAAACATCGATGACAGAGAAACATTGATTGGCTGCCTCCTGCACGTCCCCCCTGGGGATGTGCCCACAGCCAAAGTCCATGCCCTTGACCGGAATCGAACCCGGGACCCTTCAGTCCTCAGGCCGACACTCTATCCGCTGAGCCACACCGGTCTCGGCTTCCCTCTCCTCTCTTCCCACGGGCCCCACCATCGGCCTCAGATTCGGAGCCTCATGCCCAGCCGAGGCGGCTCAAGAAGGGCTGAGCATCAACCTAGGAACCAGGAGGTCAGGGTTCGAGTCCCAGTCAGGACACAGGCCCGGGTTGCGGGCTCCGTCCCCAGTGGGGGGTGTGCAGGGGGCAGCCGGTCAGTGATTCTCTCTCATCATGGATGTTTCTCTCTTTTCCTCTCCCTTCCTCTCCAAAAGCAATACAAAATATATTTGAAAAGTAAAAATTTAGGGGCCCTAACTGGTTTGGCTCAGTGGATAGAGCATCGGCCTGGGGACTGAAAGGTCCTGGGTTCGATTCCGGTCAAAAGCATGTGCCTTGGTTGCGGGCACATCCCCAGTAGGGGGTGTGTAGGAGGCAGCTGATTGATGTTTCTCTCTCATCGATGTTTCTAACTCTCTATTCCTCTCCCTTCCTCTCTATAAAAAGTAAGAAAAAAAGTGAAAGTTTAAAATCCTATAGAACAAAAGCTTAATATGCAAATGGACCAGACATGGGAACAACTGGCTCAATGCAGGAGCTGCCCCCACCCTGCAGGCCCCTCCCTCCTGATCACCCCGTTCACCAGCCAGGCCCAGGGACCCTACCATGCACGATTTCGGGCAGCAGGCCCCTAGTCAATAAACAGCTAACACGGGGTCCCTGGCGTCCCCCCCTCCTGCCCCCGCCCGGCTCTGCTCTGAGCACTGTGGTCCCTGTGTCACCGGAGGTGGGGATGCGAGGACACCCAACGGTGAGGCGAGGGGGCGGGGCTCCATGGGGCTGTGCACCAATCAGGCCATGGGTCTGAGGGATGACAGCCATGCTGGGTAGTTTCTCTGGGAGGAAACCTAACCCTGCCTCCTGCCGGCCCCACCAGAGGCCTTCTGTCCCCCACACTGTGTGTGTGTGTGTGTGTGTGTGTGTGTGTGTGTGTGGCACAAGCTCCACCTGAGTCTCTTTTTTTTTTTCTGATTCCGCTCCCGTGCCACCTCCTTCAGGAAGCCTTCCCTGGTTTCCCTCAGGCCGAGGCCTCTCTCCCTCCTTGCTCTCCCAGTCCCCGGGCCTCCCTCTGCAGCATCGGTGACGGCTACGGGGGAGCCCTTCACTGCCACGTCCCCCCTGACCCTCACCGGGGTACACGGTCTACACTGACTGCAGACACCTGGAGCAAAGGGAGTGGGGCTGGGGCGTCCCTGAACCCTCAGACAGGACTGAGAGTGCCCCATGTGAGCCTGAGCCAGCCACATTGGGGTCCCAGGGGGCAGGGGCCAGCCTGCGGGGATGGGTCATTGTGTCTGGGCCCAGTGTCCCATCGGCTTGGGTCCTGGACCAAGCACACAGCCAGGTGGAGATGGGCAGGGGGTCCCGGGCGGGCACAGCGGGGCCCGGCCGTACCGAAGGGCACGCTTTCCTGGAACACCCAGCTCACGGTGTGGCAGGTGGAGCCGTTGCCCCCGCACACGCCACAGCGGTCCTCCACGGTGCCCGAGTCGATCCGGAAGTCGCAGCCCACGCGCTGCAAGACACGGACAGGGGAGGGTCCAGGGCTGGAACGGTGGGGGCCCTGGGGCTGGGGCGGAGACCCCGAGGCGAACCCCTCTGACCCCCGCCCCAGGCCCTGGTTTCCGCCCCGTGAACCAGGGAGGCAGATGGATCCGAGCTTCGAGGCCGCAGGAGATGAGAGCTGGGGCAGGGAGTGGGGGGGACAGGGGGCTGGCCCTCCGTGGGTGATCCATGCAGACAGGAATCGGGGTCAGAGGCCCTGGAGTTCGCACCCGCTGCTGCTCTCAGCCTCGCAGCTCAGGCCTCAAGGCATGGTTCACAGTTAAGACCCTCTATGGTGGGGACCCTCCGGGGGCGGGCCCACAGTGGCGCTCCTCCCAGGGGGCGGGGCCTACTGTAGGGATCCCCCAGGGGGCGGGGCCTACAGTAGGGATCCTCCCGGGGGCGGGCCCACAGTGGAGCTCCTCCCAAGGTTTCAGGGTGGGTGAGGGAGACCCTCCCGGGGGCGCACCTGGCAGATGCCATTGACGCAGAGGTCCCGGCTGCCCCTGCGGCCCTTGTGGCAGGGCGTGCCGTCCAGCGCGGCGTGCTGGAACCTGTCGCTGAAGGACTCGCCGGCCGGCTTGCAGTGCAGCTCGCAGGGGGCCTCTGGGGGCACAGGGGCGGGACCGTGAGGGGCCGCAGGGCAGGTGTTCTGGGGGGGCCCCCAGATACACCCCTCCACCACTCGCACGGACGCTGACCGGGGTGGGGGTGCACCCCGGGGCACAGGCTCGGGGGCACCCCAGGGCACGGGCGGGCTCCGGGGCTGCAGGACTCACGCTCTGACGGCTGGGGCACCCACTTGTACAGCCGGCCATTGTAGGGCGTGGCGTCGAACTGGCTGCACTGGACGGCGCGGAAGGAGGGGGTGCCCGGGGCGCAGCCCTGCACGTTGCACAGGCGCACGCGCTTCCGCTCGCCCACGCAGAACCTGCCCCGGTTCTTGGGCCTGAGGGGGAGCCGAGAGGAGGCTCAGCGCCCCGAACAGAAAGGCCGCTGCACCCCGCCATTGCACCCCAGACCCGGGCCACCCACCGCTGCTGTCTGACCCTGGGCAAGCCTCCTGCCCTCTCTGGGCCGGCTTCCTCAGCTATAACGTGGAGTTGGACCCCTGACCAGTGTAGCTCAGTGGATAGAGCGTCAGTCTGCAGACTGAGGGGTTCCGGGTTCGATTCAAGGGCATATACCTTGGTTGTGGGCATATCCTCAGTGGGGGGGGGGGGGGGGTGCAGGAGGCAGCTGATGGATGTTTCTCATGGATGTTTCTAACTTTCTGTCCCTCTCCCTTCCTCTCTGTAAAAAATCATTAAAATATATTTTAAAATAATAACAAAAATAAAAATTAAAAATGGGGTTGGGGCCTTAGCAGGTTTGGCTCACTGGTTAAGTGTTGGCCTGCGGACCAAAGGGTCCCGGGTTCGATTCCCAGTCAGGGCACAGGCCCGGGTTGCGGGCTCCATCCCCAGTGTGGAGCGTGCAGGAGGCCGCTGATTCCTGATTCTCTCTCATCATGGATGTTTCTCTCTCTCCCTCTCCCTTCCTCTCTGGCATCAATAAAAAAATGTATTTTTTAAAAGTTTAAAATGGGTTGGGACTGGTGAGATGCTGGGACATGCTGGAGACGTGACCCTCCTGTGGGTCAGGAGGGAGCCCACCCTGAACGCGTGCACGCACACACAAATGCATACACACACACAAATGTATACGTATACACACATATACACACACACACACACATACACACACACAAACATATACACACACACAAATGCATACACACACACAAATGTATACGTATACACACACACATACACACACACAAACGTATACACACACACATACACACACACATACACACACACAAATGCATACACACACACAAATGTATACGTATACACACACGTATACACACACACATACACACACACAAACGTATACACACACACATCTGGGCCAAGGCAGCTGCCACTAATGCCGATCAGACAGGGGACCAGGTTGAGGCAGGAGTGTGGGCCACTGTTCTTTTCTTTCTTTCTTTCTTTCTTTCTTTCTCTTTCTTTATTTTCTTCCTTCCTTCCTTCCTTCCTTCCTTCCATCCTTCCCTCCTTCCTTCCTTTTTAATAATATATTTTACTGACTTTTTTGCAGAGAGGAAGGGAGAGGGATAGAAAGTTAGAAACACTGATGAGAAAGAAACATCCATTAGCTGCCTCCTGCACACCCCTCACTGGGGATGTGCCCACAACCAAGGTACATGCCCTTGACCGGAATCGAACCCGGGACCCTTCAGTCCGAAGGCCGATGCTCTGTCCACTGAGCCACACCGGTTTCAGCTGGGCCACTGTTCTTGTCACACATGGAACCTTGGGTGGGTTGGCTCTGAAGCCCACTACCCCCCTTCCCCCCTGAACCCTCGTGAGGAGGGCCCCCCGACCCCGCACATCCCAGCACCTTCACCTCGCTCAGAGGGGAAACCGAGGCACAGAGACAGACAGTCACAGAGTGTCCCTCCTCCCAGAGGGTGAGCGGACACTGCTGGGACCCTGTGATGCAGCTTCTGTGGAAATGGAGGCCAGAGGAGGGTGAGCGGGCTCTCTCTCACGCGGGGTTGGGGGTTTGGGGGTGACTTGACTCCGGACCCATCGAAAGCCGGGTCTAAGGCCCTGACCACAGTCCTCGCCTGCCTCCCTCCAGCGGCGGGTGCGTCCTTCCAGCCCCGGCCTCAGTGTACCCTCTGAGCAATGGGTCAGCAATGGGGACACGCCTCCCAGGGCTGGAAATTCCGCCTTTGGCCCCAGTTTGCAGGGACGCCTCTGACCGCCGGAGGCTGCCACAGAGCCGGGGCCCCTCCGTTGAGTGACTGATGGCTCGGGGCCCGCTCCCCACAACCCCGCCAGCCAGGCCTGACGCCCCGCACTCACGCGGGCTCCGTGCACTGGCGCTCGGAGCTCTGCACGCCCGCGCCGCAGCTCCGCGAGCAGGAGGACCAGGCATTCCAGCCCGACCAGCCGCCGTCCACCACCTGCGGCTGCAGGTCCACAGACACGCACTCCCCGCCCAGGCACCACTGCGGGGACACGGGGGGGGGGGGGACACGGGGGGGTGAGGCCACCCCCCGGCCTGGCAGTCTGGCTCCCCCTTGTCAGGCACAGGTCGGGGCGGAGAGGACCGGGGAGGGGCAAAGGAGAAGTATTCAGCCCGGCCAGTGTTGCTCACTGGTTAGCGTCAACCTAGGAACCAGGAGGTCAAAGTTCAATGCCTGCTCAGGGCACAGGCCCGGGTTGTGGGCTCGATCCCTAGTGGGGGGGCGTGCAGGAGGCAGCCCATCCATGATTCTCTCTCATCATGGATGTTTCTATCCCTCTCTCCTCCCTTCCTCTCTGACATCAATGTTTTAAAATATATATTTTATTGCCCTGACTGGTGTGGCTTGCAGACTGAAGGGTTCCGGGTTCGATTCCGGTCAAGGGCATGTGCCTTGGTTGCGGACACATCCCCAGTAGGAGGCAGCTGATCGGTATTTTTTTCTCTCTCTCCTTTCCTCTCTGAAATCAATTTTTTAAAATATATATTTTATTAACTTTTTTACAGAGAGGAAGGGAGAGGGAGAGAGAGTTAAAAACATCTATCAGCTGCCTCCTGCACACCCCCCAATGGGGATGTGCCCACAACCAAGGTACATGCCCTTGACTGGAATCGAACCTGGGACCCTTCAGTCTGCAGACCGCAGCTCTACCCACTGAGCCACACCGGTCAGGGCTGAAATCAATTTTTAAAAAATTTTGAATGGAGAGGTCTCTTTCAGGCCCCACAGGGGAGCGGAGCAGAGAATCCAACCTAGAGCCCACGGCTGACTGAGCTGAAGGCACCTGGGAGAGTCACTGAATGGAACCCCCCTGTCCATGTCCTACAGACGGGGGGCTGGGCTGGCTAGGGCTGGAGGAGGGGCCAGAGGTCTGTGGGCCAGGGCTGACCCCTCCCTCCCAGCACCCACACAGCAGGTGGTCTGGCCTCTTCCTCCTCCCCTCTGTCCCATGGGCACAGCCTGCCCGCCCTGTCACCCACTGCCCCGCCCCCCTACCTCCCAGGTCTTGGGGCCTCTGTCCTTGCAAAGAGGCCTAGGTCTCCACCCTCGGGGGCCTTCTGCTGTGATGGGGGTCCCTCTATGCCTGGGCGGGCAGGGGGGGCTGAGGGACTGGAGCAGGGCCATCTGGGGGCTGAGCTGTGCAGAGGTTTGGGGGGGCGGGAAGGCTGGATGGGGGGTGGGGGTGGGGAGTGAGAAGAGCATTGCAGGAGCCCCTACCTTCTGATCCCCGCATGCTGTGCCATCCACCACCGGATCCTTCTTGGTCTGGCAGTTGCTGAGCACGGAGCACCAGAGCATGCCGCAGGCGTCCTGCAGGAGGAGGTGGGGGGTGAGGGCCACAGGCTGACCCCCTCCTTTCCCCGCCCCCCCGAGCCTGGGGCAGCCACCCACCTGGAGGCCTCGCCTCTCCTCCCAGCAGGTGTCCCGCGCGGCCGGTGGGGCCCAGGGCGCCGGCACCAGGAGGGTGAGCCCTGCCCAGCCCCCCTTCCCTCCCCTGCACCCCCACTCACATCCAGGTTGGTGCAGTAGGTGGAGGCGGCCCCGTACTGCAGGCGGCACTGGTGGTTCACATCGTACAGCACCCCGGGCAGCAGGGCGGGCTGGGGGACGACGTCCCGGGCCGGGGGGGTCGTCCAGGCACGTGCCGAAGCCGCGGCTGCGGAGACCGGACGGACGGTCGGACGGATGGCCGGAGAGGGGGTGAGGGGGACCGCCGGCCGGAGGGGGTTTCCGGGAGACCCGGCAGGGCCCCAGGACAGGACAGACAGGGCAGGACAGCTGGGCATGCCCGCCTGCAGGGACTCTCAATCCTCACCCAGAGGGGAAACTGAGGCACAGAGACAGACAGTCTCGCGCCCCGGGTCAGAGTGTGGGGCCACCCCAGCCAGCAGGGCCCTCCCAGCCTGACCACCGCACCTCCCGGCCTAGGACTCGCCCCCGCCCAGCACCAGGCTAACGCACTGCTCTTCTCACTCCCCCGACCCAGCCCTCCCCGCCCCCAACCTCTGCACAGCTCAGCCGCCAGTGGCCCTGGTCCAGTCCCTCAGCCCCCTGCCCGCCCAGGCATAGAGGGACCCCCATCACAGCGGGCGGCCCCTGAGCCTCCTTGACCCAGGCGGGTGGAGACCTAGGTCTCTTTGCAAGGACCGGGCGCCTCGAGAGCCAGGGCGGGGGGCCCGGCAGATGGGTCACGGGGGGGCAGCCATGGACGGGCTGGGATGCCAGGCCCCGGCTGCTGGTGCCCTGGGTGTCGGCTCTCCCGAGCCAGCGGTCGGCAAACGCGTGAGCCCACAGAGCCGAACGCCAACAGGACGACGGCTGACCGTCTCCGGAGCCGCTCCCCACCGGCGCGCCCAGGCCACCCTCTGGGGGCCAAAGAGCCGCGTGTGGCTCTCCAGCGGGGTTTGCCAACCACGGCCCCGAGGGGTCCCGGGCGGTGAGGGGCGCCCCGGACGCCCACGCAGTGCACAACGTCGTGCACCGGGCCCCTCGCAAATAATAAGGAAGATTCGCGCTGGCCCAGCAGCAGCTGCTGCGTGGCCTTGGCCCCCCACGCCCTCTCTGGGCTCATCCACAGAGGACACGGCCTCGGGGTGACCTCACACTGTGGCGGTATAAATAGCAGCATCCACTTGGGGGGGGGGGGCAGTCCTTCCTTCCTTCCTCCTTCCGTCCCGGACCGTCCGTCCGCCCTGCCCCAGGCCCCCTCCCTCCGCGCTCCCAAGACAGGCAGACAGGTGGCCCCATGTGGGGACCACGCAGACGGAGCTGCCCACCACCTGAGGACGGACCTCACCTCCCCCTCCTCGCCCCCTTGCCCTGCCAGCACCAGTTTTGGGGGCGCTGCGGGGGGTGCACTGAAGCCGGAGGGGCGCACACTCAGGACAGACTCTCCCTGCAGGATCTCTGGCTCCGAGGGCTGACTGAGGAGCTGCCTCCTCCTCACCCGTCCTCCAACCCTGACCGCTTCCGCCGGACAGCCTGGAGTCTGATTTTCCGTTTTCACTCTGATCCTCCCCCCGGGAGATTTTCTGACTGGTTCCCAGGGAGAGCGGAGGAGAGGGCGAGACAGAGGGAAACGTCGGCGGGAGGGAGACACATCCCTGGGCTGCCTCCTGCACGTGCCCCGACCAGGGCCCGGGCCGGGGAGGAGCCTGCAGCCCAGGTACATGCCCCTGACCGGACTCGAACCCGGGACCCTTCGGTCCACAGGCCGATGCTCTATCCGCTGAGCCACACCATCTAGGGCCTCAGGAGTCAGAAAATGTACCGGGGCGAGGATGAACAACCCCCCAAAAAACAGAGGGCCCTGGCCAGTGTGGCTCAGTGGATAGAGCGTCGGCCTGAGGACTGAAGGGTCCCGGGTTCGATTCCGGTCAAGGGCACGGACCTTGGCTGCGGGCACATCCCCAGTGGGGGGGTGTGCAGGAGGCGGCTGATAGATGTTTCTCTCTCATCGATGTTTCTAATTCTCTCTCCCTCTCCCTTCTGCTCTGTAAAAAATCAATAACATATATTTTTTAAAAATAAAATAAAATAAAAGAGGGAGGGCACAGGGGTGTGGGCACAGGCTGCTCCACCCTCCCCTGCCTCCTCCTGGCCTCTGGGTGGCCCCACCTGCAGGCCCCTCAGGAGGGCGAGGTAGGCTGGGCCACCCCGGGGAGTGCGCACCCCTCTCCTGGCCCAGGGTCCCCTCCCTCGGCGAGGTTCTGGGAGGCCCGTGGCCCGGCCGTCACCCTCTCCCCCACACCCCCGCCAGGCCCAGAGCCAAGTCCCCAGTGCATTCCTGTCCCTGATGGAGACAGAGGCGGGTCTGTCCGACCGTCTGTCCAGGAGCCAGGGTGCTGGGCAGGGCCCTAGGTGGGGGCAGCTGGGAGCTGGCCCCGGGGCATGGTGGGGAGTGGCTGGTGGTGGGCGTCTCCAGCTCCTCTGGCCCCCACCTGGGGGGGACACATACCCCTGCTGCTGGCGGCTCAGCTCTGCCCGGTCCCTTATCAGCCTGACCTTTCCCCGGAGAGCGCTGGCCCGGCCGTGCATGCTCAGCACGTGGCAGTCGGCGTCCCAGCATGGCCAGCCGTGTCCGCCGCGGCCCCATGTGAGTCCCAGACCCCACCCCTCGTCCCCGGGCGCTCAGGGGAGGGAATGCGGGCTGTCTGAGCGAGAGGGCCGGAGCCTGGGCCAGAGTCCAGCGAAGATACTGTTTCTCCCTCCTCCTTCCTCTGCCTGACCCATGGCCCTGCTGCTGCTCTTACCGTGTGAGTGTGTGTGTGTGTGCATGCGTGTGCGTGTGTCTCTGTGTCTGTGTGTCCATGCGTGCATGTGTGTGTGCATGAGTGTGTGTGTCTCTGTGTGTCTGTGTGTCCATGCGTGCATGAGTGTGCGTGTGCCTCTGTGTGTCCGTGTGTGCACGCACATGTGTGTCCGTGTGTGTGTGTGTGTGTGTGTGTGTGTCCGTGTGTGTGTGAGAATTCTCACCCGGGGACATTTTTACGTTTATCTCTAGAGACAGTGGAAGCGAAGGAGAGAGACAGAGAGAGAGAAACATCGATGTGAGAGAGACACATTGGTGGGTTGCCTCCCGAACACACCCAACGGGGCCCGGAAATCAAGCCTGCATCCAAGGTCCATGCCCTTGACCGGGATCGAACCCGGGACATTTTTGGTCTGCAGGCTGAGACTCTATCAATTGAGCCACACCGGCCAGGGCTAGAATCGGATTCTTTTTTAAAAAATATATATTTCATTGATTTTTACAGAGAGGAAGGGAGAGGGAGAGCGAGTTAGAAACATCGATGAGGGAGAAACATCCATCAGCTGCCTCCCGAACACTCCCCACTGGGGATGTGCCCGCAGCAAAGGTCCGTGCCCTTGACCTGAATCAAACTGGATCCCTTGAGTCTGCAGGCCGATGCTCTATCACCAGTCCTTTGAATACCCACAGGCCTTTGCAAACCCCCAGCCCTTCGCATACCCACAGGCCTTTGCAAACCCCCAGCTTTTTGCATACCCACAGGCCTTTGCATACCCACAGTCCTTTGCAACCCCTCAGGCCGAATTGCCTGTGCACTGCCCACCTGGCACGCCTTTGCCTACTCCCCCTGCCATCTCCGTCCTTCTCCCCAGTGTCAGCAGTCGCCTATGGTGGGGGCAGCGCAGATGCTTGTGGGCGACCTGCTGCCCCCCACGCTGCCGGCCGGATTGGCATCAGCGCTCACAGTTGATGACCCCGTCTCTGCCCCATCGGCTCAGGGAGGGGCCGGCCAGATTGGCATCAGCGCTCAGTCGATGGCCCCTGTCTCTGCCCCATTGGCTCAGGGAGGGGCGGCGGCAGACCCCTTGGTTGCCGGGTTACCCTAGGAGGGCACCGCCCGCGCAGGTCCCTCTGCCCGGCACCTCGGGACCACGGTCCCGTCTCCTGCTCAGACCTGGCCTCGGGGGGCCGGGCGCTGCCCAAGGAGGGGGGCAGGAGGGTACTTACTCGAGGAAGCGGGTGAGGTACTGGCGGCTGCACTGGGACCAGTTGAGGGGCAGGGAGTGGTAGAGCAGCTGCGGGGACATGATGTGGAGCTGCCCCTGTGAGTGGCACGGGTTGCCCACGCCGTCGTGCAGGATGCCCAGGCTGCAGAGACACGGCCGGGGCCAGGCTGAGGGGGCGGCGGGCACCGGCCACCCCGCCACCCCCCTGAGGCCGGGGGGCGATCCTGGTCCCGGGGCTGGCTCAGGCCCCCACGGCCGTGTGGCCGTAGGAAAGTCACAGTCCCTCTCTGAGCCTCTAGAGCAGCGGTTCTCAACCTTCCTAATGCTACAACCTTTTCTTTTCTTTTTAATATACTTTATTGATTTTCACAGGCAGGAAGGGAGAGGGATAGAAAGTCAGAAACATCGATGAGAGAGAGACATCCATCAGCCGCCCCCTGCATACCCCCAACTGGGGATGTGCTGGCAACCGAGGTACATGCCCTTGACTGGAATCGAACCTGAGACCCCTCAATCCTCAGGCCGACGCTCCATCCACCGAGCCAAACCGGTTTTGGCCTAATGCTGCAACCTTTAATACAGCTCCTCCTGTTGCGGTGACCCCCCAACCCTAAAATTATTCTCGCTGCTACTTCATAACTGTGATTTTGCTACTGTGATGAATTGTCATGTAAATATCTGTTGTTTTCCGATGGTCTTTGGCTCTCCAGTCGCAACCCACAGGTTGAGAACCGCCAGCAGGGTCGCCTAAGACCATCGGAAAACACAGATATTTACATGACGATTCATAACAGTAGCAAAATTACAGTTATGCAGTAGCAGCGAGAATAGTTTTAGGGTGGGGTCACCACAACAGGAGGAGCTGCGTTAAAGGGTCGTGGCGTTAGGAAGGTTGAGAACCGCTGCTCTAGCAAGTGGGTGAGCCCCAGCCAGTGCGGCTCAGGGGTGAGCCTCGGCCTATGAACCAGGAGGTCAGGGTTCGATTCCCGGTCGGGGCACAGACCCAGGTTGCAGGCTCCATCCCCAGTGTGGGGCGTGCAGGAGGCAGCCAATCCATGATTCTCTCTCGTGGTTGACCAGAGGCCCCGGTGCACAAATTTGTACACATTGAAAGGAAATTCATTAGAAGAAATATTTTAGAGGCCGGGCCGAGGTCCCCCGAGAGCCTCCCCTCTGTTTCACAGGGAAGCAACCTGACTGTGGGCATGGACGGGGACACGCAGGGACCACGGGAGGGCTCCAGGGCACTGGGGGTTTGCAAAGGCCTGTGGGTATGCAGCCTTTGGGTACCCACAGGCCCTTGCAAACCCCCAGCCCATTGCACACCCACAAGCCTTTGCAAACCCCCAGCCCATTGCATACCCACAGGCCCTTGCAAACCCCCAGACCACTGCATACCCACAGGCCTTTGCAAACCCCCAGCCCATTCAATACCTACAGGCCCTTGCAAACCCCCAGCCCTTTGCATACCCACAGGTCTTTGCAAACCCCCAGCTCTTTGCATACCCACAAGCCTTTGCAAACCCCCAGCTCTTTGCATACCCACAAGCCTTTGCAAACCCCCAGCCCGCACTGCCTGTGCACTACTCACCTGGCACCCTTTTGCCTACTCCCCCTGCCATCTCTGTCCTTCTCCCCAGCCCTTTGCAAACCCCCAGGCACCCTTCCCTGGGATTCGGAGGCCGTGGGCTGAGCTGCCTGGGGGGCCCCCTGGTTGGAGGTGGCAGTGGGGGCTGTGGGGTACCTGTGCCCGAGCTCATGGGCCACGGTGAAGGCCACAGGCAGGCCGGTGTCCTCGTTGATGCTGCAGCTGAGGTGGGGCTGGCATATGCCCCCCACATGGGCCAGGCCCAAGGTCTCACACGGCTGGTCCTTGGAGGTGCACAGGTCCTTCCTATCCAGGCAGAGACAAGACGTGTCCCCTTTGAAGACCCTCAGCCTTTGCATACCCACAGGCCTTTGCATACCCACAGGCCCTTGCAAACCCACAGGCCTTTGCATACCCACAGGCCTTTGCAAACCCCAGCCCTTTGCATACCCACAGGCCCTTGCATACCCCAGGCCCTTGCAAACCCAAAGGCCTTTGCAAACCCCCAGGCCGCATTGCCTGTGCACTGCCCATCTGGCACCCCTTTGCCTACTCCCCATGCCATCTCCGTCCTTCTCCCCAGTGTCAGCAGCCGCCTATGGTGAAGGCAGCACAGATGCTTGTGGCCCCTCACGCTGCCGGTGGGATTGGAATTAATGCCCCCCTGTCTCTCCCCCATTGGCTCAGGGAGGGGCAGGCGGCAGACCCTTCAATTGTCCGGTTACAAACCCACCATTATTTCCAAACAGAAAGATCCACCTGAAGCCCAAGAGAGGGCAGGCTGGGCTCCCTGAGGGTCCCCGAAAGCCCCCATCCCCCGGCGGGCAGCACCTGGTGATGAGCACGGCCATGTCGTGGTGCAGCGGGTGCGAGTCCTCATCCATGTTGAGCCGCTTCTGCCACTCGCAGAAGGTGTTCAGGGTGCTGTGGGCCTCGTGGGTGACCTTCATGTCCTTCTGCGGTCAGAGAGGGTGAGGGCTCAGGCCTGGCCAGACGGATCTCCACGGGCTCAGGCCCTCCCGCAGGCCGGGCACCAACGCCCAGCCTTTGCAAACCCCCAATCTTTGCAAACTCACAGGCCTTTGCAAACCCCAGCCTTTGCATACCCACAGGCCTTTGCAAACCCCAGCCCTTTGCATACCCACAGGCCTTTGCAAACCTACAGGCCTTTGCATACCCACAGGCTTTTGCAAACCCCCAGCCCTTTGCATACCCACAGGCCTTTGTAAACCCCCAGCCTTTGCAAACACTGGCCCTTTGCATACCCCCAGACTTTTGCATACACACAAGCCCTTGCAAACCCCCAGCCTTTGCATACTCACAGGCCTTTGCAAACCCCCAGCCTTTGCATACCCACAGGCCTTTGCATGTCACCAGCTCTTTGAGACCCCCAGCCCTTTGCATACCTACAGGCTTTTGCAAACCCCCAGCCTTTGAAAACCCACAGGCCTTTGCAAACCTCCAGCCCTTTGCATACCCACAGGCCTTTGCAAATCCCAGGTCTTTGCATACCCACAGGCCTTTGCAAACCCCCACCCCTGCATACCCACAGGCCTTTGTAAACCCCACCCCTGCATACCCACAGGCCTTTGTAAACCCCCACCCCTGCATTCCCATGGGCTCCGAGGGGACAGAAGGAGGACAACAGCGGCCTAACCACCCCTTCCTCTCACAGACGTCCCCTCCTCCCTCGGGGAGTAGGGGGGACTGGCTGAGGGGAATCTCAGCTTCTCACCTCCTCGTCTTGCAGCACAATCAGGCGCACGACCGTGATGTGGATGGGGTTCCCGATGCTGGGGTTCTTGAAAATGCCGGCCACCTGCCCGAGAGAGGGGGTCCGGGGTCACCTTGAATCTGCGATACGGGCAGCCACCCACCATCCACCGCCCACTCCCACCCACATCCACACGCAGGGCAGCTCCGCGGTGCTCCCTACATGAGGGGCTCCCCACTCAGCCCAGGAGAGGAGGGCACCTCCAAATCTGGGAGGGGTCTGAAGTGCAGGGAATGGGCGGGAGCGCCATCTGCTCATTTATTTAATTATTTTACTTAAAGAAATGTTTCTGTTGGTTTCAGAGTGGAAGGGAGAGGGAGGGAGAGAGAAACATCGATGAGAGAGAATGACGGATCGGCTGCCGCCTGCACGCCTCCTACTGGGGATCGAGCCCACAACCCGGGCCAGTGCCCTTGACCAGAACCGAACCCGGACCCTTCAGTCTGCAGGCCCACGCTCTACCCACTGAGCCGCACCAGCGAGGGCAGCCATCGCTCACTGAGAGCTCCTGAGCGCAGTCCCCGTGGCCCGGCGGGGGCACCGGCCTGTGAGCCAGGCGCTCACAGTGGAGCCCTGTCAGGCCAGGCCGGTGGGGCCGGGTCCCGTGGGGAGCGGGTGAGGAGCAGCCGGTCTGTGCTGCTTTCTCCTCGGGCAGGCTCCCCTCTCTCCCTCTGCCTTCTCGCGGAAGTCTACAGCAACTTATTTTAGATAAATAAGTAGCCCTAACCGGTTTGGCTTAACGGATGGAACATCAGCCTGCGGACTCAAGGGTCCCAGGTTCAATTCAAGGGCATGTACCTGGGCTGCGGGCACATCCCCAGTGGGGGGTGTGCAGGAGGCGGCTGATCGATGTTTCTCTCATCCATGTTTCTGACTCTCCCTCCCTCTCTGTAAACAACCAATAAAACGTATTTAAATAAAATGTAAATGAATAAATAGCTTGCAGTTGCTTCCTCCTGTTGGGGAACCTGGGCTGGGGGGGCCGGCCTGCCCACCTTCCCGCCCCCCATCCCCGGGGCCCTCACCATGTTCATGACGGTCAGCACGTAGCTCTCCACCTGCGGCTCCCCATGGTGCCGCACCATGTGGGCGTCCGCCACCACCAGGGTCTCCACCCACTTGTCCCTGCTGTCCGAGCTCTGGTAGCGCCGCTGCCGCTTCTGGGGCTGCTCCGCACCGTCCCGCTGCCAGAACTCCCGCTCCAGCGGCCCTGGCACCGGGGCAGGACGTCCGTTCCTTTAACTAGAGGCCCTGAGCTCGAAATGCGTGTGGGGAGGGGAGGGGTGTCCCTCAGCCTGGCCTGCACCCTCTGCAGTCTGGGACCCCTCGGGGGATGTCCCTGTGGGGTCGGGCCTAAACCGGCAGTCAGACATTCCTCTCACAATCCACGACCCCTAACTCCCAACCACTGCCTGCCTGCCTGATCTCCCCTAACCCCTCTGTCTGCCTGCCTGATCGCCCCTAACCCCTCTGCCTGCCTGCCTGATCACCTCCAACCACTCTGCATGCTGGCCTGATCACCTCCAACCACTCTGCCTGCCTGCCTGATCACCTCCAACCACTCTGCCTGCCTGCCTGATCACCTCCAACCACTCTGCCTGCCTGCCTGATCGCCCCTAACCACTCTGCCTGCCTGCCTGATCGCCCCTAACCCCTCTGCCTGCCTGCCTGATCGCCCCTAACCACTCTGCCTGCCTGCCTAATCGCCCCTAACCCCTCTGTCTGCCTGCCTGATCGCCTCTAACCACTCTGCCTGCCTGCCTGATCACTTCCAACCACTCTGCATGCTGGCCCAATCACCCCTAACCCCTCTGCCTGCCTGCCTGATCTCCCCTAACCCCTCTGCCTGCCTGCCTGGTCACCCCCAACCACTCTGCCTGCTGGCCTGATCGCCCCCAACTGACCCCAGGGGCCTCTCCTTGGAGGGCTCTTGGGGACGACGCTGGGGGGAGGAGGATGAGAGACAGGGCTGGACACTCCCCTCACATGGGGCTGCTGCACCTCTGCACATGCAGGACACGGCCTGATCCCCCGGGGGACCCTCCCCCCAAATTGAAGGCCAGCGCCTCGGCCCCAGGGTGAGGATCAGGGAGGAATCACACCTTTGCAGCCAGGGAAACCGAGGCCAAAAGTGTTAATCTGGCCCGGCCGGCGGGGCTCAGTGGTTGAGTGTCGACTTAGGAACCAGGAGGTCAGGGTTGGGTTCCCAGTCAGGGCACAGCCCAGGTTATGGGCTCCATCCCCAGTGGGGGGCGTGCAGGAGGCAGCTGACCCATGTTCTCTCTCATCATGGATGTTTCTCTCTCTGTCTCTCTCTCCCTTTCCCTTCTTCTGTGACATCAATAAAGATCCTATATAGCCCTGATTGGTGTGGCTCAGTGGACAGAGCATCGGCCTGAGGACTGAAGGGTCCCGGGTTCGATTCCAGTCAAGGGCATGTATCTTGATTGTGGGCACATCCCCAGTGGGGAGTGTGCAAGAGGCAGCTGACTGATATTTCTATCTCATCGATGTTTCTAATTCTCTATCCCTCTCCCTTCCTCTCTATAAAAAATCAATAAAGTATATTTTAAAAATAAAAAAAAATAAAAATCCTATATAATAAAAGCTTAATAGGCTAAGTGCCCAGTCATCCGTTCAAACAATCAAAGCTTACTATGTTAATGAGATGCTAAGGTCGCTTAACCACTTGCTATGACGTGCACTGACCACCAGGGGGAAGACCCTCAGACTGGTAGGTTAGCTTGCAGCTGGGGTCCGGCCAATCGGGACTGAGTGAGACGGGACAGACATGCCTGGAGGCCTCCCGCCACCCCCCACCCCCACCCCAATTATGCACCAGCGGGGTCCCTCGGCTGGGCCTGCGCCCTCTTGCAATCTGGGCTGAGGAACCCCTCCCTCCCTGTGTGCACGAATTTCATGCATGGGGCCTCGGGGATATCTATACTAGTAAAAGGGTAATATGCTAATTAGACTGGGAGACTTTCTGGGCATCCTTCCGGACAAAGCCATGGTGGCAGGGCCAAGGCAGAGGTGATTAGGGGCGATCAGGCCAGGAGGTGAGGGCAGTTGAAGGTGATCAGGCCGGTGGGGGAGTGGAGGGAGTTGGGGACAAGCAGGCTGGCAGTGGGGGGCATCTGGGGGAGATCAGGCCAGCAGGGGGCAGCAATTGGAAGCAAGCAGGCTGGCACAGGGGGGTGGCAGTTGGTGGTGAGCTGGCCAGCAGGCAGAGTGGTTAGGGCCAATCAGGCAGGCAGGTGAGCAGTTAGGAGCCAGCAGTCCCAGATTGCGAGAGGGATGTCCGATGGCTGGCTTAGACCCAATCCCATAGGGTCCCAGACTGCAGAGGGTGCAGGCCAGGCTCTGCACCGGGCCACTAGTCCTTTCTAATAAAAGAGTAATATGAAAATTGACCATCACTCCAACACACAATATGGCTGCCCCCATGTGGTCAAAGATCCTGCTCCCATGTGAACACAAGATGGCCATCACAAGATGGCCAGCAGGGGAGGGCAGTTGGGAGGGAGCAGGCCAGCAGAGAAAGGAAGTTGGGGGTGATGGAGCCTGCATGGAAGGGCAGTTGGGGGGTACCAGACCTGCAGGTGAAGGCAATTGGGGGTGACCAGGCCGGCAGGAGAGGGCAGTTAGGGGCAAACAGGCTGCAGGGGAGCAGTTAGGCATCAATCAGGCTGGTAGGGGAGCGGTTAGGGGGTAATCAGGCTGGCAGGCAGAAGCGGTTAGGGGCAATCAGGAAGGCAGGCAGGCGAGCAGTTGGATTGTGAGAAGGATGTCCTACTGCCCATTTAGACTTGATCCCACCAGGATTGGGCCTCAACAGGCAGTCGAACATCCCTCGAGGGGTCCCAGATTGGAGAAGATGCAGACTGGCCTGTGGGACAACTCCCCCCCCGACCCCTGTGCACAAATTTTGTGCACCGGGCCACCAGTTAATAAGTAAGTGAATGCATAAAAAAGGACCTCTGTGCCCCCTGCACAGCCCCCACCCCGAAAGCGAAGGACGCACGGGAGCCTACCTTGCACCCCGCAGGTGCCCCCGGTCCGGGGGGTGCCCTCCTCGGCCTGCCCCTGGGAAGACGGGCGCTGGTACACCACGTGGGGCTGGGCGCTGCCAGGCTGGGCCGGGGCACCCTGCAGGGGCTCGATGAAGTAGTCCTGGTTGTTGAGCCGGAACACACCTTTCTGGAGGAAGAACGAGGTCACACGGGGAGCCCTGGCCTCCTCGGGCCATGCTCGCGGCCGAGGGACAGCCTATCCCCTGAGGGAGATTCACACCCAAAGGAAGAGGGGCCCTGGCCGGTGTTGCTCAATGGATAGAGCCTCAGCCTGTGGACGGAAGGATCCGGGTTCGATTCCGGTCAAGGGTATGTGCCTTGGCTGCGGGCCCATCCCCAGTGGGGGGCGTGCAGGAGGCAGCTGATGGATGTTTCTCTCTCATCGATGTTTCTGACTTTCTGTCCCTCTCACTTCCTCTCTGTAAAAAATCAATAAAATATATATATATATTTTTTTTAAATATATATATATATATATATTTTTTTTTTTAATGCAAGTTGGGAGCCCACTTGGACCTCACCTACGGGCTCCCCTGTGTGATCGTGGCCTGCAGGCGATGTCAGCTCCAAGCCACGTTTGCAAACCCACAACCCAGGGAACCCCGGGAGGAGGTCCTGCACTCTCATCCCCGCCTCCCAGGCCCACTCCCCGAGGCCCCGGGTCAAGGGTCCGAGGGGGTAACCAGGCACTCACCAGCCCGTCACAGGCGCTGATGGCCGCCAGCCCGCCCTCCTGCTCTGCGCTCCGCACCTGGCCCTGCAGGTGGCACGCGGGGGGCGTGGGCCGGCGGATGTGGGCACGTCCCAGGCCGCCCAGCCGGCGGGTCTCACTCACGAAGCCGGGCGCCAGCAGGTCGGGGGTGGCCCCCAGGTGCAGGTGCAGGTCGTGGCCCCGGAACCGGAGCTGGTAGAAGGCATAGGCCACCCCAACGCCGCTGCCGCCCCCGCTTGGAGACGCGGCCCGCTTGCGCAGCGCACGCGGCCACAGCTCGTAGGATAGGAAAGCGCCCGCCGCATCCACACGCACCGGGTGCACTATGTCCCGGGCCGCCGCCTCCTCCTCCTCCGGGGGGCTTTCGGGGGCCGGGGTGGGCCCTGCGGGGAGAAAACGGGGCGATCAGCTGCCCTCCATGCCTCCTGCAACCAGCTCTGCTCCTCCGGCTGCAGGTAATTGGTCCCTTGTCTCCTGGTTCCAAGTTGGCCACCTGGGCCTGCGCCCCGCACACCCATCAGATCCAGGCCCCGCGGTGCCCAAAGCGCCCCTGTGGCCCGGCCGGCTGGTGTGGCTCAGGGGTTCGGCTTCAGCTTATGAAGCAGGAGGTCAGGTTCGGTTCACAGCCAAGGGCACAGGCCCAGGCGGCGGGCTCCAACTCCAGTGTGGGGCGTGCAGGAGGCAGCCGGTCCCTGACTCTCTCTCCCTCTCCCTTCCTCTTTGAAATCAAAAAATAAAAGATATACATTGAGCCGAAACCGGTGTGGCTCAGTGGATAGAGCGTCGGCCTTCAACTGAAGGGTCCCGGTTCGATTCCGGTCAAGGGCATGTACGTTGGTTATGGGCAGATCCCAAGTTGGGGGACAGCTGATGGATGTTTCTCTCTCATCGATGTTTGTGACTGTCTGTCCCTCTCCCTTCCTCTCTGTAAAAAAAAAAAAGAGAGAGAGAGAGATTTTTTAAAAAAGAAATTCTTCCTTAAAAGCACATTCCTGTCCCCTGTCCGGGAGGCGCTGAGTCAGCACCTCCAGGAAACAGGACCAGGAAGTCCTGGGCTTGGGCCGGAGCCGGAGGGAAGTAGGGGAATTCCACATCCATCCTCCTCATCCATCTGGCTGCCCTTCACAACACCTGGACCGATCGCGAGAACCCAGGGGCTGACCCTGCACATCCCTGGGGTCGAAACCTTCAGGAAGTTCTTTTCTTTCTCTCTTTCTCTCTTTCTTTCTTTCTTTTTTTCTTCCTTTCTTTCAAGTCTTTTTTGTTTGTTTGTTAGTTGAATATATTTTATTGATTGTTTACAGAGAGGAGGGGAGAGGGAGAGTTACAAACATCAATGAGAGAGAAACATCCACCAGCTGCCTCCTGCACACCTCCTACTGGGGATGTGCCCGCAACTAAGGTCCATGCCCTTGACCAGAATTGAACCCGGGACCTTTCAGTCCACAGGCCTATGCTCTATCCATTGAGCCAAACCGGTTTCGGCTGTTTGTTTGTTTTTTAATCATCACCCGAGGATATGTCGAGAGAGAGGAAGGGAGAGTGGCAGAGGGATGAACCCAAAACCTAGGCATGTGGCCTGGCTGGTGTGCGTGGCTAAGGAGGTCAGGGTTCGATTCCCGGTCAGGGCACATGGCCGGGTCGTGGGCTCCATCCCCAGTGGGGGGCATGCAGGAGGCAGCTGATGCATGATGCTCTCTCATCATGGATATCTCTCTCTCTCTCTCTCTCTCTCTCTCTCTCTCTCTCCCTTCCTCTCTGAAATGAATGACAATATATTAATCCTATATAATAAAAGCCTAATATGCAAATTGACTGAACTGCAGAACGACTGGTCGCTATGATGTGGGATCAAGCTCACAACCTAGGCATGTGCCCTGACCGGTGTGGCTCAGTGGATAGAGCATCGGCCTGCGGGCTGAAGGGTGCCAGGTTCCATTCTGGTCAAGGTCATGTACCTTGGTTGCAGGCACATCCCCAGTGGGGGGTGTGCAGGAGGCAGCTGATCGATGTTTCTCTCATTGGTGTTTCTAACTCTCTATCCCTCTCCCTTCCTCTCTCTAAAAAAAAATTTTTAATAAATAAAATATATTTTTTAAAAATATTTAAATATAGGTTTTTAAAAATTGATTTCAGAGAGGAAGGGAGAGGGAGAGAGAGAAACATCCATGATGAGAGAGAACCATGGATCGGCTGCCTCTTGCACGCCCCCTACTGGGGATCAAGCTTACAATCTGGGCCTGAGCCCTGACCAGGAATCGAACCCTGACCTCTTGGCCTTAACCGCTGAGCCACACCTGGATGCGCTGGGTACGTGCTTAACCAGGAGGATGAGCAAGGCGCCCGGGGGGTAGGACACGCCTGCCCTCACCCCTGGGGAAGGAGAACCAACCGCTCCAGGGAGTCACGGGGGGCCTGCAGCAGGAAGGGAGGCGCCCAGCACTGGTTCCGGGGTGAGATCACCAGGGTCAAAGGTGAGGCCTTTCCCCAGCCGAATCCCTGAGGGGTGCCAACTGGCTACTCAGCGAGTGTGGCCCGGGGTGGGGACGGCCACAGTCACGGGAGGTGAAGGCAGGCTGCCTGCCCCAGGGCACAGGTACGTGACCCACTCCAGCCCCTGCAGCCCCTGCAGCTTCCCTGAAGGCACGTGGGCAGGGTGGAGGGCAGGGAGGTCCCCATGAGGCTGGGGAAGCCAACCACCGGGGGGAAACGGCCCCACCTCCCTGGGGACGTGCAGTGGGTGCTGTTGACATTCCCGCTGTAGCCCTCGGGCGGCTCCTCCGGACAGAAACCGAGGTGAGTTACCCGGGCAGCCTCGCCCGGCCGCTGGCACGTCTCAGAGGTTGTGCTGGGACCGAAGAACCAGGAGGTCAGGGTTTCCGCCCGGGCTGTGGGCTCCGTCCCCAGTGTGGGGGGTGCAGGAGGCAGCTGATCCACGGCTCTCTCTCATCACGGTGCTTCTCTGTCCCCCGCTCCCTTCCCCTCCGACATCAATACACACACACACACACACACACACGGAGTGGCCAGATGATGATGGTCTCCAAATGCTTATTAATCTAGCCACTCAGTATGTGTGTGTGTGTGTATATAGATTAAATACATATATATATATACACACACATATGCACATATACATACACACATACACACACACACATATGTGAGCATATATATGTGTGTGTGTGTGTATGTATAGATTAAATACATATATACATATATACACACACATATGCATACATACATACACACATACACACACACACACATATGTGAGCATATATATATATATATATATGTGTGTGTGTGTGTATATATATATATATATATATATATATATTAGAGGCCCGGTGCATGAATTCGTGCATGGGTGGGGTCCAGCTAGCCGGCCAGAGGGAGGGGACATGTGCAGTTGGCCAGCCTGCCTGCTGGTCGAACTCCCAGTTGAGGGGACAATTTGCATATTAGCCTTTTATAAGACAGATACTGAGTGGCCAGGTTATTATGTGTTCAGAGATCATCATCATCTGGCCACTCCGTGTGTGTGTATATATGTTCGAGGCCCGGTGCATGGATTCGTGCATGGCTGGGGTCCGGCCAGCCTGGCCAAGGGGAGAGACATTTGCAGTTGGCCAGCCTGCCTGCTGGTCGAACACCTGGTCTGCGGGCCCCCACCCTCCCATGGTGGCTCCCAGCACAGGACTTACCAAGGACTCTCTAATCTTCCTGGCTCAGCCCGGCCAGTTAATTAAAGCAACAGCCACTCTGGGGAGGTCATTCCACGGCCCCTTCTCCCTCCCAGGAGCCCTCAGAGGTAGAGGCCAGGACCCCCACTGGCAGGAGGGTGGCCCCACGCCCAGATGAGGAGGGCGTGGGGGGTCAGGCCTGTAAGCAAGAGTGGAGAAGGCTCCAATCCCAAGGGACACCCCCCCCCCGTTCTTCCTACAGCTACCATGGACCCAAGTTCAGGCTGAGGGGCAGCCCCCCCCACCAACCCCTAGAAACCACATTCCTGTTGCCCCAGCACCCTACCCCCACCCTGTGGGCGGCAGGCGTGGGCAACTCCTGAATGTGTGTCTCTCTTATTGATGTTTCTCTGTCTCTCCCCCTCCCTTCCACTCTTTAAAACTAATCAATGGAGCCCTGGCTGGGGTGGCTCAGTGGGTAGAGCGTCGGCATGCAGACCAAAGGGTCCCGGGTTCAATTCTGGCCAAGGGCATGTACCTTGGTTGCGGGCACATCCCCAGTAGGAGGTGTTCAGGAGGCAGCTGATTGATGTTTCTCTCTCACCGGTGTTTCTAACTCTCTGTCCCTCTCCCTTCCTCTCTGCAAAAAATCAATAAGATATATTTAAAAAAATAAAATAAAACTAATCAATGGAGCCCCGGCCAGTCTGGCTTAGTGGATAGAGTGTCAGCCTACCCAGGTTCAATTCCTGACGAGGGCACAGGCCTGGGATTGTGGGCTGGATCCCCAGTGTGGGTTTGCAGGAGGCAGCCGGTCCATCCAGGACCAGTGAGTCTCTCTTATCATCAATGTTTCTCTCTCTCCCTTTCTCTCTGAAATCAATAAAAATATATTTTAAAAAAGAAGGGCCTTGCCTTTATTTTTAAAAAATAATAAAAATCAATGGAGCCGAAAACGGGGTGGCTCAGTGGATAGAGTGTCGGCCTGCAGACTGAAGGTCCGGGTTCGATTTCGGTCAAGGGCATGTATCTTGGCTGCGGGCACATTCCCAGTGGGAGGTGTGCAGGAGGCAGCTGATTGATGTTTCTCTCTCATCTTCTCTCTCCCTCTCCTGTCCTCTCTGTAAATAATCAATAAAAAATATGCAAAAAAAAATCCTCCCGGAGGACTTCTTGGAGGAGGTGGCATTTCACCTGAGACCCTGGAACCTGTCCCCTCATCCCATCCAGGACACCCCCTCTGCCACCTGCTCGACCGGGTGCGAGAAGGAACCCCCAGGCGGCAGGCACCTCTCCACCGCGCTCAGAACTCGCCCCAGCGCTGCTCTCAGCTGCTCTCCTCCGGGCCCCCCCTCACCGCCTCCCCAAGTTCTCCACCAGGTGCAGGCCCCACCCAGCCAACCCCCAAGTTCACCGCCTCCTCCAGTCCCGCCATCTCGGGCCCCTCCTTGCCAAACCTCCCCAGGATCCCTCCCCAGTTTCCCTCCGGCCCCATCCGACCAGCAGCTGCCCGAGCGCAGAGGCGGGGAGCCCCAGAACCCACACATCCCCGGGTCCTGCACCCCCAGACCGGCTGCTGCGCCCTCGGGGACCAGGGAATGGCAGGAAGTGCAGGCTGCGCGCCACCGCACCGCGCGCTCAGGGGCCCCCCCGGGCGGATCTGGGGGGGGGGCGGCCGGGGAAGGGATTGGGGGGCCCGCAGCGCCTCGCAGCACCCCACAAACCGCTTGGCACACCCGGGCTGTCCACGGAGGCAGGTGAGAACCCCGCTCCTTGGCGCACAGACGGGGCTCCGTCCAGCCCCTCGGACCAGCGGCTGCGCCCCAGCCGTGGAGACCCGGGCGCCTGGAGCGCACACCCCGGACAAGGCCGATTGGCGGCGCGGCAGCGTCTGCAGGGCCCCCCCAACCCCCCCTCCACCCCGGACCCCATCTCCGGGGAGGAAGAGGCTGCAGGGTCTGCAGAGGCGCAAAGGGCCACCCACCTGGCGTGGTCCGGGGGGCGCCGGGCACCAACGAGCACAGCAGCAGCAGCAGGAAGAGGGGGTGCAGCGGTCCGAGGCTCCCGGGGCTGCGGGGTCCCGGGCGGGCCATGCCTGCCTCCCGGCTCCCGGCTCCCGGAGGCTCCCGGCGGCTCCCGGTGGCTCCCGGCTTCCCCCTGCGCGCCCGCTCGGCTCCGGGTCCGGCCCGGCGACTCCGTCCGCGCCCAACAAAGAGGCAGCCGAGCCCGCGCCCTGGCCCCCCTGGAGGCTCGGAGACACCCCTGAAGGGAGAAGGGGCGACAGAGTGGGGAAGGGAAAGGAGCGGAGGAAGAAAAAGAAAGAAAGGAGGTGGGAGGAGGCAGGGAGGGGAGAGGGAGGGAGGGACCCGCCGGCCCCCGCCCCGCCCCGGGCTGCCCCGTCCCTCCCTCCCCGGCCTCCCCGGCGCTCACATCCCCGTCGGTCCGAGCGCGCCCTCTGGCGGCTGTCCTTGGGGGTGGGGCGCTAGGAGACCCCCGCCCCCCAAAGCATCTGGAATTTCCGGAATTCCCGCCGGGTCCCCAACCGGTGCAGCAGGAGGCGCTCTTGGGATGGGGGGGCGGTGCATGGGCCCTGGTAAGCCTGCGCCTCCTGGAAAAGGGACATGGGGGGGGGGTGCAGCAGGGGGTCCCCCCAGGATCCCAAGGTGATTCTACTGCAAGGCCAGCTCCAGAGAGAGGGCGTCCGTCCCCACCAAGCAGGGATCAGCCCTTTTTCCATGCGTGGGGGGGTCCCTCATGCGTCCTCTCCAAGTGACTGTCTGCTTGGAGCTAAGCCTGCACCCACAGACTGTCAGCAAGGAGCCCCCCCAACCCCCAGCCTGGAGTCCGGCCAACCCCAGCCTCTGCCTGGGACCCTCTACCATCTGGCCTTCAGCTGGCCCAGCCCCTCCACGCTGTTAGGGACGCTCACCCTGCACCCCCTGCCCTTCTGGGAGAACCATCCATGTGTCCCCCTTGTATTCCTCCAGACCCGGGCCCCCTGTGGTCAGCTGGGCCGCCCTGACCTTTGCCCTGCCTCTGCCTCCAGAGGCTCACAGACTTCCTCATTGTCCATCTCCCTTCTTTCCTGCAGCCCCACCCCACGCCCTGCTGGTCTCCGGGGACCCAGGAGCCCACGGGCTGCTCTGCTGCTGGACCTCCAGCTCGGTGACCTTTCACCCATCTTATCCATCAGAGCCGGCCAGCCTGGGCCAGACGCACCAGCCCCGCCTCTGAAATCTGGGAATCGGACGCCCCACTCTCAGGGGGACCGTCTGAGAGTCTCTCTCATGCCCCCCTCTTTCCCTGGATTTTTCTTCCATCTCCTCCCTGTCCCCTTCCTCTCCTGCCCACCTACCAGCCCCTCCTGACTTCACCCATATCCATCCCCCACCCTGCCCAGCCACCTTCTTCCTTCTCCTCCTCCTCCTCCTCTTCCTCCTCCTCCTCCTCTTCCTCTTCTTCTTCTTCCTTCTCCTCCTCCTCCTCCTCTTCTTCCTCCATCTCCTCCTCCTTTCCCCCCCTCCTCCTCTTCTTCCTCTTCCTCCTCCCCCTCCTCTCTCCCCCTCCTCCTCCTAGTGGGGTTGGGGGGGCTCTGTCAGCCTGCTGGCCTTGCTGCCCAGGGATGGGAACCCTTCAGGCCCCCATATCCAGCCAAAGGCACCTCCCACTCCAGCTCCCAGCATCCATCCCTACGTGGCAGCCACAGGTGGTCCCTAACCTCTGGATGCAATGAGTAGGCACCCACCCTCCCTCCAGCAGATACAAAGGCTTTCCACACCCTGTAACCCCCTCTCGCCTCCCCAGGGACCCCCTGCTCTAGGGGTCCCCCTCTTTCCGAGGTCTCCTGGCTCCTGGCCCTCATCCTGGTCTCCCTTTTACAGAAGCCCTTGACAGGTAGGGCCAGCATGGCTACATGGTGGAGTGTCACCAAGGAACCAGGAGGTCCGGGTTCGATTCCCGGTCAGGGCACAGGCCCGGGGTGTGGGCTAAATCCCCGGTGTGGGGCGTGCAGGCGGTAGCCGATCCATGATTCTCTCTCATCATGGATATTTCTGTCTCTCTCTCCTTCTCCCTTCCTCTCTGAAATCCATGAAGATATACACCTAGTGGTCAGATGATGATGGTCTCTGAACACATAATAATCTGGCCAGTCAGTATATAACCTATAGAATAAAAAGCTAATATGCACATTGTCCCCTCAACCAGGAGTCCAACCAGCAGGCAGGCTGGCCGACTGCCCATGTCCCCTATTCCTGGCCAGGCTGGCCGGACCCCACCCATGCACGAATTCTGCACCAGGCCTCTAAGAGGGGGTGGGTTTACCCCCAAAGGCGCCTGCTCATCCTCGCCATTAAGCACATATCCAGCCCAGCTGGGTGTGGCTCCGTTAAGGCCAAGAGGTCATAGGTTCAATCATCATGGATGTTTCTCTCTCTCCCCCTCTGCCTTCCTCTCTGAAATCCATCTATATATATAAAATGCTAACGCCCAAAGTGTCCCTCCTGGTTCATAGGATGCTCACCACTGAGCCGTGCCAGACAGCTCTTTCCTCTCTTTTTTAAAACATAAGTTTCTTTTAGAATATATTTTTATTAATGTCAGAGAGGAGGGAAGAGGGAGAGAGAGAGAAATATCCATGATGAGAGAAATATCCATCAGCTGCCTCCTGCACATCCCCCCCTGGGGATGTGCCTGCAACCGAGGTCCATGCTCCTGACCGGAATCGAACCCGGGACCCTTCAGTCCGCAGGCCGACGCTCTGTCCACTGAGCCACCCCGGTTTTGGCCCCTCCGTGTAGTTTAAAGATAAGAACACTGACATGTGGCCCCACCGTGGACGGGTGGGCCCTCTCTGAGTAATCCCCACCCACACAGACACGTCACAGCACCAGCTACTAACGTGCACACACTGCATGTTTCCTATATGTAATTACAAAACTGGTGTGTGCTGGCAGGAGAAGGGAGTTAAAGAGACAGGACTTCTGAGGCGGCTGCTGATGGTCTGTTTCTTTTTTTCCTTTTTAATTTATTTCTATTAATGTCAGAGAGGAAGGGAGAGGGAGAGAGAGAAACATCCATGATGACAGAGAATCCTGCACCGGCTGCCTCCTGCACCTCCTCCCTCCACACCAGGGTTCGAGCCCGCAATCCAGGAATAGAACCATGACCTTCCAGTCCATGGATCGACACTCATCCCCTGAGCCATGAGGGCCGGGCACAGTCCATTTCCCTCATGCGAGCGCCGGCTACACAGGTGTGCCCTGACATCTGACATGTGGGCATATGGACGCGGCTACTGCATTTCAAAGTTCTGTTTTTTCCATCCTGCAGTGACGAGCAGGGAGTGGGGGTGGCTCGAGGCTGTCGGTAGGGTAGTCAGGGAGGGCTTCTCGGAGGAGGTGACATTTCCTATGGGGGAGGAGTCCATCAAGGCACACAGTTGGGGGAGGCCTGGCACCTGCAGAGTCCCACAAGGCTTAGTGCCAGGGAGGGGTAGCAGAGCCCATGTGGGTGGGCCAGCACAGAGTGGGGTCGGGGTGATAGGGCTCCTAGATGAGGTCAGAGAGGTGACCAGGGCCCAGAGCAGACAAGGCTTGGTCAGGTAAGGACTGAGGATTTTAAAATATTTTGTTGTTGTTGTTGATTTTTACAGAGAGGAAGGGAGAGGGATAGAGAGTGAGAAACATCAGTGAGAGAGAAACATCGATCGGCTGCCTCTTGCACACCCCCTACTCGGATGTGTCCGCCCTTGACCGGAATCTAACCCGGGACTCCTCAGTCCGCAGGCCAACGCTCTATCCATTGAGCCAAACAGGTCGGGGTGGGGATTTTTTTTTATACTTTTGTTACCCTGGCTGGTTTGGCTTAATGGATAGAGCGTCAGCCTGTGGATGGAAGGGTCACAGGTTCGATTCCGGTCAAGGGCACATGCCTGGGTTGCAGGCTTAATCCCCAAGAGGGGGCATGCAGGAGGCAGCCAATCCATGATTCTCTCTCTCGTCATGGTGTTTCTCTTCCCTTCTCCCTCTTCCTCTCTGACATCAATAAAAATATATTTTAAAAGAAACTTATTTTTTAAAAAAGAGAGAGAGGAAAGAGCCATCTGGCACCGATCAGTGGTGATCGTCCTATGAACCAGGAGGGACACTTTGGGCGTTAGCCTTTTATATATATAGATGGATTTCAGAGAGGAAGGCAGAGGGGGAGAGAGAGAAACATTCATGATGAGAGAGAACCATGGGTCAGCAGCCTCCTGCACGCACCCCACTGGGGATGGAGCTCTCATGGCCTGAGCCCTGACCAGGAATCGAACCCTGACCTCTTGGCCTTAACCGCTGAGCCACACCTGGATGCGCTGGGCTGCATACGTGCTTAACCAGGAGGATGAGCAAGGCGCCTGGGGGGTAGGACACGCCTGCCCTCACCCCTGGGGAAGGAGAACCAACCGCTCCAGGGAGTCACGGGGGGCCTGCAGCAGGAAGGGAGGCGCCCAGCACTGGTTCCGGGGTGAGATCACCAGGGTCAAAGGTGAGGCCTTTCCCCAGCCAAATCCCTGAGGGGTGCCCACTGGCTACTCAGCGAGTGTGGCCCGGGGTGGGGACAGCCACAGTCACGGGAGGTGAAGGCAGGCTGCCTGCCCCAGGGCACAGGTGCGTGACCCACTCCAGCCACTGCAGCCCCTGCAGCTTCCCTGAAGGCATGTGGGCAGGGTGGAGGGCAGGGAGGTCCCCATGAGGCTGGGGAAGCCAACCACCGGGGGGAAACGGCCCCACCTCCCTGGGGACGTGCAGTGGGTGCTGTTGACATTCCCGCTGTAGCCCTCGGGCGGCTCCTCCGGACAGAAACCGAGGTGAGTTACCCGGGCAGCCTCGCCCGGCCGCTGGCACGTCTCAGAGGTTGTGCTGGGACCGAAGAACCAGGAGGTCAGGGTTTCCGCCCGGGTTGTGGGCTCCGTCCCCAGTGTGGGGCGTGCAGGAGGCAGCCGATCCGTGATTCTACGCTAATCAAACAGATTGACGCCCGCCAGCCAATCAGGAGTGAGCATGCAGATTAACCTCATTCCCTTCTGTGGAGACGGACAGCAGGTTGCAAAGAGGCCTGCTTGGTGGTCGCCATGCCCTGTAACAGGGAAGCCGGGTCTGCAGGCAGCCCCCAGCAAGGCCTCTATGGTGGTCGCCATGGTGGGGAGTAGGTGGGCCCCGCAGACAGCAGAGAACCATGGGGAGCAGGCCTGAGCTGCCAGTAGGACATCCTCTGAGGGCTCTTGGGTTGGAGAGGGTGCAGGCAGGCTGAGGGACCCCCACCCCCTAGTGCACGAATTTCCTGCACTGGGCCTCTAGTAATCCTATCTAATAAAGGAGTAATATGCAGATTGATCATCACTCCAACACACAAGATGGCTGCCCCCATGTGGTCAAAGATCCTGCCTCCAGGTGGACACAAGATGGCCACCACAAGGTGGCCAGCAGGGGAGGGCAGAGGGGAGGGACCAGGCCCTGCAAGGGAGGGCATTTGGGGGGCACCAGGCCTGCAGGGGAGGGCAGTTAGGGGTGACCAGGCTGGCAGAGGAGGGAAGTTGGGGGCAAACAGGCTGGCAGAGGAGCAGTTAGACATCAATTAGGCTGGCAGGGTAGTGGTTAGGGGGTGATCAGGCTGGCAGGCAGAAGCGGTTGGGGCAATCAGGCAGGCAGGTGAGCAGTTGGGAGCCAGCAGTCCTGGATTGTGAGAGGGATGTCCGCCTGCCCATTCAGGCCCGGTCCCAGTGGGCAGTCAGAACATCCCAAAACGGGCAGTCAGACATCCCTCAAGGGGTCCCAATTGAAGAGGGAACAACTGTGCTGAGGGACAAAGTCCCAACTCTGTGCACGAATTTCATGCACCTGGCCTCTAGTAATAATAATAATAAGGAGGAGGAGGAGGAGGAGGAGGAGGAGGAGGAGGAGGAGAGGCAGGAAGGCTCCACAGCAGGTGGCACTGAGAGTTTTCCCTCCTCACGTGGGTGAATCTCCTAGGACCCCTTTGTGTGGGGTGATCATGATCTTCCTTCACAGATGGGCAAAGAGACTGGCTCAGCCCCCGGACGCACCGCTGGTCCGTGAAGGGGGGTCGCTGCCCTGTCCTTCTCCCCTGGGGAGACCTCCCACCCTTCAACCCACCCCTCCTCCCGCCTCCGGGCCTCTCACTCACTCTGTGTCATTGTCTGGAAGCCTATTTCTGTTTAAACAATGTTTTTATTGATTTCAGAGAGGAAGGGAGAGGGAGAGACATCCGTGGTGAGAGAGAATCGTGGACCGGCGCCTCCTCCACACCACACACTGGGATGGAGCCTGCAACCCGGGCCTGTGCTCTGACAAGGAATGGAACCCTGACCTCCATGGTTCATAGGCTGATGCTCAACCACCGAGCCGCACTGGCCCGGCCCCAGAGTCTTGTTTTTCTAACTGGGCCACTCAGAACAGTCTCCAGTCCAGATTGCCCACTGAGTCTGCTGCCTCTTTTAATCTTGCAAGAGTCATTTCTAAAAAGATAACACGTGTAAGAAAACAAAGACAATACTGGGCCAGCTGTCCTGCGAAATGTTTCTTTTCCTGATTTTGTGCAATTGCTTCCTTGTGGCACGCTTTTTCTGTTCCCTCATCCCTCTTTTATTTCCTGTGAAACTTATTTTTGGAAAGAATGAACAATTACCATGGACCTCCTGTCCCTCAGAGAACACCATCGAAGACGTACTGTCTTGCTGACGATGAGTAGATCCCTAGCAAAACTCAGATTAAAAATTTATAACTATACTTCTATTGATTTTAGAGAGGAAGGGACAGAAACATCCACGAGGAGAGAGAATCATGCATGGATCTGCTGCCTCCCGCACGCCCCCCACTGGGGATGTGCCCGCAACCGGACATGTGCCCTTGACAGGAATTGAACCCGGGACCCTTCAGTCCACAGGCTGACGCTCTGTCCACTGAGCCAGACCAGCCAGGGCATCAGATAAAAAACTAAAAACACACATATTTTTGTTGATTTCAGAGAGGAAAGAGGGAGAGAGAAGTAGAAATATCCAAGCCCACACCCCAGGCATGTGCCCTGATGGGGAATCGAACGCGAGCTCCTGGCTCACAGGCCCTCCCTCCATCACTGAGCCCACACTGGCGGGGGGGCAGATTAACCCTTCTTTGGGGTGATGGCAGCCGGTCAGTCCAGTACACACTTCCATTTCTCCCCAGAGAGGAAGGGAGAGGGAGAGAGAGTTAGAAACATCCATCAGCTGCCTCCCGCACACCCCACTGGGGATGTGCCCACAGCCAAGGGGCGTGCCCTTGTCTGGAATCGGACCTGGGACCCTTCAGTCCCCAGGCTGAGGCTCTCTCCACTGAGCCACCCCGGTCAGGGTTCCAACCCCATGTTACAGGAAGCTGGCCCAGAGAGGGCAGGAGCCTTGCCTGGGGGTCACACAGCAGCGGAGGCGGCAGGGGTTTGGGGTGCAACCACTGAGCCACACCGGCTAAGTCAACAACAAATCTTTTTTTAAACGTCTGCTTTTTCCTAATCCTCCGTTTTTGTTTGTTTGTTTTCATCCCCCCTCCTCATGCGACCTAGAGCCCCCCCCATCCCTGGGACTGGGGTGGGGGGGATTGGGCACCAGAGACGGCATTGGGGAAAATGAGAATAATGCTGGAGTTTTCGGGTTCCCTCCCCCCGCCCCCCCCTCAACCTCCAACCCCAGGTGCTAGCAGGCCGTCTGCAGGGTCCAGCTTTGCTTCCAGTTTTGTGGGTGATCCTGGGTGCCAGGGCCTGCTGGTCGCTCTTTAATCATCGTCTGTGGTGGGGACCCCCGGGGATGGCTGAGGGGACCCCTGTGGGGCCCTAGGGTAGCCCCAGAAACCTCAAAACCACACGGGCGGGGGGCCCGGCGGGGCAGGGGGGGCTCTGGACTGGGAGAGGGGGATCCCCTTTCCTACACCCCCTCCCCCCCATTGGGTCCTGGGGTCCCGGATCCCCTGCACCCACCGCTCGCTTTCTGACCGCAAGGGGGCACTGGGGGTGTGACGTAAGAGGGTTTGTGTGGAAAACGGGGTGTCAGGGGGGTGGGGAGGGGAATGGGGGATAAGGACACATATGTAACACCTCAACCAGTCAATAAATTAAAAAATCAATCAATAAATAAAATGTGAAAATCATAAAAAAGAGAAATAAACGGGGCATAAGACTGAGAATTTAAAGAAAAAACACTTGACCTCCAAAATGATGAAAACAACAAAACCTGCAGCAAAGGAAAACGAAGACCAGAGTCCGGCTCGGAGGACTGATCTGCGATTGAAGGGCCCGCGGAGGAGGCCGGGCCAGCACCAGCCCGGCTAGCTCAGTCGGTAGAGCATGGGACTCTTAATCCCAGGGTCGTGGGTTCGAGCCCCACGTTGGGCGCTTGGTCACCTTTTATTCTTTCTATTTTCTTTTTGCCTTCCCCATTCGAGCTCAGACCTCATCCGGGGTTTCCTCTTTTCCAGCCATTCCAGACATTAAAAAACAATAATGAAGGCGGAAGCAACTGGTGGAGAGACGGCAGCTCGTCTTAGAAATACGCAAAGGGTAAAATAAATAAGTAAATACATAAATAAAATGTATAAAAAGAAATGTATAAAAATAAATACATAGACGCAAAAGTTACAACAAACTAATTAATTAATTAAATAGAAAGGAATACGCAGAGGTTTAGATACATAAATTCATAAAAAATAAATGCATAGAAATTCGCAAAGGTTACAATTAATTAATTAAATAGAAAGGAATACGCAAAGGTTTAAATAAATAAATATATAAAAATAAATACATAGAAATACGCAAAGGTTACAACAAACTAATTAATTACATATAAGAAATATACAAAGGTTTGAATAAGTATCTAAATACATAAAAATAAATGCATAGATAGACGCAAAGGTCACAACAAACAAATTAATTAAATAGAAAGGAATACGCAGAGGTTTAGATACATAAATACATAAAAAGTAAATGCATAGAAATTCGCAAAGGTTAAAACAAACAAGCTAATTAATTACAGAGAAAAAAATACGCAGAGGTTTAAGTAAATAAATACATGAAAAATAAATACATATATACGCAAAGGTTACAACAAACTAATTACATGAAAGAAACACGCAAAGGTTTAAATAAATGCATAGATACATAAAAAATAAATGCATAGATAGACGCAAAAGTTACAACAAATTAATTAATTAAATAGAAAGGAATAAGCAAAGATTTAAGTAAATAAATACATAAAAAATAAATACATAGAAATACACAAAAGTTAAAACAAACAAGCTAATTAATTACATAGAAATACGCAGAGTTTTAAATAAATAAATACATAAAATAAATGCATAGAAACTCACAAAGGTTAAAGCAAACAAGCTTATTCAATTAATTAAATAGAAATACGCAAAGTTTTAAAGACATAAATAAATACATAAAAATAAATAGAAATACACAAAGGCTAAAGCAAACAAATATATATATATTTATATATATTTACTGAGTGGTCAGATTATTATGGGTGCAGAGATCATAATAATCTGGCCACTCAGTGTATATTTTATTGATTTTTTCTTTTTTTCAGAGAAGGGAAAGGGATAGAGCGTTAGAAACATCCTGAATCAGCTGTCTCCTGCATGCCCCCACATTGGGGATGTGCCTGCAAACAGGGTACACGCCCTTGACTGGAATCGAACCCGGCACCCACCTAAGTGTGTGCCCATCATTTCACATTTTATCCAATCCCAGGGGTCCTTCCGGGCCCCCCCGCCCCCCCCCCCCCCGCTTTTGCTTTATCACACTTCCTTAACCTATTGCCAGTGAATGGATTTCATGGACACCCACCTATGTCCCTCCTTTGGTCACAATGTGCACACACAGATGGAACCCCCATTCTCTGGAGCATCATCTCCATCCATTGAGGGTCTGCTTCCCGGCGATTGTTGGCAGTTTGGTTCCCATAAACTCACATTCTCTACAGGTTTCCATGTTTGTTTGTTTTTTTTTACATTAACACCGCCTTTCTGTGCAATTCTCACCGTGCACCGATTTTGCAGCTGAGCCAACTGGGGACTTTGCAAACAGGGGAGAGACATGAGGCCATGCGCACACGTGGCGTGTTTTGTGAACACCCCTAGACATTGGTGACTAAGACGGCTGCAAGAGCAGGTGGTGCACCTCACTGTAGGGGCTGCAAGGCCAAGCTCGCGCCTGCAGTCCTGCAGAACCTGCTCGGACCCCTCGACCTCCCTTCCCTTGCAAGCCCGCCTCGCAAGCACCACGTCCTGGGGTGGGGGGGTGGGGGGGCCCTGCGGCCTGCAACACACTGGCCTTTTCTCGCTCTTTATCGCCCCCCCACGAACCTCCTCCCTCCCACACCCCCAACACCTCCCAGAATCTAGGGATGGAGTGAGGGTGGAGGAGGATGCAAGGCGGAAAAAGAGTGAGCGGCCCTCAGAACTACAGTTCCCGGCATGTCCCGCGTGTGCGCGAGTCCCAGCGCGCGTGCGCGGCCTGGCGGGGCGGGGCGGTTGGCCACGCGGCTGCGCAGTCACGGTTCCCGTGAGGCGTTCGGGCGCCGGGATGTGGAGCGGGCGCTGTCCCGTCGGCGTCTGACGCGCAGCCGGGTGGTGGGTGGCGAGCGGGGCGGCGGGAGAAGGAGGAGGAGGAGGCGGCGGTGGCGAATCGCTATAAATGGCGCCGAAGCAGGACCCGAAGCCGAAGTTCCAGGAGGGTGAGTGGCGGAACCCGCCCGGGCGCGGCGGCTAACGGTGGCGCTTTGTGCGGAGGCGCATTGCGGTTGGCGCGGGTTCGGGCGCGGCCCGGGGCGGGCGGGAGGGGGGCCGCGGGCCCGGGAGAAGCGGCGGGGCCTCTCCCGGCGGCTGTTGTGTGTGAGGCGGCGGCGGTGGGAGGGCCGGGCCCCATGGCGGCGCTGAGGCGGGAGGTCGGGCGGGCGAGCGGACAACCGCCGGCCGGGGGCTCGCGGGGGCGACGTGGGGAGCAAGGGCGGGAGGGGGATGCGGGGCGGGCGGGGCGCGCGGGCGGGAGAGCGGCGCCGTGAAATGGCCGCCGCAAGATGGCGGCCGGCGCCTCCCGCGCCCCCTCCCCGTGTGCCGGGCCGGGCCGGGCGGGCGGGCGGGAGCTGCTTTGTGCTGCCCGTGGGGCCCCGGGGCGGCCACTCGGGAAAACGGGGGGCAGAGAAGGAAAGCCTTCCTGCGGCCATTTTCACATAACGGGCCGGGCAGGTGGAGGAGCAATGCGTTTCTTTTCTTTTTTTAAGTATGTGTTTTTAATGACTTTTTAGAAAAAGCGGGAAGGGGTAGGGGGAGGATCAGGGATGGGCCGCCCCCTGCTGGGCGCCGAGAGCGCTGCCCGGGCCTGTGCCCCAAGCGGGACTCGAACCGGCGACCCGCGGGTTCCCGGATGGACGCGGAACCACTGAGCCGCGCCAGCCGGGCCCTGGGAGTGTGTTTATTCACTGGCTTAAAAAAAAACCTTTTAAAACATGCATGTTTATTGATTTCAGAGAGGACGCGGGAGGAGAGAGCGAGAGACACGATGAATCAGGGATGGGCCGCCTCCTGCTGGGGGCCGAGCGCGGTACCCGGCTTGTGCCCCGAGCGGGCCCCAGGCCGGCCCTGGGACTGTGTGCTTATTCATTGGCTTTTAAAAAAACGCCTTAAGAAATATGTTTGTTTGTTGACTTCAGGTAGAAAGGGGGAGGGGAGGAGAGAGATGCACGACGAGAATCACTGATCGGCCGCCTCCTGCACGCCCCCTGCTGGGGGCCGAGCTTGCTTCCCTGGGCCTGCGCTCTCAGCTGGACTTGAACCCGGGAACCTTTGGTTCCTGGATTAACGCTCAGCCACACCGGCTGGGTCCGGGCAGTGCGTGTTTATTCATTGGCTTTTTTTTTTTTTTGCAACTTAAAAATATTTTTTTATTGATCTCAGAGGAAGGGAGAGCGATAGAAACATCCGTGATGACAGAGAGTCATGGACCCGCTGCCTCCTGCACGCCCCACACTGGTGATGGAGCTCTGAGGGGCACTCAAACCCGGGTCCTTCGGTCTGCAGGCCGCTGCTCTGATCCACTGGACCACACGGGCCAGGGCTATTCATTGGCTTTTGATGGACAGGGCTGTGGCCCAGGGTGCCACCTGGCGGCCCCCTCACAGGGCAGGACAGTGCTTTGATTTCCCAGGGAAGGAGGGTTGGAGGGGAAGCCTGGTTGTGGGCTGGAATGGCAGTAAGACGCTTTAAATCCCCTTTGTGGCTGGGCATGTGGGTGCTTGCTTCCCATGGAGGTCCAGAAGGGGGCGGAGCGTGTCCCCAGGCTGGGATTGTCAGGCTGGAATGTGCTGTAGGATTGCTTATAGGGCCTTGTGTCCCAAAGCCAAGTATGCTGTGAAACTGCAATATTTAATAAGTTTTAAAGGGAAATTTAAAATACATGTTTTTGCCCTCCATGTTTTGCTTAGTGGATAGAGTGTCGGCCTGTGGACTGAAGGGTTTCAGGTTCAATTCCGGCCGGGAACAGGTTCCCAGGTTGCAGGCTGGATCCCCAGTGTGGGGCGTGCAGTCGGCAGCCTATCTGTGATTCTCTCTCATCATTGATGTTCCTCTCCCTCTCTGAAATCAATAAATACATGTTTTTAAAAATACATGTTTTTATTTTTTAGAGAGAGGGGAAGGGAAAGGGATATATAGAAACATAAATGAGGAACATCACGGAGCGGCTGCCTCCTGCGCGCCCCCTACTGGCGATCGGCCCGCGACCCGGGCCTGTGCCCTGATCCAACCCGTGGTCCCGGTGGATGCTCAACCCCTGAGCTACACCGGCCGGGTTAAGGGCCACTGAAAAGACGGACCCTAACCGGCAGAGAGAAAGGGAGAGAGAGAAACGGCGATCGGCTGCAACCAGGGAATGTGCCCCTGACTGGACTCGAACCCTGGACCCTGCAGTCCCTCAGCCGATGCTCTATCCACTGAGCCAAACTGGCCAACTGTTTGTATTTTCGTTTTTGTTTGTTTTTATTATTGGCTCCCCCTGTGGGTTTATTTTTTTTACCGGGTGTTTTAGAACAGGGGTTCTTAATAATCAGAGTCAATGGATATAATTCAGAAGATTCACAGACTTGGGCCGGAGAAAATACTACCTAACTGAAATTCCTCCCCATCCAACCGCCATCACCCAGAGTTAAGTAGTGTCAGCAGCGCGTTTCATATTAGTGTCAGCGTTAAAGCTGTTGAAGATCCCTCCTCAGAACTCAGAATGTTTTGCTGCCTGGTAGGTCACGTGCTGTTTTGCTAACCATGTCCGCGTCAGTGGTTTCCCTGGTGATCGTGTGCGCGGCCGGGGTTAGGAAACCTCGGAAAAGGCCGTGGGCTTCGCCAGGCTGTCAGGTGGGACCAAAACCCCTCCTGTGGGAGGGCGGCCGAGGGAGGCTTAAATTCTGAACTAGAGGGATGGGGGATTGAGGGGCATGGATGACAACCCAGGAGAATCCGTTTTATTTTTTAAATCTTCACCCAAAGAGGGAGGGTGTTTTTCCCATTGGGTTGTTTGGGGCGGGGGGCAATGTGAGAGAAACACTGATTGCCTTCCACAGCACCCCAACAGGGACAGGGATGGAATCAAACCCAGGTATTGCCCTGCACCTGGACTCGAACCCCCTGTGCAGGCCTGTGCTCTAACCATTGAGCACCACGGCGAGGCGCCGTGCTGAGGAAAGTGGGGACCGAGTGCCTGTGAGCAAGGCTGTGAAGGCTCCCGCCTGTGTCCTTGCCGCTCTTCCAGATGTTTGCTCTGTCGGAGCCGAGTCACGGTTTCTGTGGCTCCAGAGAATGCCTGGCGAGGGAAAGGAGTATTCTGACGTCCTAATAAACTGAGAGTTGGCCTTAGGTAACGCTGCAACACAAGTGCTCAGAAGTAGCACTTTTTGTAATTCCTTTAAACCTGCAAGTATTTTTCTCATTTCCCAGTGGCACAGCATGCGTTCTATAAGCAGTTTCTAGGCACGGTATTTTGCACTGGACTTGGTCTCTGTGTAAAGAAAACTGGGGCCCATTTCGGTGGGGGGGACGGGCACGGGGACGGGGGCGTGTCCTTGCCTGGCCAGGACTTGGGGCACGCTGACGCCGGAGTGCTTCCGCAGAAAGGAGCGGGGACTGGAGTCCTGTCCACGGTGCGCCGGCGAGCACTGGGCGAGCGGCAGGTGGTTTGACCAGAAGGGTTGTGAGCAGGGGAAGGTTTTTGAAATGGTATCTCATACAGGGTGGCTTCCTCAGGTCCCAGCTTTCCCTCCACTCCATGACGGGGGGGGGGGGGGGGGGGGGGGTAGCTGCAGTGCAGTATCTGAGGCCACTTTAGGGGCCTTTAAAGTTTCCCTGGAGAGAAACGGAGAGGTTAGGTCTTTGGTGCTGATTAGCTGTGCCCTGGGCTCCTGGCCCATGATGCCCAGCGACGCGCTAGGCCGGTTTCAGCCCCAGACGGGCACCCAGTGCCTGCTCAGTGGCTCCGTAACACCTTCCAGGATGGAGCTGCATAACCCCCGCCATTTCTGATGCACAGACATTTTAATGTGCAGATTGTTAACTGATTTTAATTAAAAGTCCGGAGGCGGAGCTCTGGAGAGAGCACTTGGGACACCACTGAGCCGCCGAGAGGAGCCAGTCCTCCAGCCGGTGGTGGCTCTGTGCCCGCAGCGATGTCGGCCGGCCGGGATTCCATGCGGGCATTCCAGCTTGTTACAGCAACCCTGAGGGTTCGGTTGTGGACTCTGATTGGCTAGCACACGGAATACTGAGTTTGATCGGAAGTGGTGATCACGCACAGTCGCTCCCTCGCCCCCGCCGTTCGAGTGTGGGGGCTTGGGCGTGACTTCGGTGAAGGGGGATGACCGCTGACCCTCTGTCCTCTCCAGGCGAGCGAGTGCTGTGCTTCCACGGGCCCCTGCTCTACGAAGCCAAGGTAGGAGGCCGTGTCCTGGGGGACGTTGCGGGGCTGGTGGGGTCTGAGTTACCTCCCCCCCCCCCCCCGTGTCCTACTTGCTTGTGGATCCAGTGGGCACTGCGGCCTGTCCCTTCACCCGGGAGCTGGAGGAGCATTTGGGGAGAAAGGACTGATGGGAGGAGCAAGAGCACTTGTGATTCATGACTTGTGAGAAAACCACCAAGATCCATGTTATTTTTTAAAATATTTTTTATTGAGTTTTTACAGAGGAAAGGAGAGGATAGAATTAGAAACATCCATCACTGCCTCCTGCACGACCCCTGCTGGGGGTGTGCCCGCGGCCCCGCTGGTGCCCCAACCACCGGAGCCGGAGCCGGAGCCGGTCCTGGCTGGAACAGTTCACAGTTCTGAGTTTCTCTTTGTAAAGCGTTTTAACTTAAGCCAAAACCGGTTTGGCTCAGTGGATAGAGTGTCAGTCTGTGGACTGAAAGGTCCCGGGTTCGATTCCGGTCAAGGGCATGTGTCTTGGCTGCGGGCACATCCTCAGTAGGGCGTGTGCAAGAGGCAGCTGATCGATGTTTCTCTCATCAATGTTTCTAACTTTCTATCCCTCTCCCTTCCTCTCTGTAAAAAATCAATAAAATATATATATATTTTTAAAAAAGAGTTTTAACCTAAAAACCAGGTTGAGTGTTGGTCTATGAAGTAGGAGGTCAGGGTTCGATTCCCGGTCAGGGCACAGGCCTGCCTTGTGGGCTCAGCCCCTGGGGAAGAGCGTGCAGGAGGCACCGATCCAGGGTCTCTCTAATCACTGATGTTCCTCTCCTCTCCCTTCTCTCTAAAATCAGTTAGAAAAGAGAGTTATCACTCGTCGAAGTTAACAACCTCCTGTGTCCTTTCTAAATTGTTTGGCTGCTTTTAAGAACAGAAAACATTTTTAATCCATCACTTTGCTAATTGCTGATACTCTGCACCCAAACATCTTACAGCCTTTTTATAAGCTAGGCAAACTGCGAGCTGTGTTGTGAATGTTTTTCTGTAGCCCAGTTGGTTTGGAAATCAGTTTCTGACCACTTAGACTTTGAGAAAGTAGAAATAACCCCCACGAGCTGTTCTTGGAGCTTGTCCCGCCCGTGTGTTCAGGGTTAGGGGCCCCCTCGTGCTTATGGGTCTTTGCTTTTGCTAGACTGACTCCAGCAACCGCCGACATTTTGGCAATTTTAGAATTCTTACTACTTACACAGTTTACATAATGCTCTTTTAGAGAGTTACATTTTGGGGGTTCATTTTGGCCACCTAAGAGTTTAAGTGTAGAAAGAGTCTTGGAAAGATTGGATACTTTAAAATCATTTCTTCCTTTAATATCTCTGTTTTTTTCTTTTTTCTTTCAGTGTGTAAAGGTTGCCATAAAGGACAAACAAGTGAAGTACTTCATACATTACAGCGGTTGGAATAAAAAGTGAGTGTTAGACCTTTACAAACAGTCTTCTGCTTATAGTTTTCAAAGTAACGTGTACCGTAGACGCACAAACATGCTTCCTAATTGTACAGTTTAACATGACATTTTGCAGCAAGAGTGAGCCGTTTGAGTATGGTGGAAATAGAATAGAAATTGGGGTGCAGCCATTTTATTTAAAAATTTGGGGGTAATTCTTGTGTTCTAGTATAAGACCGGTCATCATTGGTCCAGCAGCTAACTTTCTTTGGGCTTTGGTACAATTTTACATTTACTTAATTTCCCCCATCACCTTTACCCATTCTGCCCTGTACCATCACCTCACTGTTGTCCATGGGCGTCTCTTTTTCTTATCCCTCCATGCTACAACCCTCCCCTCCCCACAACCCCCCCCACAATCCTCCCCTCCCCAAACCCTCCTCTCCCACACAGTCCTCCCTTCCCCACAACCCTCCCCTCCCACACAATCCTCCCCCCCACAATCCTCCCCTCCCCACAACCCTCCCCTCCCCACAACCCCCCCCACAATCCTCCCCTCCCAAACCCTCCCCTCCCACACAATCCTCCCCTCCCCACAACCCTCCCCTCCCCTACAACCCTCCCCTCCCCTACAACCCCCCCAATCCTCCCCTCCCCAAACCCTCCCCTCCCCAAACCCTCCCCTCCCACACAATCCTCCCCTCCCCACAACCCCCCCCACAATCCTCCCCTCCCCAAACCCTCCCCTCCCACACAATCCTCCCCTCCCCACAACCCTCCCCTCCCCTACAACCCTCCCCTCCCCACAACCCCCCCCACAACCCTCCCCTCCCCAAACCCTCCCCTCCCCACAACCCTCCCCTCCCACACAACCCTCCCCTCCCCAAACCCTCCCCTCCCCACAACCCTCCCCCCCACAATCCTCCCCTCCCCACAACCCTCCCCTCCCCCCCCACAACCCTCCCCCCCCACAACCTTCCCCTCCCACACAATCCTCCCTTCCCCACAACCCTCCCCTCCCACACAATCCTCCCCTCCCCTACAACCCTCCCCTCCCCACAACCCTCCCCCCCCACAATCCTCCCCTCCCTATAACCCCCTTCCCGTTTCGGAATGTTTTAGGATAGTTTGATATATGTATATTTTTTGCCCTTAGCACAAACTCAGTCACTATGTATGTTATGTCGAGCAGTTACAGTCAAAGGGAGGTGGGTTTTTCTAACTAGAAAAGGGAAAGGGATAGAGATTGTCTGATCTCCAAGTAATTACCAACTTAGGTGGACAGAATGTGATTTCATGTATTTCTTGTTACCACGTGGTTTACTTCAGACACAGGCATTTCATTACAGAACATAACTCTCCGCCTTGGAAAGTTAGTGTGTTTCTAAGATACGTTTTTACTGATTTCAGAGAAAGAGGGAGGGAGGGAAGGAGAGAGACAGTGAGGGGGGGGGGAGAGACCTCGATGAGAGAGTGATTGATTGGCTGCCTCCTGCACGCCCCCACGGGGGATTGAGCCAGCTGCCTGGCCATGTGCCCTGCCGGGAATCGAACCCGGACCCTTCAGCCCGCAGGCCAAGGCTCTGCACTGAGCCACCGGGCAGGGCGAGAGCGTCTCTTTCAGCGGGCGCCTTGGTCTGTACTGGGCGTGCACCGTGTGGAGATTGGACACCCAGAGTGCCAGCTGGGCCCCTCAGGGACAGCCCTGGCTCCTGGGCCACAAACACGTCACGACTTCCTCCTCGGGTGCTTTTCGTTTACACCGGGCGAGGCTTTCAGTGACTCCGTTAGTGACGGCCCTTCATCTGCCAAGACGGGGCTGTGTGTGGCCGAGCCGTGCTCTTGCCGGGGAGGGAGGCTCGCTCTGAGGGTCCCACGTTCCCTCCAGGGGACCAGCCAGGGGGTTAGATCGTGAGGAACGGTTTCCACTAAAAGGAGAAAACACAGCAAAACAAAAATGGACCGGAACCTTTCTCCGACTGCTGTAGGCGCAGAAAGGCGGGAATCTGGAGGCACGCTCTGGCCCTTAGCACGCCTGGGCCCCGGGGCCGACTCGGGAGAGTCTGAAAGCACAGCGTCCTGGCCCCGGCCCGCCGCGCCCGAGCTTCGCTCTTCAGGCAGCACGGGGGTCAGCAAACCCGCCTGTGGGCGTGTGCAGCTAGAGAGTGGGTTCTGTGTGGTGTGTGTAGCTTCAGAAATTGGGGAAACACCAGATTCTTACAGTTCCTCACTCCACTGCTTCAGAGAGAGAGAGAGAGAGAGAGAGTGTGTGTGTGTGTGTGTGTGTGTGTGTGTGTATTTAAAGTGTTTTATTTTTTTACAGAGAGGGAGAGGGATAGAGAGCTAGAAAAATCAATGAGAGAGAAACATCCATCAGCTGCCTCCTGGCCCCCCCCCCCCCCCCCCCCCACTGGGGATGTGCCCGCAGCCAAGGTCCATGCCCTTGACCTGAATTGAACCTGGGACCCTTCAGTCCGCAGGCAGACGCTCTGTCCACTGAGACACACCAGTTAGGACTCAAAATATATTACGAACACTTTTTTCTTTGTAATGTTATAGTCTAATTTTCAGCTAATTTTTTATCAAATATTAAGTGGTTCTTTGAAATAGAAGAAAAAACGGCAAGATCTTTATTAATACCTTTGTAGATATCCTGAGGAATGTGAATATGTCAGGGTGTGCTTTATGTTTGAGTTGGTCTGTAGGTGAGTAGGTTAATTTTGAAAACGCTCATCCTTAGTATTTCGGGGAGCCCCTCCGAGGGGTCACTCAGTGCCCGCATGTGGGTGCTGCGGGCGCACGGCCAGCCTCATGGGCTTTGTGGGCTCCTCCGAGCGGCCTGCAGAGAGCCCCTTAATTCTCGTGCACTGAATCTACAGAGGCCTGAGTGTTGGCCCATCAGCTCTGACCTCAGTAATTAGCCATCCATGTTCCTCAGAGCGAAGCATGCCCTTTCATTTCCCTGTGGCACCGCTCCTGGCAGACAACCTCAGAGCTGATTGTGTTCTTTAGGTCAAGGTGCTTTAAAAAAAAAAAAAAATTTAAAAAGACTGGTTAACTTCGGGGGAGAGAGAAACACTGTGTGGTTCCCGTTACGGTTGACTCTGGCATGTGCCCTGGCCAGGCCCCAGTCCGCATTGCGCTGCGTGTTTATGTTGGGGGGGGGCGGGGTTTGCAAGGTTCTGAATGAACTTTGTGGTAACCGTCAGCCAGTTCCCTTTATTATATATACATATATATGTGTGTGGGTTTATATACATATATATGTTATTGACTTTTTACAGAGAGGAAGGGAGAGGTGTAGAAAGTCAGAAACATCGATGAGAGAGAAACATCCATCAGCTGCCTCCTTGACACCCCCCACCAGGGATGTGCCCGCAACCAAGGTCCATGCCCCTGACCGGAATTGAACCTGGGACCCTTCAGTCCGCAGGCCGATGCTCTATCCACTGAGCCACACCGGTTTCGGTGGCCAGTTCCCTTGAATCGAGAGAGAATTAGAACAACTGTACGTAGATGAAGTTAAAATCCTCCTCTCCCAAATGGTTTGTGGGATAGCTTGCTTTTAGGAAATTACACAGCTAAAGCTCATGTCCAAATCGGAATTCCCTTAAACGTCAGTCAGTTTGTCTGTGGCTCTCACAAGCCCGAGTTGTCGGGGCATCCGGGCTGTGGGCAGGCGGACAGAGGCTGTGGATCTGGGCAGCGGCTCGCTGTCGCGTTACTGAGACTGTGTGTGCTTCTGCGTAGAGGGGCCGCGCGGCCCGGGCGCGCTGACCACGCTGGGAGGACCCGTGAGGATTTTGTAGCCCTTTTTCCTGTTCCCGAAGGAGCTCCCTCAGTACACCACCCCCTCCTGACCTCTAGGTAAATGCATGTTTTCACGTTTTCTCCAGAATCGTGGAGGGTGGTGCTAGTCATTCTCTGGCTGTCTTCCCTCCGAGGTCAGGGGGGGAGCCACTGGCTGAGAGGCTCAGGACACACCCACTGGTGTCCGGAAGGAGCTCCCTCAGGGGAGGAAAGAGGCCTAAAGCAGGCTAGTGAGCCCTTAGGGGGGCTCTTCCCTTCCCCGCGGACAGAACTTGCAGGCCCGGCGGGCGGAGCCTGGAGGCCACCGTGCTGGTCCCGTCACCGTGTCTTACTTTGTAAACTGTTATTGCCTGAGGACACGTTTTCCACGTGGGGGGGGGCGAGGAGGAGACTGACATCCATGTGTTGCCTCACACACACCCAGACCAGGGTCAACCCGCCACCCTTTGGTGCATGGAGTAATGCGCCAATATAGGGCAGAAACCCTATTTTGAAGGAGCTTTTTTTTTTTTTTTTACAAAAATATTATTTATTGATTTTTACAGAGAGGAAGGGAGAGGGAGAGTTAGAAACATCGATGAGAGAGGAAACACATCCATCAGCTGCTTCCTGCATGCCCCTTATTGGGGATGTGCCCACAGCCAAGGTACATGCCCTTGACTGGAATCGAACTCAGGGCCCTCCGGTCCTCGGGCTGATGCTCTTTGCACTGAGCCACGCCGGTCAGGACAAGGAGCTTTTTTCTAGCGGCCAGCTGTTCCAGCAGCGGGGGCGGGGCTGCCTTCCGATTTCAGTCAGCCCCGGAGGCCGGTGCAGTCCTGTGAGTGGAGGCTCAGGAGGACGTGCTCTGATAAGCCAGTGTGTGTGCCGCTTTCATTCAGTGTCAGCCCGATGCGTCCGGTGGTCATGAGTGTTGTATATCTCCTAGCATGTTGCTCACACACTTCAGTGTTTATTTTTTGTGTTAAACTCACGTGTTTTCCAGTGTGGCATGGGTACTGTTATCCTCCCTGTAAGGAGATGGAACGGAGGCACAGGGTTCTGTAACTTTGCTCTTACAGCTCAGAGGCCCTTGGTTCTAGTTCTTTAAAAAGGAAGGCGGTGATGGTCTCCTGGCTGCTTTCTTTTCTTGATTGGTTTCTGAGGCGTCTTCTCAGTGAGGTACTGTTAGGGACATGCACCTGGGTCCTGAGGCTGCTCTGTGCCCAGTGTCCTAATCAGAGGTTCTGTGGGGCCAGGCACGCTCAACACTGCTACTTGCCAGGCTCCATTTACATGCCAGGCTCATATGCTGTTTATATATGTATATATATACACACACACACACACACACACGTATGTATATATATATTATATAATTATTTTACAGAGAGGAAGGGAGTGGGGGAGAGGGTTGGAAACATCGATGAGGGAGAAACATTGATCACAATTTAGGTACTTGCCCTTGACCGGAATCAAACCTGGGACCCTCCAGTCCACAGGCCGATGCTCTATCCACTGAGCCACACCTGTTAGGGCTCATAATGCTGTTTTGGAAAATGAATGATTTGCTTTGCTGTCTTTGTTCGAGGTGGAATGTTGCCTTTGAGAAGTTCACTTCCTTCACTGAAGGGAGACTTAGGGTTTAGAATCTTGCCTCGGGTTTCTAAAGAGCAACTGGACAGAGTCTGCGTGGAGGGGAAGCCATTTGAGTGATGAGTGACATTACTCTTGTCTTTGCAGCTGGGATGAGTGGGTCCCAGAGAGCAGGGTGCTCAAGTACGTGGACACCAACCTGCAGAAGCAGCGCGAACTGCAGAAGGCCAATCAGTAAGTCCGGCGGCACATGAGTGCCAGGGGATACGGCTGTTGGTTAACACTGGGAAATGGAGTGGACAGGAGACGTCACACTGGCAGCCTCACTTCCGGATGATTCCAGGCGTTTGTCAGTGGCTGCGGGACGGCTCTGGCCTCACGCGGGAGAGCCAGCAGCACAGCTGTGAGTTCCTGAGTCCGTCCCTGCAGGAAGGTGGGACACAGGATGGCACTGGAAATTGCTGTAGTTGGCAAGCTGTCATCTGCTCTTGTCGGCTCGGGAAGGTGCAGCTGTGTGGAGGGAATTAAGGGAGAGGGGGCGCCCCGTTATTATCTCGCAGCTGTAGCAGCACCCTGACAAAAGGAACCCAGAAGACTGAGGGGGGGGGTCCTATTTTCATTCCATTTTAAAGCTGAAACGTAGGTCAAAATTTAAATACCAGAGATCAAATAAAATATTGGGATTAGTGAATTTCAAAACAAATAGAATTTTCAGTTATGTGAGGCAATCCACACTAAGAGTAAGATGCAAATTGACCATAACTTCATGATGCCACCCACCAGCCATTTAGGAGTGAGTATGCAAAGTAGCCCAACAAAGATGGTGGTTAATTTGCATATGCAGACACCAAGCAGCCGGGAGCAGACGTCCGCTCCAGGCCTCTGCGCAGCACCAGCCAGAGCGAAGGCGGTGCCGACAGCCGGGGGAGGGAGAGCTGTTCTTGCACGGATCTTTGTGCATCGGCCTCTAGTCCTATCCAATGAAAGAGTAACATGCAAATGTAACCATATCTTGGCTCCTGATTGGCTATGCAACCAGCCATCAGCAGGGGGCAGGGCCTTGGGGGTGGAGACGAAGCAGTAGCCGCTGCGAGCGCCAGGGTGCCCTGGCCGCCCGAGCTGTGTGTGGAGGCGGCTGGGAGCACCCCGTGACCCCCATGTGCTGTGCGCAGAGGCGGTGGGGGGGGGAGGAGTGTCCCATGGCCCCTGCGCGTTGTGCAGGGGGGTTCCCTGTGGCCCCTGTGCTGTGTGGAGTAGGCTGGGAGCACCCCGCTGCCCCCGGGCGCTGCTTGTGGAAGTGGCGGGGAGCGCCCAGTCCCTGGGGCTGGGTGGTCGCAGGCAGCTGGGACTGAGCTGAGCAGGGAGATAGCTGGGTGCCCAAGGCTGGCTTTAGGCCTTGGGCAGGCCGTGGGTGAGCCATCAGTTGGACATCTCCTAAGGGCTCCCAGTATGTGAGAGGGGGCAGGTTGGCCTCAGGGACCACTCACCCCCAGGGCACGAATTTTGTTATAATCACCTTCTACATTTGCTTTAATTTTGATAGATACAGAGAGCAAATTCTTAGGCCTTTTTGGTCTTCTGGAATGGTTTCATTTCTGTAAATATGTCATTGGCTTGTCCAGCTTGTGAAAACTGTGGGACCGCCCCTTGAATATAAATTTCAAAATGAAATCAAGCTGTCACAATTTATTCTTCCATCTAAGGGCTGGTTTGACGGTGACTTGCTGTGCTTGTGTTTGCAGGGAGCAGTATGCGGAGGGGAAGATGAGAGGCGCGGCCCCCGGGAAGAAGGCGGCTGGACTGCAGCAGAAGAGCGTGGAAGTGTAAGCACGGCTCGTCCCTGTGCGCTCGGCTCTCCGTGAGCTGCTGTCGTGTCGTTATCCTGTGCTAGGGCTTATGGGTGATAGAAGCTGTCTTTTTAAATTCCACCTGAGAATATTCTTTTTTAAAATATATTTTATTGATTTTTTACAGGAGAGGGATAGAAAGTCAGAGACATCGATGGGAGACATCGATCAGCTGCCTCTTGCACGCCTCCTACTGGGGATGTGCCCACAGCCAATGTACATGCCCTTGAACGGAATTGAACCCGGGACCCTTCAGTCCACTGTCCAACGCTCTATCCACTGAGTCAAACCAGTCTCTGCTGAGAATATTCTTTTAAAAAAAATAATAAAATAAATATTTTATTGATTTTTTTTTTTTTAAAACAGGAAGGGAGAGGGACAGAAAGCCAGAAACATCAGTCAGCTGCCTCCTGCACACCCCCTACTGGGCATGCGTCCACAACCAAGGCACATGCCTCCGACCAGAATCGAACCTGGGACCCTTCTGTCCACAGGCTGACACTATCCACTGAGCAACACTGGTTTCGGCCTGAGAATATTCTTTCTTTTTTTAAAAAAAAATATATTTTATTGTTTTTTTTTACAGAGCATAAGGGAGAGGAATAGAAAGTCAGAAACATCGATGAGAGAGAAACATCGATCAGCTGCCTCTTGCAGCCCCCTACTGGGGATGTGCCCACAGCCAATGTACATGCCCTTGAACGGAATTGAACCTGGGACCCTTCAGTCCGCAGTCCGATGCTCTATCCACTGGGCCACACCGGTCTCGGCCTGAGAATATTCTTTTCCGTGGACTTTCAGACAGAATGGAAGGGAGGGGAGAGAGAAATGGATTGGGGGGGGGGGTGGATTTATCCAGCTACCAGTAAGAATCCGGTGTCTGAGCCGGCGACCCTCCAGCCTGATGGGCCATTCAGGGCCCGTTCCCCTGGGAGGTCGTTGTCCCTGATAAAACGGAGCTGGAACAGAGGCAGTGTCACCAGCAGTAATCCCGTGTCTTTCTCCCCTCTTCTCAGGAAAACAAAAAAGAACAAACAGAAAGGTAAGCATATTTTTGTTAAAATTATCTTCTGTATTACTGAGTTTTAAATTGACTTAGATTTAAGTTAGATTTCTAAAGTTATTTACTTACGATTTTAACGTTCTGTGGATTTCAGAAGGGGAGCGGGCGGGAGAGAGGGAAACACCGGTGGGGAGAGAGTCATTGCATGGCCTCCTCCTGTGGGCCCGCTGCTGGAGAATCGAGCCCCACCCTGTGGGCATGTGCCCTGACCCACACGTGGGGCCACAGTTGTGACCTCCCGGGTCAAAGGTGGATGGACGCTCAGCCACCAAGCATACCAGCCAGGTAGAACCAGCTCCTGTGTATTGATGGTCTCAGACCAAAGACTGACACTCATTTCCCAGAAGCGTGAGCAGTCACTTCCATCCTCTTCCTTCTCGGGGCCTCGCCCTGAGGATAACTTGTGGAGGGCAGTCCTACCTAATAAAAGGCTAATGTGCAGAACGACTGGTTGCTGTGACCTGCACTGACCACCAGGGGGCAGGTGCTCGATGCAGCAGCTGTCCCCTGATGATCAGTGCACTCCCATAGGGCGAGCACTGCTCAGCCAGAAGCCAGGCTCATGGCTGGCGAGCGCAGCAGCGATGGTGGGAGCATCTCACTAAGGATGTTCGACTGCTGGCTTAGGCCCGCTCCCCAGCAGGCCTGCTCCCCAGCCTAAGCCAGCAGTTGGACATCCCCCAAGAGCTCCTGGAATGTAAGAGGGCAAAGGACGGGCTGAGGAGACCCAGTGCACGAATTTCATGCATCGGGCCTCTGCTGTTATAGGTGTTGGTAAAAGTCGCGTTTGTGGTAGCAATATGATTCTTTAACACAGATTCAGTAACACCTATGTCGTGGGCAAATGAACAGAAGGCTGTGTTATGAGAGCTTTTTCTTTAGAACTTGTCACTTACTCATGTAAAAACTGCTCTCACCCTCATGCTTCCAGCACCTGGGAATGGAGACGGCGGCAGCACCAGCGAGACCCCTCAGCCTCCTCGCAAGAAGAGGGCGCGAGTGGACCCTTCTGTGGAGAACGTGGGTGTCTTTCATCTCCGCGCGCCAGTCCCAGCTCCTGTGGCAGCACAGGAGGCCTCGGGATACGTCTCAAAACTGTCATGGGGACACGTGCGTGTCTTTGTCAGATGCCCCCTCCCCCAGCTCCTCCCCTGTTGGTGATGCTGGGTTTCTGCACGCCATTAACTGTCTGCGGTGTTGGCCGCGTTTGGTGGACGCGGTGGCGCTGCCGTGGGAACGGAACTCCCGTTTGTGTCCACCGGCCTGGGGTGCAGCTGGATTCCTTTACGGCGTTTTGCTCAAAGTCGGGGAACTTGTGATGTTGAGAACCTGCTGTGTGGATTGATTCAGTCACACTGAATGGCTTAGTGTGGAGCAGGATGACTTCATAAACCCCGAAAACTTTGAATTTTTAAATTTTAAGAATATATATTCTTATTGATTTCAGAGATGAGAGAGAGAAACATCCATGATGAGAGAGAATCATTGATTGCCTGCCTCCGACACGCCCCCCACTGGGGATCGAACCCACAGCCAGGCATGTGCCCTGACCGGGAGTTGAACCTGGGACCCTTCAGTCCGTAAGCCGACACTGTCCATTGAGCCACATCTGCCAGGGCGGGCTTTCATTGTTAAGTGATAAAAAGTCTTATTCCCAATTCGTTATATATATACACCTTCCAAAGTTATGAATTATAATCCTAAAGCAAGGTGGGTGTTGTTTAAAAATGTTTTTCAGAGAGGAAAGGAGAGCGAGAGAGAGATGGATGACGAGAGGGTGTCATCGCGGGGCTGCCCCCCGCCCCGCCCCCGTGGGGACCAGCCCACGCTGGGTCTGCCCCGACAGGACCGACCGGGGCTGTTGAGGGTCCTGGTTCCCTGTCGAGTCGCCTGGGACAGGCAGCAGGGGTGTTGCTCTTGACTGAGTTTCCGTTCGGACGGAGGGTGGTGTGGCTGGGGGGTCTGGCGCACGGCATGTTCTGGAAACGAGGCGCCCGAGGCCCATGGGAAGTTCAGGGTGGTCAGTGCACTTAGTTGTTGCCGTGACTTTGAGTGCGTGTGTTTCGGATGGACATTGATGATCAAACAGGGAACTTCTAAAAGCAAACAGTGAACACAGTGATCGCTTTCGGAGAGAACTCGTCTTCCCGGGCGGGAAATGGCCCCGAATTGACTGACTTCCGTCCAGAGGAGAGGCTCGGTTCCCTGCAGCTACCGTGTCTTCTCATCGAGACGTCGGAGGGGGTGCGGGGGCCTCTCCGGTCAGAAACTGGGCAGCAAGCGACGGCGTGTCCCAGGCCCTCCCCCTCTCTTCCAGGAGGAGACGTTCATGAACAGAGTCGAGGTCAAGGTCAAGATCCCGGAGGAGCTGAAGCCGTGGCTGGTGGACGACTGGGACTTGATTACCCGCCAGAAACAGGTGACGCAGGCGCCTCTGGTTGGAAATGCACGTGTTCTGTGTGGGGCACAAAGCCGCTTCCGCAGGAGAAAGCCGTGTAGCTGCCATTTGAGTTACGGTGACACGGAAAGGTGGAGATGGTTCCTTTTCGGACGCTGCTGGAGCAGGAATTACGCCTCTGTCCTCTATTGGAGACGGGCTGTCCTCGGCGTGTCCCTGCTGGTGAGATGGAGCAGGAAGCCACTGTGCCAGCCGCCGGGCTCGCACGGCCCCCACAGAACCAGGCCATGGGGCTTGTGGGAGGTGCCTGCGGGACCCCCCAAACTGCTCCAGAAGGAGAGGCTAGGGCCGGGGAGCGTGTCCTGTGACCAACAACACGGCGGGCGGTGACGTCTCTGCGGAGCGGCCTGAGTCCGGGTCACCGGCAGCACGTGGCTCGGCCGCACCGCAGGACGGGAACCGGGCTCCGCCGTTCACCTCTGGGTGGCTCAGGCCTCTCGGTGTCCCGTTTCGGGGGCGTGGCACCGCCCTCGGAGTGGGGGGTGAGGAGGAGCAGGATGGGGCGAGTGGCACTGGAAGTGACGGGCAGCACGGGCCGGGGTCTGCGGGTCCCAGGGCCATGTTGGCTGTGTAATCGAAGTTCAGTAAACTGTTTTCTTGGCCAGATGAGCCACGTTTTTTATTTATTTGTTTTTTGCAGTATAACATATTTAATAGTAGTACATACGTTTTCCTTTTCCCCCGTTATCCTCCCCCAGCCTCCCCTAACCCCCAGCACATGTCCCCTCCTGCCCCCCCACCCCAGTGTCTTGCATCCATTGGTTATGCTCATATGTACGCATACAAGTCCTTCAATTGATCTCCCCCAGCACCCGCCCCCACCTCCCCAGCCTCCCCCCTGTAGCCTGACAGCCTGTTCAATGCCTCCCTGCTTCTATTTCAATCGCTCTCCCCTGTTTCTTTTCTTCAAAAATGTCTTGCCTCTGCAGACTAGACATAAATGTGTAAGAACAAAGCACGAGCCATGTTTTAAATGATGACAGTGCTTTTTCCTATTTTTTAATAAATACTGTTGTGTGATTTTTAAAAATACATTTTTATTGGTTTCAGGGAGGAAGGGAGAAGGAGAGAGAGAAACATCCATGATAAGAGAATCATGGATCGGCTGCCTCCTGCATGCCTCCTCCTGGGGATCATGCCTGCAACCCGGGCGTGTGCCCTGAGCGGGAATTGAACCCGGGACCCTTCAGTCCACAGGCCAACGCTCCAGCCACTCAGCCACACCTGCCAGGGCTTGAGTGATTTTAAAAAATATATATTTTATTGATTTTTTACAGAGAGAAAGGGAGAGGGATAGAAAGCCAGAAACATGGATGAGAGAGAAACATCGGCCAGCTGCCTCCTGCTCGCCCCCCACTGGGGATGTGCCCGCAGCCAAGGCACATGCCCTTGACTGGAATCGAACCTGGGACCTTTCAGTCCGCAGGCCGACGCTCTATCCACGGAGCCAAACCAGTTTTGGCAAGTGATTTTTTTTTTAATCATAAACTTTGCCAGTGTAAGTTTCCTGTAAAGTAGGTGATGCTAGTAGGGCCGGGCCTCGGTTACGGCGGAAGCTTGTCCTATGGGACGACTTTCGCCGTGAGTCAGAGCCCACCTCCGTCACTCCTGTGGTGCTCGCAGCAGTGGAGTGACACAGAAAAGGGGTAAAAGAAAGGTGGTTCCTGACCTTTACTTGTGGGACATTAATGACAATGACAAACATAAAGCCCTGGTGTACAGATGTTGAAGTGATGGCACTTTTTTTATAAACAAACGGGAGATGGTGGCCTGCCGCGACCCGGGGCCGTGTGCTGACGCGCGTCTCTTACAGCTCTTCTACCTGCCTGCGAAGAAGAACGTGGACTCCATCCTCGAGGATTACGCCAATTACAAGAAATCTCGCGGGAACACGGATAATAAGTAGGCGTTTATTCATGTGTGAACTATATACAAAGATACCTCTTTCGTCCTTTTTTCTGATAGGTTTATTTCCAAATAGATTGCGTGAAATGTATACCTACTTAAAAACGGTACTATTTTTGGTGTGGGTCTGGCTTACACAAGGGTTTGGCCGGCATACTTTTTGTTACAGAGCAGATAGTAAAATCTTAGCTAAAAATATAAACACCACTTTCAGCCTGAGGGCTTTATTTGTAGAGTTGGGTTTTTGGGCTCTTCCTTTTAAAAAATGTTCAGTAAAGATTTCATCTCATCCTATATAATAAAAGGCTAATATGCAGATTGAACTACAGAATGACCGGTCGCTATAACAGGTCCTGGCCACCAGGGGGCAGTCGCCAACACAGGAGCTACCTCCTGGTGGTCAGTGCATCAGAAGCTGGGCTCATGGCCTCCGCAGCAGCACTGCGGATACCCACGGAGAGTGGGCCTAAGCCGTCAGTTGGACATCCCCCAAGGGCTCCCATGCTGGGAGAGGGCATAGGCCGGACTGAGGGACCTCCTCCCCACCCCCTTGATTGCACAAATTTTGTGCACCGGGCCTCTAGTTTATATTTATGTATGTATGTATTTAGGTATGTGTGTTTTACCTTAACCCTCATCTTATTATTTAACCTCTTCCTCCCTGGTGTGCATGTGGACCGAGTTAATCCCCATCTCAGTCCCCTCAGTGGCTGTTGGGGCTGTAAACTATTTGTGCCCGTTTGCAGGGAGTACGCCGTGAACGAAGTGGTGGCCGGGATCAAGGAGTACTTCAACGTCATGCTGGGCACGCAGCTGCTGTACAAGTTCGAGAGGCCGCAGTACGCCGAGATCCTCGCCGACCACCCCGACGCACCCATGTCCCACGTGTACGGAGCGCCGCACCTGCTGAGACTGTTCGGTAACGCGCCTGAATCTAGGGGACAAAGCGCCACTCTCCCTTTCTGAGCCTTTAATTAAAACAAAACAAAACGTGCTTTTATTGATTTATTTTTTTGAAAGAGAAGGGAAGGCAGAAACCGGTGTGGCTCAGTGGATAGAGCGTCGGCCTGTGGACTGAAGGGTCCCGGGTTCGATTCCGGTCGGGGGCATGTGTCGTGGCTGCGGGCACATCCCCAGTGGGGGGTGTGCAGGAGGCGGCTGATTGATGTTTCTCATCGATGTTTCTGACTTTCCCTCTCCCTTCCTCTCTGTGAAAAAATCAATAAAATATATTTTAAAAGGGGGGGGGGCAGAGGGGTAGGGAGAAACATCCACCAGAAACATCATTCATGCGTTGCCTTCTACACACCCTTCTCCCGGCGATGGAGCCTGCATGTGGCCTGAGGAATCGCACCCTCACCTGGTTCCTGGGTTAACCCACTGCTGAGCCGCATCTGAGGGCCTTCAATCTTTTCTGTCCTCACTGACATCCGGGAGTAACACGCCTAACGTTCTAAAACTGCATTCCCATCTGAACTACTGCCTAATGCTGTTCCCGAAGTTTAAATGGCGAGTCCCTAAAGTTACGTGCCTTGGAGGAGGCGGCGGTGGTTGCGTGTGCTGCCAGGGGTCAAGTACAAGCGCCTGCTCCAGGCACGGCTCTGACGCATTTGTTCTGTCTGCAGTGCGCATCGGCGCCATGCTGGCCTACACGCCGCTGGACGAGAAGAGCCTGGCCCTGTTACTGAACTACCTGCACGACTTCCTCAAGTGAGTCCGGGTGCTGCGGGCCGGAACCCGGGCGTGACGGGGGCGGGGGCGGCTCTGGCTGTCACCCTGCAGTGCGGAAGTGGGGACAGAGCAGGAGGCACAGGAGAAGTCGTGGTGGGCCTCTCACAAGTGGGGGGGCAGTGATGGGAGAGACGGAGCTCAGTTCCACTGTCAGGCGTAAACGCTGGTGAACCCAACACTTCCACTGTCGGGGCAGCAAAGGGGAACGTACTGCAGTGTTTTTGTGGTTTTGTGGTGAGAATGGCCTTTCCAAAACAACAGAGGAGATGGTTGGTAAATTTGACCACAAATACTTAGAATTCTCCATGGTGAGACTTGGCTCTAGATGATGGTGACGGGAGGCTCTGTGGGAGGAAGAGCCTGGTACCTGAGCTCGCCAGGAGGAGTTGTGCCACGAGGAGAGCGAAGCAGTGACGAGGAGCACACGGGAATTCTAAGCTATGGGAGTGCTCAAGGACGTTCGCCGTGATCACAGATAAAACATCGCTTGTCACGTTAGCGAAGACTAAGAAGATTGCAGACCTGGGGGGGGGGAGACTGTTCTACTTCTAGAGGTTGTGGGGGGCATTTTGGTGGTGCATATTCCATTTTTACACGTATGTCCTCTTTGAGTGGGGAGTCATGCTTTTGGGAGCTGCTCCTATAGAAATACTTGAATGCACCACGATTTCCAACAGGTTGTAATGGAGAGGGTGCTGTGAGCCCTCATTTGTAGAGAAACATCTTCAATCTTTCGTTTGTTTGTTTTTTACTATATTTTTACTGGTTTCAGACGGGGGTGGGGTGGGGGGAGAAACAGAAACAGCCATGATGAGAATCATGGACCGGCTGCCTCCCGCACGCCCCCCACTTCGGACCGAGCCCACAACCCAGGCCTGTGCCCTTGACAGGGACTGAGCCAGGACCTTAGTCTGCAGGCCAATGCTCTAGCCACCGAGCCACACCGGGCAGAGCAACATTTTCAGTCTTTACAAACATCCGGGGAAGTCCGGTTCAGCTTGACAGTGGATTAGATCATGGAGTGGTGCTGGGAAGGAAGGGTGACATTTTCTATTGCTAGTTCATACATTCCTGTATTTGAATTTCCTTAATGCTGTGTCCTATATAATAAAAGCCTAATGTGCAAATTGACCATCACTCCAACTCACAAGTTGGCAACCATGTGGATACAAGATGGCCAGCAGGGGAGGGCAATTAGGGTCAACCAGGTCAGCAGGGGAGGACAGTTGGGGAAATCGGGCTGGCAGGGGATTGGTTAGGTGTCGATCAGGTTGGCAGGCATAAGCGGTTAGGGGCAGGCAGGTGAGTGGTTGGGAGCCAGCAGTCCTGGATTGGGAGAGGGATATCTGAGGGGTCCCAGATTGGAGAGGGTGCAGGCTGGGCTGAGGGACTGCACACACACACACACACACACACACACACACACACACACACACTCAGTGCCCCAGCCTCTGGTTTCTGAAATGAGTTACTTGTATTTGCAGGTACCTGGCAAAGAACTCGGCGGCGTTGTTCAGCGCCAGCGACTACGAGGTGGCGCCGCCCGAGTACCACCGGAAAGCCGTGTGAGGCCTGCGTCCCCCTGGCTCTCGGCCCCGCTTGTCCTGAGTCCTGTACAAACGCCGCGCTCCGGAATGTTCGTGTGTGACAGATCGCTGTTTGTTTTCTGTTGGGTTTTACAGAGAAAATAAAGGGGTGCCAGCTCCTTTTCCTTTTCCTTTTCTCTCTCATTTTGAAGTTGCTGCCAGTGTGTCGACGGACGAGAGACGCACCGCACTCTCTGCCTAGTTGACAAGCTGCTTCCCTGCTGGTGTCCCCTTTGACACTGCGCACTTTTATATTCGGTTGACGCTCTGTGACAGACGCTGATAGTGCCAAAGGTCCGCTCGTGTATATAACGCCCCGCCCACCCGTCGGCTCCTTTGTTCGCCGTGCTGACAGTGCGAGCTTCTCGGCAAGTCGCCCCGGTTCCTCGGGCCGCGGACGGTGCCTTGTTCACGGTTTTGTGTTTGTGTCTCATGCACGTTCTCCCACCATAGACGCAACGCCTTGTGTAGCTGCGGTTTTCTGGAAAAGCCCATCTTTTAGGAGTTGTTTTTCAGATCTCCAATAAACCTTTTCTTTAAATTTCACCGCGCGCGTGCTCGTGTGGATGCGTCACACCCCCTCCGTGTCTGCGGTCCCCTCGTGTGGAGACGGTCTCGGCGGGGGGCTCTCCGGGCGTGGCCCCGGGGCGAGAGCGGCTCCGGTGCCCCCGGCCCCAGTGGCTCTGTGCGCGTTGTCAGGTTCCGTGGCTGTGGCTGTGTTTCTCCCAGAGTGCCGTTCACTTGGGGCGTCGAGGGGACCTTCACCCGTTGGACAGCCTGCGTCCTCAGTCATTGTGTGCAGGGTGTTGACCACAGTCACGGTGCCTGATGTCCTGGTTTTTCGTTGTCTCCTGAGACCCGCCACCAGGACCCTGACAGGTGTGCCCCATTGATGCTAAAGGAGGCAGCGTCTCCCTGTAAAGTGTTGTGTGTGTGTGTGTTTTAAACTGTATGTTATTGACCTTTTACAAAGAGGAAGGGAGGGGGAAAGAAAGGAACTTGGAGGACAAGGCTGCGTTTGAGACCGTCCATCTCGGCCTCTCGCCCCCGTCTCCTGTCACTGCTGCTCCGGGCTGTTGACAACTGATGTTTTCTCACTGTTTTCCTTGCGGTCCGGGTTGGGGGCGACAGGAGGTGGACAGGTGTTTGTGTGGAACATAATGCGATCGACAGTAATAAAACCGTAACATCCTAATTATTAGACGGGCATCCTTCCGGGTGGCCTTCCAGACCCAGCCCGGGCTTCGAGGGAAGTCTGGGTCCCGGAGCTGCAGCCGCCAGAGGAAGGAAGGCCTCTTGCTTTAGTTTAATGTATTTCACTGATTTTTTTCTTCACAGAGAGGAAGTGAGAGGGAGTCAGAACCTCGATGAGAGAGAAACATCCATTAGCTGCCTCCTGCACAACCACACTGGGGATGTACCTGCAGCCAAGGCACATGCCCTTGACTGGAATCGAACCCGGGACCCTTCAGCCCGCAGGCCGAGTCTCTATCCACTGAGCCACACCGGTCAGGGGGGAAGGCCTCTTGCACGAGATTGGTGCATTGGGCCTTTAGTAAGCAGTAACAGGAATAAGCTTTGGCTACTCACAGCGGTAAACCTCCTTCAGCCCCCCCGGATGTCCATACCTGGTCCTCGGGTCGGGTGTTCACACAGCAGGTACTTTTTAGACGTTTTGTCTTCCTCAACCAGCCGTGATATCCTCCCGGGTTTGGGATTATTTCCTTGAAACGGAGACGCTGTTGTTACTGTTTCAGGCATTTGCCACGGTCACTGTGTGCCGGGCGGGCGGGCGGGCGGGCGCCTTTGACAGTCACTGGGGCTGAAGGGCGTGCAGTCGAGGGCCCGGGAGCGTGCCTTAGGCCCCGGTGAGTCGTCCTTTCTTCAGAGCATTTGCACATAGAGTGTTCAGCGCGTAAGAACAGGGAGGCACGTGAGACAGCACGTGATGAGCGGGTTATCAGCGTCTCTAGAAAACGGGCCGAGGATAACAAATTTTTGCTTGAACGTCATAAGGCATCATATATAATAATGAGGTGATATGCAAATTGACCGCCACACCCTGGCACAAGATAGCCGCCCCCAGGCGGTCAAAGATGGCCATCACAAGATGGAGCTCAAGGGAGGGTAGTTGTGGACAATCAGTCCAGCAGGGGAGGGCAGTTAGAGGAGATTGGCAGGCAGAGGTAGTGGTTGGGAGCCAGCAGTCCTGGACTGTGAGAGGGATGTCCCCCGAGGGGTCCTAGATTGGAGAGGGTGCAGGCTGGGCTGAGGCACACCCCCTCCCCTCTGAATTTCATGCACCGGGTCTCTAGTCTTATGTAATAAAAGCCTAATATGCTACATGTCTGGTTGTCCAGTCAGCCAGCCATTCAACCAATCAAAGCGTAATAAGCTAATATATGCTAAGGCCTCTCACCTGCTCATTATAATGTGCACTGACCCCCCGGGGGCAGGTGCTCCAACTGGTAGATTAGCTGGGTGCTGGCGCATTGGGACAGGGAGACAGGCCGGGCACTACCTGGACGCCTCCTGCGCCCTTCCCCAGCCCGGAATACGCACAGGGGGGGTCTGTCGGCCTGATCCGTGCTCTCGCAATGCTGAACCCCTCGGGGGAACGTTGGAGAGCTGGTTTTGGACCGGGATTGAACTTGGGACCCTTCAGTCCGCAGGGCGACACTTACCCACGGAGCCGGTCTCTGGATGGTTGCTGTGCTCCTACATCCTTTCACAGCTGCCTGGCCTCTGGGGAAGTGCTGGCTCCCCGAGTTACACGAGTTCCCAATGGGGACGGTGCCCACGTCTCTGAGCGAGAGGGACCGGGACGGGCCTGAGCACGCCTGCAGAGGTGCTCGAGCCTGAGGCTGCTCTGCCCGGCTGGGTCCCCTCCGTCAGCGACCACGGCCACCCGCTGCCTCCTCCCCTGACGCCGGGACAGACGCGCTTGGGCCCTGACTGCCCTGTGTCTGCAGGTGGGCCCCGGGTCCCCGTGTTTCTGGGTGAGCTGGCCCCTGGCCATGAGGTCCAGCAGCGAAGCAGAGACCTCTCGTCCCGGTGGCTCCCGCGCCCAGCTCTGCGGGGCAGCGGGTGTGTGTGCGGTTGCAGGAACGTCCAACCCCCCGTTGCCATGTTCCCGCACTCCGAGCTCGGGCCGGGCGGGCGGAAGGCAGTGTGCGGCCCCGGGGGAACCCCCAGAGGGAGGCCCCGACGTCGGGCTGTGCTGCCCGTGAGCCCGCTGCCCCCGCTGGGCGGGGTGGCCCTGCCGGGCTGCTCTCAGCGCCCTGTTGCGGGGGGAAGCTGGGGAGCATTTCTTGGGGGGCCCCGTTTCTTGTTTTGATGTCGAGAAGATTGGGAACAATAAGAGGAATTGGAAAGGAGGAAGGAGACACGAGGGCTCCAGTGGTTAGTTTCAGAAGAACGGTGGATGTGGCTTCCGCCTCGAGGGATGGACAGACAGACAGACCTGGTTCCTGCTCCCAGGGGGGGGGCTCGCGGTCTGTTCCGGGCCAGCCCACGGGGGGCACACGGCTGAGCTGTGAGCGTCAGGAGAGGGGCAGTTGGTTTGTCCCTTGACCTGTGCTGGGGCTCTGACCGCCCTGCACTGCTGACCGCCAAAGCGGGGACCCCCGAGGGCTGGAGGGAGGGCGGGCCCAGGACTCAGGGCCCCGGCGTGACCCAGACGTGGAGGAAAGGGGCCGCATGGGACCTCAGCTCGGGAGCCCCTGAGACCCAAGGTCACCCCACAGGATGCTCTGAAATTAACTGTGAGCCCCGGCCGGTGTGGCTCAGTGGATAGAGGTCAGCCTGTGGACTGAAGGGTCCCGGGTTCGATTCCAGTCAAGGGCATGTACCTTGGCTGCGGGCACATCCCCAGTGGGGGTGTGTGCAGAAGGCGGCTGATGTTTCTCTCTCATCGATGTTTCTAACTCCCTCTCCCTTCCTCTCTGTAAACAATCACTAAAATACATTTTTTAAAAAATAAATGTCGGTGCCGAAACCGGTTTGGCTCAGTGGATAGAGCATCGGCCTGCGGACTGAAAGGTCCCGGGTTCGATTATGGTCAAGGCCATGTACTTTTGCTGTGGGCACATCCCCAGTGGGGGGCGTGCAAGAGGCAGCTGACCGATGTTTCTCATTGATGTTTTTCTAACTCTCTATCCCTCTCCCTTCCTCTCTGTAAAAAATCAATAAAATATATTTAAAAAAAAACCAATGTCCGTGTATCATCTCTACAATTTGATCACAGGACACTTGGAATCTGCTGTAGAATTAGCAGGAAACCACAGTGTAACATGCTAATGAGACGCTAGGGCCACTCAACAGGTTGTTCTGGGGTCAGGCCGATTAGGACTGAGTGAGATGGGCCAGACACACCCGGGAGCCCTCCTGTGGTTTCTCCCCCCAGCTGGCCCCACTGCCAGTGGGTCCCCATCGGGGGCGGGGCCAGCCGCACCCTACCTGTGCACAAATCGCGCACCAGGCCTCTAGTAAAATAGATTTCTAAAAAGAAAACAACTGTCTGCACCAGGAGGTGGTGGCGGGGGAATGAGAGGCCCCAGGCATGTGTGTCATGAAATGCCCCCCGTCCCCGTCCCGCCCCCCAGCCAGACACCCGGGCAGCCCCTCGCACCCCCCTCCCTCTCCCTTTGGAGACCGGTGCCCCCCCCCCCCTCCCCTGGGCAGGCCCAGCTGGTCCCGATTGGGCCCAGCCCGAAGCACGCACACAGGCCAGGCAGTGCTCGCTGAGTGTTTACTGGGGAAAGGCCACAGGGCACCCCGGGGTCCGGCGGCCTCGGAAACAGGGTCCTGGAGTGTTTCAGTCCAGGCCTAAGGCACGGCTGGTGGTCAGTGCTGGCTGGAGGCAGACTGCTGGGGGGCGAGGACACAGTGGGGGCTGCTCACACCTGCGGGATGGGGTACGAGGCGCAGGCCGCCAGCCCGCACATGTTCTTCCCGCGCTCGATGAGGAAGTACCTGCGAGAGGGGAGGGCAGGCTGAGGCCGCACCAGACCTTTCCAAGGTGTTGGACGAGCCCCTGAATAAACGTTAAAAGGGTGGCCCTGGGCATTTCCGCAGAAAATCGACGTCCTGGCTGGGTGACCACCTTTTTCTCACTTCTCCCAGAATTCCCTGGGTGGCCCTGGGAGCCCTCCCTAGCCGCTTCCCCTCTCCCGCCCTGTAGTTATTTCATTACCACCATGGTCCCCCCAAAGGGAGTACACAGACAAAGGCACCTCGGGGGCCCGGCTGGCGGGGCTCAGGGGCTGAGTGTCACCCCATGAGCCAGGTCAGGGTTCGATTCCTGGTCAGGGCACAGGCCCGGGTTGCGGGATTGGTAGCCAGTGGGGGGCGTGCAGGAGGCAGCCGGTCCAGGATTCTCTCATCATGGATGTTTCTCCTTTCCTCGCTCTGATATCAGCAAAAACCTTAGGCTACGGAGTGGCCAGGTTATTATGGGTTCAGAGATCATCTGGCCACAAGGAAGCGCCATCACCCACTGACAGGGACAGACCTGCTGCCTGAACTGAACTGTTCTGATCTGGGCCCAGGAAGGGGCCAGGGAGGGGCTGCTTGCTTTCCCCCCACCAACCCCCTCCCCTCCCCTCCCCAGGAGTCCCCACCTGAGCAGGCCCCCTGCCTCCCAGCACGGGGCCTGTCCGCCTACCCGTTCATCCCCCACTGGGGGCCCCAGGAGTTCTTGACAATCCAGTAGGGCGTCCCGTTCTCCTCTCCGTACCCCACAGCCAGCACTGCGTGGTTGACCTTGTCCGGGGTTTTATGGCAGGACGTGCTGGGGGACAGACGGAAAGGGGCGGGCAATGTGGGGCTACGCTCCAAGTCGGGGGCACCCGGTGCTTCCAGAAGGGGTCCCAGAGGTGAGTCAGCTGCTCCACTCGGGGTGCTCAGACCCCACTCTCAGCTGTGTGCACGCAAAGGGGTGCAGCGCGAGGGAGCCTCCAGGTGCTGGCCCCACTATCACTGTGGCTGGCCCCGCCCTCACCCTGCTGGCCCGCCCCACCCTGCCTGGCCCCTGGACAGTGACGGGAGGGGGGCCCAGCTGGGCGCAGTGGGGTGGCCGCACCTGGAGTAGACGCCCTTCCGGTAGTGCATGAAGTCACTGGTCACCTCGAAGGCAAAGCTCACCGGGTTGTAGAGGGCCACCGCCTCCACCATGGCCTCCTCGTCGTTCTGCGGGCGGGCGGGCGGTCAGCAGGGGTCCCCTCCCTCCCCCACCTCCAGCTGCCGCTCTTGGCCCCACGGTCGGACCGACGGACGGACGGATGGTCGGACAGGAACGTGCCGATGTCCCCGAGGAGGGCAAAGATCGGGGGGAACCTTTTCTCTCCAGGGGCGTCCGGATGTTTGTCACATGACCAGAGGGCCATTCAGAGTCACCCCTAAACCAGCCAGCCTGCTCTGCGGGTCCAGCATGGAACCAGCTCACTGGGCCTGGGCAGGGCTGGACCGGAGGATTCTGCCGGCTCCTATGGCCCGCGGACCGACATCCCCACCCTTGTTTTATTCTCATTTATTTTTAATATATTTTATTGAGCCCTGACGGTGTGGCTCAGTGGATAGAGCGTCGGCCTGCAGACTGAAGGGTCCCGGGTTCGATTCTGGTCAAGGGCATCTATCTTGGTTTCGGGCACATCCCCAGTGTGGGGCGTGCCGGAGGCAGCCGATGGATGTTTCTAACTCTCCCTCTCCCTTCCCCTCTGTAAACAATCAATAAAAACCCTGACCCTCGGACTCGGCCCCGGCTCTGTGAGGTGCGGGTGACGCGACCCCGTCTCCCAGGGCCGTGTCCTGGGAGGGACCGCTCCCCAGGAGAAACAGGCGCCTGCACCTCCCTGCCATGTGGGGTCAGGCCCGGCTGGGAGCCTCTGGGACTGTGATGGGCGCACCCTCTGCCCACGTCCTGGCCCGGCCCTGCCTGAGCCGGGGTGTGCCCACGGGAGAGGCTGACACCTGCGTGCAGCCCTCAGTGAGCTGTCCGCCCCCACACGCTCATGGCCCGTCTCCCGGGGGGCGATGCCCGCTCCCATTTCACAGACGGGAAAACAGAGAAAACGGGGTAAGGATGCGGGTGGGGCCGGGCAGAGCGCCTGCTTGTCTCCTGGGCCCAGTCACCGCGATCAAAGGGACCTGAGCCCGCCGCGCCCGCATCCCCAGTGGCGGCGCCCCCTCCCCACGCGTGGACGGGGCGGGCACTCACCAGGGTGATGTTGGCCACGTCCTTGACGAACGCGATGGCCTTCTCCGGCTGGAACTTGCACTTGCCGTCCTGTGGAGGGCAGAGGGCAGAGGGCAGAGGTCACGGGTGAGAGCCCCCCCACGCAGCGTGGTTTGGGCGGGGGGTCGTCTCAGAGCCTGAGGCAAGGGCTTGCCAGGGGCTCACAGTTCAGCGAAGGGAGACCTGGTGGGAGCTGGGGGGTGGGGGGGGCATAACCCTGTCCCAGGACACAGGCAGATGGAGTCCTGGGCACAGGGTGCGGGGCTGCACCAGCCTCAGACCTGGGAGCCACTTCCCAGGAAGCAGCAGCAGACACAGAGGAGGGAGAGGAGGTCAGGTGATGAGAGGGAGGACCCGGCCCGGCCGGCGGGGCTCAGGGGCTGAACATTGACCTAGGACCCAGGAGGTCAGGGTTCGATTCCTGCTCAGGGCACAGGCCCGGGTTGTGGTCTTGGTCCCCAGTGGGGGGCGTGCAGGAGGCCGCCGATCTGTGATTCTCTCTCATCTTTGAGTTTTCTCTCTCTCCCTTTCCCTTCCCCTCTAAAATAAAAATATAACCCTATATAATAAAAGCCTAATGTGCTTTTATTTCAACCAATCAAAGCATCATATGCTAATGATAGGCTAAGGCTGCTCACCAGCTTGCTCTGACGTGCACTGACCACCAGGGGGCAGACAGTTAATCGGTTGGCCAGTTGCTATGACATGCGCTGACCACCAGGGGACAGTAGACTGGTCAATCAGTCGCTATGACGTGCCATGACCACCAGGGGGCAGACAGTCCTGGTCAGTAAGTCACTATGACACGCACTGACCAAAGGGGCAGATGGTTGACTGGTCAACCAGCCGCTATGACATGCACTGACCACCAGGGGGCAGATTCTCTGACCAGTAAGTTAGCTTGCTTCTGGGATCCTGTCGATTGGTACTGAGCGAAACAGGCCAGACACACCCTGGAACCTGCCTGCGTCCTTCCTTGGGCCTGATTGTGCACTGGTAGGGTCCCTCTGCCTGGCCTGCTACCTCTCGCAATCCAGGACCCCTTGGGGGATGTCAGAGAGCCGGTTTTGGCCTGTTCCCACAGGCTATCCCAAGGGACCCCACTGGTGCACAAATTCGGGCCTCTAGTGAAAAAATAGGAGGCACAGCCCCAGGCCTAAGAAAGGGGTGGGGAGGGACGTGTTGGGGTAGGGGAGGTGCACGGCCTTACCTGGCCTGTGTAGGGGTAGGTGTCCTCGCCCATGATGCCCTTGTTGTAGCGGATGTATTCGAACGCCTGGCTGGGGAGGCCCCTGCGAGAGGCACACACACACACACACACACACACACAAAGTGACAGGTGGGCCCGCAGGCAAGAGCTCTGGGCTGGTCACCCCACGGGGCCCCGGCTGGTCCCGGGCACAGGGCGTGTCTGGCAACCCTCCCTCCCTCCCCACCCTGGTCCTGGCTGGTCCCCTTCCGGACCCCCTCGGAGCACCGGGCGGGGAAGGGGGGCCGTACCCCTGGCAGCCGTGGTTGTTGAAGTTCTGGGCGCAGTCCACCAGCTGCTGCTCCGCCTGTGGGAGCAAACGCCGACTGTGAGCGCCAAGCTGCCGGCGGAGCCACGCCCACCGGGTCTGGGTCAAGGGACGGAGAACAAGGCTCCGAAGGCAGGGCCTGTCCCGGTCTGAAGTGCCAACCCCACAGCCGCGTGGTATGGGGGTGGGGGGCTGGGCGGCTGTGGGCATGCCCACGCATGTGGTCATGGTCCGTGGTGGCACATGGCACATGGCACAGGGAGGGGCTATGATGCCCCCTGACCACCAGAGGGCAGACGGTCGACCGGTCGACCAGTCGCTATGACGTGCCCTGACCACCAGGGAGCAGACAGTCGATCAGTCGCTATGATGTGCACCGACCACCAAGGGGCAGATGGTCGCCTGGTCGATCAGTCGCTATGATGGGCACTGACCACCAGGGGGCAGACGCTCTGTTCGGTAGGTTAGCTTGCTTCTGGGGTCCGGCCAATCGGACTGAGCGAGACGGCGGACATGCCTGGAGCTCTCCCACGCCCCCTCCCTGGCCTGACTGTGCACACGGGAGGGGGACTGGCGCAGCGTTCATGGTGGGGCCCTCAGCTGGGCGGACGGGTGATGCCCGGCTCTGTGCTCTGCGGTCAGCCGGGCGGGCGGCCTGGCTCCTGAGCGGAGGCGTGGGCGCCGCATGAAAGCCCGCCTCTGTCCCTCCGGGGCCAGCGGCTCACCAGCGAGAGCATCTTGCCCGTCCGGATGGCGATGGCGGACTCCAGGGCCCCCGTGGTCGAGAAGGTCCAGCAGCTGCCGCAGCCGCCCTGGAGGGAACAGGGTTGGGGACGGGGCGCCCGCATGAGGCGGCACCTCGGACCTGGACTCCTGCCCCCCTCAGTCCCTCTGGCTCTCCCGCCTCCTCCCGTGTCTCAGAGGCGGCGCCAGTGGCTGGGATGGCGCCCGAGCACGCTCAGTGGCGGCCTCCGCCCCGCTGGGACGGGCCCTTCCCACCCCGAGGCCCCAGCTCTCCTGCCTCTTCCCACCGCCTCCCAGCGGGACTCCCCGAAGTCCTGTGTCCAGAACCTTCTCGCTCACCGTTCCCCCCCATCGCGTTCCCCCACCGTCCTCGCTTTAACCGCTCCCCAGGCCGGGCTCCTGCGGCTCAGTGGTTGAGCCTCGACCTGTGACCCAGGAGGTCAGGGTTCGACTCCCGGTCGGGGCACAGGCCCAGGTTTTGGGCTCCATCCCCCGTGGGGGGCGTGCAGGAGGCAGCCGATCCGTGATCCTCTCTCATCATTGATATTTCTCTCTCTCCCTCTCCCTTCCTCTCTGACATCCATCCTACATAATAAAAGCCTAACATGCAAATCGACCGGATAGTGGAACGACCGGTTGCTACGACGCGCACTGACCACCAGGGGCAGACGCTCAGCGCAGAAGGAGCACCATGCAGCCTGAGGCCAGGCTCACAGCTGGCGAGCCTCTGCAGCCGGTGGACATGCCCCGAGGCGTCCGGACTGCGAGAGGGGTCAGGAACCCCACGCCCCCAGGGCATGAATGTCATGCAGCGGGCCGCTAATGAAGATATATCTGAGCCCTAACCGGTGTGGCTCAGTGGATAGAGCATCGGCCTGCGGACTGAAGGGTCCAGGTTCAATTCCGGTCAAGGGCATGAACCTTGGTTGCGGGCACATCCCCAGTGGGGGGTGTGCAGGAGGCAGCTGATGGATGTTTCTCTCTCATTGATGTTTCTTTCTTTTTTAAATGTATTTTATTGATTTTTTTACAGAGAAGAAGGGAGAGGGACAGAAAGTAAGAAACATCGGTGAGAGAGAAACATCCATCAGCTCCTCCTGCACACCCTCCACTGGGGATGTGCCCACAACCAAGGTCCATGCCCTTGACCGGAACTGAACCTGGAACCTTTCAGTCCGCAGGCCGACGCTCCATCCACTGAGCCACACCGGTTAGGGAGTCTCATCGATGTTTCTAACTCTCTTTCCCTCTCCCTTCCTCTCTGTAAAAAATCAATAAAATATATTTATATATATATATTTTAAAAAGATATATTTGGAAAACAACCCCCAAACCCTACCTCAGGCTGCCCAGGCCACCTGGCTTGTCTGCCTCCTAGACAACCCCCCCAACAACTCTCCCCCCACCCCCGTCCTGCCCCATCCTCCCATCCAGCCCAGCAGCCTCTGCTGTGCCCCTGCCCGGCCTCCTCACCCATGGTGCCCTCTCCCCGAGGCAGCCCTGCCCCCGGCCCTGTGCCGGGCGGTTCCGTCCTCTCTGCACCCCAGTTTCATCACTGGTTTAACAGAAGGACAGTGCTTGCCCCATGGGGCTGTGGAGGGGCGATAAGGCCCTGCCTGGCCCCCGTTCCCCACGGGGCTCGGCCTGGGCGATGGGACGGGGCAGGGCGGGCGGGGGGGCGGGCGCACCTGGTTCTTCACTTGGGAGACGAAGTGGCCTTTCTTCCTCCAGTCCACCGACGGCGGGTAGGGGCCGCGGCCCCGGAGGTAGTTACTCCTGGTGGCAGAGCAGTTCTGCAATGTTTTTAAATTTTTTATTTATTCATTTTTTAAAATATACATTTTACTGATTTTTTACGGAGAGGAAGGGAGAGGGAGAGGGAGGGAGAGTTAGAAACATCGATGGGAGAGAAACATCCATCAGCTGCCTCCTGCACACCCCCCACTGGGGATGTGCCCGCAGCCAAGGTCCATGCCCCTGACCGGAATCGAACCCGGGACCCTTCAGTCGGCAGGCCGACGCTCTATCCACTGAGCCACACTGGTGAGGGCCAACACAACCTTTTTCACAGAAACACGTGTCATTAAAACGGAATCCCTGCCCGCCCGCCTGGTGTGGCTCAGTGGATGAGCGTGGACCTATGAACCAGGTCAGGGTTCGATTCCCGGTCGGACGCGTGCCCGGGAGGTGGGCTTGATGTGTGGGAACCTGCTCAGGGTCTCGGCCAACAGAGAGGTGTGGACAGGGAGCCGGAAGGCTGGTGGCCCTGGAGCCCTGGCTGAGGTCTGAGCTCTGCACCCCTGTTTACACAAGACGCGGTGGCTGAAGCAACTCCCCACCAGACAGCCGTGCCAGTCGTTACTGATAAGAGTCCGCCTGTTACTGGAATTGTCTGCCTAAGGGCTGTTGGTGGACCCCAAACTGAATAAAAGGATGGCCAGGCCGGAGCCCCCGATTTCAACTTATTATTTCTTGTCTTGTCTCTTTCATTTGCACGTGGCTCCCCTTCCAGAGCCCGAACCGTAAACAAGGTGGGACATGGGTCCACACATTAATCCCAGTGCAGGAGGCAGCCGGGCCGTGATTCTCTCTCATCATGGATGTCTCTCTCCCTCTGTCTCTCCTCTCTCTCTCCCTTCCTCACTGAAATCAATAAAAACATTTTAAAATTTATTTTTATTTTTGAAAAATATATTTTATTGATTGTTTACAGAGAGGACGGGAGAGAGAGAGAGAGCTAGAAACATCAATGAGAGAGAAAAACATCATCAGCTGCGTCCTGCACACCCCCCACTGGGGATGTGCCCGCAGCCAAGGTACATGCCCCTGACCGGAATCGAACCCGGGACCCTTCAGTCCGCAGGCCGACGTTCTACCCACTGAACCACACTCACACTGGCTGGGGCAAAATATATATATTTTTAAAACCTCCCCAGGAGCCCAGGATGCAGTGAGTGAGGGCACAGTTGCTCCCGTTAGCCTGGATTTCAGGCGGAGGAAGGCTAGCTTTGGGCAGTAAGTCCCATCGAGGCTCAGGACGCACTTATGCTAAAATATCATCCTTTTCCCCCTTTTTATCTGAAATTTCATGTTATCCAGCACTGCGTTCAGGGTCTGAGTCGCTGATGCCGCGAGTGTGGGCTGCGGGGCTGCTGGGAGCTGGCCTCTCGGTCCCCCCACCCCCGGCCCCGGCGCCCCTCAGGGTCGGTGGGGGTCGGGGGGCGGGCGGTTATTCCCAAGGTCGGAGTGAAATGACTTGGACATCAGGATGCGTCGCACCCACCTGAGGCTCTGCCCACAGATACTTGTGCTTAAACTCCGCGAAGGTCATGTCCGAGAACGGGTTTATTCCCACTGAACAGGAGAGAAAACAAAGGCCAACGTGAACAGTTAAAACAAAAGACAGGTGAGTCACGAACAGAGAAACGGAGACCAACGGAAGGAACCCCATGCCCCACGGGTCCTCTTTACACCACGTGGGCCCTCGGGCGCGTCAGTGTCCTAACTGAGAGCCCGAGGCCAGCTCAGGGCCCCGAGGTCAGGGCCCCAAGGTCAATGCAGTGCTCTAAGGTCAGCTCAGTGCCCAAGGTCAGCTCAGTGCCCAAGGTCAGCTCAGGGCCCCGAGGTCAGCTCAGTGCCCCGAGGTCAGCTCAGTGCCCAAGGTCAGCTCAGGGCCCCAAGGTCAGCTCAGGGCCCCGAGGTCAGCTCAGTGCCCCGAGGTCAGCTCAGTGCCCAAGGTCAGCTCAGGGCCCCAAGGTCAGCTCAGGGCCCCGAGGTCAGCTCAGGGCCCCAAGGTGGACAGAGTCGGCCTGCAGATGGAAGGGTCCCGGGTTCAATTCTGGTCAAGGGCATGTACCTTGGTTGCGGGCACATCCCTGGCGCCAGGGCCCTGCGGGGGAGGCGGCCCGTCAACGTGTCTCTCCCGTCGATGTTTCTCTCTCTGTCTCTCCCGCTCCGGTCCACTCTCTCTGAAAACCAAGGGAAAGTACCCTCGGGAGGATTTCTAAAACGGAAAAACCTCATCCTACAGAACAACAGGCCCGGACCGAAACGGGCTCCATCACGGACAGCCGATGGGACAGCCGATGGGACAGCCGATGGGACAGCCGATGGGACAGCCGATGGGGGCCAGGGGAGCTGGGTGGGGCGGGCGGGGCGGGACTGGCCGGCAGGTTGAACCGCCGACCTCGTGACCCCTCCCCCACCTACTTTTATTTATTTTGAAAAATATGTTTTATTGATTTATACAGAGAGGAAGGAAGAGGGGTAGAAAGCCAGGAACATCCATCAGCCGCCTCCTGCACTCCCCCCGCAACCCGGGTACGTGCCCTGGACTGGAGTCGAACCGCGTTTTTAAACTGTTCGTTCACGCCCCCACGCACTTTTAAACGTGTGGTTCCGGGCATTGTGGGCCGCGATCTTCCTCCGGTTGTTGGCGAAGGTCTGGACCCGGTGCTGGTACTCGGCCGCGCTGTAGGCCTTCTGGTGCTGAGACAGGACACGCGGGGTCAGGCCCGGGAGCCCACGGCTCAGTCCCGCGGCCGGACGCCGCGCTGGGCTCTTTCGGAGAGTTGGCGGGCGGAGGGTGTTTGTGGACAGCCGGTCTCGGGCGTCTGCTGTCTGGGGTCTCAGACGCCCACAGCAGGACGGTCCAGGGCACCCCCCGGCCGCCGGGGCTGCAGTCTGAACCGCCACCCCCCCAGGGGCCCTGGAACCAGGCCCTGCCAGTGCCGACAGCCGTGGGCACCCCCGCTGGTGCTGGTCAAGTTTATAGCAAAGTGCCCAGCTGAAGTGGCTGCGGTTGAGCATTGACCTGTGAACCAGGAGGTCAGGGTTCGATTCCCGGTCAGGACAAAGGCCCCAGTGGCGGGCTCCATCCCCAGTGGGGAGCATGCAGGAGACAGCCAATCCAGGATTCTCTCTCATCACTGATGTTTCTCTCTCCCTCTCCCTTCCTTTCTGACATCAATCTATACCAATAAAAGAGAAACATGCAAATTACCATCACTCCACTATGCTCAACAGCCAATCATGAGCAAGCATGCAAATTAACTTGAAAAGATGGCAGCCACACCCCCCAGCTGCTCCCGGCCTGTGGGAGTCGGAGGAGTTGGGCACCAGCGCCTGTGGCTGGATGCGGCCCGGGAGAAGAAGAAGCCGCCTGCCCCGTGCGTGACCCCAGTCCGCAACCAGCCGGAAAAGCTGCCCGCCCCGCGGTCCCAGGTGCCAGTGCCAGCGCCTGCGGCTGCAGCCCAGGCAAAGCCACCTGCCCAGGCTGACCAGAGGGAGGGAAGCCCGGACCCCGGAGGCCTGTAGTCAGCTGGAGGAGGGGATCCTGGTCCTGGGTGTGGGGCCAAGGCAGAGGAGGTCAGGGGCAATCAGGCTGGCAGGGGAGCAGTTAGAGGCAATTGGGCAGGCAGGGGAGCAGTTAGGGGCGATCAGGCAGGCAGGGGAGCAGTTAGGGGCGATCAGGCAGGCAGGGGAGCAGTTAGGGGCAATCAGGCTGGCAGGGGAGCAGTTAGGGGCAATCAGGCTGGCAGGGGAGCAGTGAGGGGCGATCAGGCTGGCAGGGGATCAGTTAGGGGCAATCAGGCTGGCAGGGGAGCAGTTAGGGGTGATCAGGAACAGTTAGGGGTGATCAGGCAGGCAGAGGAGCAGTTAGGGGCAATCAGGCTGGCAGGAGAGCAATTAGGGGCAATCAGGCTGGCAGGGGAGCAGTTTGGGGTAATCAGGCTGGCAGGGGAGCAGTTGGGGCCATCAGGCTGGCAGGCAGAAGTGGCTAGGGGCAATCAGGCTGGCAGGCAGGCGAACAGTTAGGAGCCAGCAGTTCTAGATTGTGAGAGGGGTGTCCGCCTACCAGTTATGTTCCCAGATTGAAGAGGGTGCAGGCCGGGCTGAGGGACACCCTCCCCCCTCCCAGTGCACCAATCTCATGCCCCGGGCCTCTAGTAGAAATAGATTAAAAAACAACCCAAAATGTGGAATGAACCGTGAAGCCTGTAAGGCTGGCTGCATCCCACATCCGTCCTGGAGACTCAGCTGCCCCTTCCCTGCCTCCGATGGAAAGACCCGAGGCCACGGCTGGAAACCCCCTCCCCCTCCCCCTCGCCCCCTCAGCCCCACCCACTGCCGCCATCTGGCAGGGCCCAGCCTGAAAAGAGGAAGCCCCCGAGGCAGGAGAAACTCAGAAAGGAGAAGTGGGCACTGACCTGCAGCATCCAGGACTTAAAGTGAAGCCTCTCTGCGAAAAGAGAAAGGCGTTAACGCGCGCCCGCCGGCGAGAGCCTGCAGTGATCTGTCCTCTGAGACTCGGCACGGGAGGTTAACGTGAACTCTGTGCGGCCTTCCCGCCGGGCGGCACAGCTCCGCAGCTGAGCGTCGACCTGGCAACCGGGAGGTCAGGGGTCGATGCCCGGTCGGGGCACAGGCCCGGGTTGCGGGCTCCATCCTCAGTGTGGGGCGTGCAGGAGGCCGCCGGTCCGTGATTCTCTCTCATCATGGATGTTTCTCCCTCTCTCCATCTCCCTTCCCCTCTCAAATCAATCAACCAGCCAATCAATTAAAACGGCCCTAGCGGGTTTGACTGTAAAAATCAATAAAATATATTTTTAAAATAATAAATGAATAAAAAAAAAACACACCAAGTATGTATGTATGTGTGTGTGTATATATATATATATATGTTAGAGGCCCGGTGCATGAATTCGTGCAGGGGTGGGGTCCGGCCAGCCTGGCCAGGGGGAGGGACGTGGGCGGCCGGCCGGCCGGCCTGCTGGTCGAACTCCCGGTCGAGGGGACCGTGTGCACATCAGCCTTTATTCTACAGGACGGACTCGGAGTGCTGGAGCGTGGCGGCGTCCGGCCGCTCCGTGTGCACACCAGGCCGGGGCGGAGGCCTCCCAGGAGGCCCTTCTTAGCACCAGTTGCTCAATCCTGGCATTCCTCACCCCGCCCCGGTCACATGGCGCCCTAACCACTGCTCCTGGGACCCGTCAGCTGACACCCCCGAGGCCCTCCCTCCTGAAAATCAGCTTCCTTCCTTTAAGCAGGGATCCGGAATCAAAGATCTGGAAATGCACCAAACTGGCCTGCTGCCCGATTTTATCTCATTTTTCCAGGTCTTTTTTTTTAAACCTCACCTGAGGGTACTTTTCCATTGAAGAGTGGAAGGGAGGGAGAGAGAGAGAAACATTGATGTGAGGGAGATACATCCATTAGCTGCCCCCTGCCCTGGGCTAGGGATGGAGCCTGCCACCGAGGGTACATGCCCTGGACCTGACTCGAACCCTGTAGCCACCGAGTGCTACCCACTGAGCAACAATGGCCGGTTTTGACCGGTTGGGGGGGGATTAGAGCGTGTGGTCCCCGGAAACCATTGGGGAAGTCAGATTCCAGCGCCCACAAGTGTTGGTGGACGGGAGGCAGGACCTCACGCATGTTACATACATGTGTGACTGAGTTTAGGGGCTGCCACGGGGACCCCAATAGTCGCCCTCCATCCGGGCCTTGCATGGGAGACATGTGCCCAACCCCAGCCCTGCAGGGAGAAGGGTCCCTGGGCCACCCTCCCCCCGCAGGCCTCACCACTGGGGCCAGGCTCAGTTCTGGGGGGCGGCTGGGTCTGGGTTTGCAAGTTTTGGGGTTTTCTGGCATAAATGGAGCTGCGGGGGGAAAAAGACAGGGTCCTAAGCGGGCCAGACCCAGCCTCAGAGACCTGGCTCCGGGCTGGGGAGGGGCAGGGGGCCTTTGGGGAGGTGGGGGTGGGCGGAGGAAGGTGGGGGAGATTTGGGGGTGACCAAGCAGCTCAGGGGGGAGCCCCGGGGCTCCCCTGCACCCCACGGGCCCTCCGTGTTGGGGGGTGAAGCTGCTGCTCCTGCACGCAGCCGTCCCGCCCCCTCTGCCCACTGGTCGGGGCGCGTCTGGGGATTCCCCGGCGCCAGGTCTGCCAGGAGCGCCGGGAAGGCCCCGCCCGGGTGCCCCCAGCTACCCCCAGGTCAGGTGGAGGGCACAGGGGGCTGCGGCTCCTGGGGCAACCTCCCCTCTGCACCCCGCTGGGCGGCGGGGCTCCTGGGGCCGCACACCCTCCTCCCAGCGCGGCGCACCTCTGCGCTCTGGACCCAGCGCCCCGGGCCTGCGGGGCTCCCAGGCGGAGTCCGGATTTCGGCCCCCGGCCCCCGGCCCTCACCCCGCTGTCCCCTCACCCCGCTGTCCCCGCCCTCTCCCCCACGCACCTGGGAAGCCCACGTACAGCCCGGCGGCGCCCAGCAGCCAGGCCCCGGCGAGGAGCAGCGGCAGCCCGGTCCCCATCTCGGCGGCGGCGGCTCCGGCTCTGCTCCGGGCGCTGAGGTCCCCGAGCGGGCAGAGCGCGGGGCGGGGCCTGAAGGGGGCGGGGCCGGCAGGGAGGGCGGGGCTCCTGGCTCTGCTCTGGGCGCTGGGGAGTGTGGGCGGGGCCTGGGTGAGTAGATGGATGAAGGGAAGGATGGATGGATGGATGGGTGGATGGATGGATGGATGGGTGGATGGATGGGTGGATGGGTGGATGGATGGGTGATGGATGGATGGTGGATGGATGGTGGATGGATGAAGGGATGGGTCGATGGATGGATGGATGGAGGGATGGGTGGGTGGATGGATGGATGGATGGAGGGATGGGTGGGTGGATGGATGGATGGATGGAGGGATGGGTGGGTGGATGGATGGATGGATGGAGGGATGGGTGGGTGGATGGATGGGTGGGTGGATGGATGGATGGATGGGTGGGTGGGTGGATGATGAATGGATGCTCCTGCTCCCACCCACCCATCCACCCATTCATCATCCATCCATCCACCTCTGCCCCGTCCCTGCTCCTCCCCCTTGCCCCTGCCCTCACCCCCTGTCCCCAGCCCCCTGCCCCTGCCCTCACCCACTGGGTGAGCTGGGCCTCCCCACCTCCCTTTCCGGCAGTGGGGAATGAGCCCTGAGTGTTTCTGGGCTGTGAGTCACCCGTGTGGGTCCTAATTGCCGTCCACACACCTGCTGGGTGAGCGATGGTGAGCGCTGATAAGGGCCGTGGGTGGAAATGGAATCAGGCCGGGCCAGGAGGAGCCCCAGGATTTCGCCATCAGCCCCGGGGCTGGCACCTGCAGTGACGCCCCTGCCGGACACTCAGGGCCCTGCCAGCCCCCCACCCGCTCCCTGGTCTCCTCCCCCCTCCACCCCCCCGGCCTAGTTAGAGCCACTTTTCTGACCTGCAAACCCCCTGCCCCCTTTTTATTTATTATTTATTTATTTATTTTTAAATATATTTTTTATTGATTTTTCACAGAAAGGAAGGGAGAGGGATAGAAAGTCAGAAACATCGACGAGAGAGAAACATCCATCAGCTGCCTCCTGCACGCCCCCCACTGGGGATGTGCCCGCAGCCAAGGTCCATGCCCTTGACCGGAATCGAACCTGGGACCTTTCAGTCCGCAGGCCAATGCTCTATCCACTGAGCCACACCGGTTCGGCCCCCTGCCCCCTTTTAAAAAAATATATTCGTGGCCCAGGGATTGAGTGTCGACATAGGAACCAGGAGGTCAGGGTTCGATTCCCGGTCAGGGCCCAGGCCCAGGTTGGGGGCTCCATTCCCAGTGGGGGTTGGGCAGGAGGCAGCTGGTCCATGACTCTCTCTCATCACTGATGCTTCTCTTTCCCTTTCCCTTCCTCTCTGACATCAATACAAATCTATTACATATTAAAAAACAAAAAAACTCTGGCCGAAACCGGTGTGGCTCAGTGGATAGAGCGTCAGCCTGTGGACTGAAGGGTCCCAGGTTCGATTCTGGTCAAGGGCATGTACCTCGGTTGTGGGCACAATCCCAGTGGGGGGTGTGCAGGAGGCAGCTGGTCCATGTTTCTCTCTCCTGGATGTTTCTAACTTTCTGTCCCTCTCCCCTCCTCTCTGAAATCAATTGCAGAAGGAGAGAGAGAGAGAAACATCAATGAATCAATGATGAGAATCATTGACCGATCAGCTGCCTCCTGCACGCCCCCACTGGGGATCGAGCCCACAGCCCGGACACGTGTCCTGACCGGGAATCGAACCCCGACTTACTGGTTCATCTCTAGGTCAAGTCTGGGCTCCTGAGCCCCACCCGCCGGGCTGCTGCTGTTTGTTTTCCGAGGCCGATGAAATCTACAGAACGCCCCATGAGGCCCCGGAGGTGTGTGTCAGCTGACCTGGCGGTCCGGCCGAGAGAACGCTCCCACAACAGAGGGCTGCCTGCAGCTCTCCCCGGGTTTGTTGTTCTTGGGGTTCAGCTCACATAACGGGCATTTTATTTCAATTAAATATATGTTTTTGATTTTCTACAAAGAGGAAGGGGATGTGCCCACAGCCAAGGTCCGTGCTCTCGCCCGGAATCGAACCTGGGACCCTTCAGTCCGCAGGCTGACGCTCTATCCACTGAGCCAAACTGGTTGGGGCCACTTCCTCATATATATATATATATTTTTTTTAATTGATTTTTTTACAGAGAGGAAGAAGGACAGAGAGCAAGGGGGGCAGTTGGGGGCAAGCAGGTCAGCCCTGGGGGGTGGATAGTTGGGGGTGAGTAGGCAGGGTGGGGACAGTTGGGGGCAATCAGGCTGGGGGGGGCAGTTGGGGGTGAGCAGGCCGGCAGGCAGAGTGGTTAAGGGTGATCAGACAGGCAGGTGAGTGGTTAGGAGCCAGTGGTCCAGATGGCAAGAGGGATGGATGTCTGACTGCCAGTTTAGGCCTGATCCCACAGGAGTCCCAGATTGGAGGGTGCAGGCTGGGCTGAGGGACAACCTCCCCTACCCCCCCCGACTGTGCACGAATTTCCTGCACCAGCCACTGGTGTGGGTGTGTTTATTTTTTAGAGAGGAAGGGAGAGAAACATCCATGATGAGAGGGAATCAGGGATCAGCTGCCCCCTGCATGCCCCCCACTGGGGATGGAGCCTGCAACCTCGTCCCCTGGGGGGTCTCTGGCCCCAACGCCCCCCAACCCCCGCCCGATAAGGACTAAGTGCCCCCCACGTCCCCCGCAGGAATGAAGGAGCCCGCCCACACACTCCGTTCACCCTGAGTTAGAATAGATTTATTCCGCGAGAGGTAATCGGGATACGTTTATCTGTACAAAAATGTTAAGTTCTTCTGTTTTTTGTTTTGTTTTTTTTCTCCAAACGAGCTGGACGGGGAAGAGTGTGGGGGATTGGACACAGGACCCTCAATCCAGTGGGTATTGCTCACGCAGGCCTGCCCCCCCCCCCCGTGTCCTGTGTAAAAAGGGCTGTGTTTGCAGGATTGGCACTGGGGGTTCCCATGTTCCTGCGAGGGGCCTTTAGAGGCCGGCCGTGTGCGGGGCGCGCACACACACACACGCACACAGACACGCACGCACACACACTCACATACACACACTCACACACACACACAAGCACGCACACACTCACGAGCGCGCACACACACGCGCGCGCACACACACGCACACACACGCGGGGAGGGGGTTCTATATGCTACGGCGGGAGCTGTTGTCACGAGGCAGACGGACTCAGAGCATGTCACGAAGCTGGGGGCTGGAGGGGCATGAGGCATGTGACGGAGGAGTGGCGTGTGTGTGTGTGTGTGTGTATGTATGTGTGTGTGTGTGTTTGCGCGTGTGTGCACGTGCGCTGCAGTGACCTGGGTTAGCGATCGGTTGGCAGGAGTCCACTTGGCGATGTGACTGCGATTTCCTCGGCGATTTTCGGGGCCTCGTGCCCGCTGTCTGTCCATCCGTCCGGTGCGATTCCCGGAGTGAGGGAGGGCGGGGTGTCGGTGTGGTGGAGCCTGGGTCTCCCCAGGGAGTGAGGGGCTGGGGTGGGGGGGACCCCCTGTGTCTAGGCACCTGGGAATGGGGAGCGATGGGTCCCCAGGCCTGCGACTCTGGGGGTCCCCGGGAGATTGGTGGAGGGCTGGGCTTTGGGGTACGGGCTCCCTGTTCCACTTCCCCCACCCCACCCCACCCCGTTGTAGCGACTACATGGGACATGCTGGGAGGTGCTGGTGGCCGCCCGGCCCGGGGCAGACAGAAGCCGGACGTGTCTGAGGGTTCGTGGGCGCCTGGCCCTGCTGCCCGTGGGGCTGGGTCAGGCATGGGGGGCTGGTGCACAGACCAGGCCTGCAGGTGGGAGGGGACATGGGGGGCTGGTGCACAGACCAGGCCTGCAGGTGGGAGGGGACATGGGGGGCTGGTGCAGTCCCGGTTGGGGAACTAAGACGGGGTGGTCTGTGTTTTGGGGAAGCCCACGGAGGAGGGGGATCCGGAGAGATAATGAGTATGTACAGAGGGCCAGCGGCCTGGGGCGGGGCGGCGGGGCGCGGGGTGGCCTCAGGTGGGGAGCTTGGGCTCGACGCGGAGAGAGGACTCGTAGAGGCTCTCCTCGTCCATCACGAAGGACTGGTCCAGCAGGTACTGGGTGACCTGAGGGAGGGAGGGAGGCAGAGGGAGACGGGGTGGCAGGAAGGGCCTCCGGAACCCGTGACTGTGGGCACTGAGGTCTCTCGGGAGCCGGGCAGTCCTTGGGGGCACTGGCGGCTGAAAGGGGTGAAGTCGGGTTTTGTCTGATTGTTACTAGAGGCCCATGGCATGAATTTGTGCACAGGTGGGTGTCCCTCGGCCTGGCCGGTGTTTGGGGGTTGGCCAGCCAGGGGGAGGGGCCATGGGAGATTAGCTGTGGGAACAAACTGACCACCAGGGGGCAGCTCCTGTGTCGAGCATTTGCCCCTGGTGGTCAGTGCGCATCATAGCGACTAGTCATTCAGTCGTTCGGTCGACCAGTCTTAAAGGTCACTTAGGCTTCTATCTACACTAGAGGCCGGTGCAGGACGATTCCTGCAATAGAGCTTCCTGCGGCCTGAGCAAAGCTCTCTCCCGTCTCTGCTGCCTCGTTCCCTTCTCCACTACCTCGTTCTCTCCCGTCTCTGCTGCCTCACTCTCTCCCGTCTCTGCTGCCTCGCTCCCTTCTCCATCCACTACCTCGTTCTCTCCCATCTCTGCTGCCTCGCTCCCTTCTCCATCCACTACCTCATTCTCTCCCGTCTCTGCTGCCTCGTTCTCTCCCGTCTCTGCTGCCTCGTTCTCTCCCGTCTCTGCTGCCTCCCTCCCTTCTCCACTACCTCATTCTCTCCCGTCTCTGCTGCCTCGCTCCTTCTCTGCTGCCTTCCTCTCGTCTCCTCTGCCTCGCTCCCTCCCTTCTCCCCGCCCCACTTGCTTGCTTCTCCGCAGCTTTGCTCCCTCCTGCAGTGCTTGGCTTCCTTCTACGATCTCTTCTGCACTCGGATATGCAAACTGACCACCATCTTGGTTGTATTAATTTGCATACTTGCTCTGACTGGCTTGTGGGCGTATCTGGTGTAGCAAAGATACGGTAAATTTGCATATTGGTCTTTTATTAGATAGGATAGATTTGTTGCTCATCCTCACCTGAGTCTACACGGAATGGCCAGATGATGACGATCTCTGAACGCATAGTAATCTGGCCACTCACTATCTATCCTATAGAATAAAAGGCCAATTGTCCCCTCGACCAGGAGCTGGGCTGGCAGGCAGACTGCTCGGACGGGTCTGGGGAGCCGTAACCCCGAGAGATGGGGCGCCTCGTGGCCCTGGGAGGGTCCCCGCCTCCCCGGTCGCTTCCCCAAACAGCCCTGCTCAGACACTGAGGTCTGCACCCTCCCAACTCCTCCTCCATCACCAGCTGGCTCAAGGTCAACTCTCCTTCAAGGTCAGGTCCCTCCGGATCGGCTCCCTCTCGGGTCTGCTCTCGGGGGGGTGCCCGGCGAGGTATGGCCTTGGGGCACGCTCGCTCGCGGGAGCCTGTGAGGGCGCGGGGCCTGGCCCGATGCGGAGCCTGGCGCACAGTAGGTGCGCGGTGCATGCGGGCGGGTGGGAAGGAATGCATGCAGAGCGAGGGAGATGCGGCCGGCGGCCCAAGAATCTTAGAGCCCGGCCTGGTGGCTCAGGGTGAGCGTCGGCCTGTGAAGCAGGAGGTCAGGGTTCGAGTCTGGTCGGGGCACAGGCCCGGGGGGGGCTCCATCCCGGTGGGGCGTGCAGGAGGCGGCCGGTCCGTGGTTCTCTCTCCTGGCGGGTGCTCCCCCCGTCTCCCTGCCTCTCTGAGTCGGTAAGACACTGAACGCCCACGGGGAGGAACGAGAGCGGGGCCGGCCTCACCTTGGCGTGGTGCTCGATCTTGTAGGCCGTCTGCTGGAACTGCCGGATCTCCCGGATGATGTGCGAGATCTGCGGGGGGGGCGCCCCGACTCTCAGGGCAAACGAGCACCCCACTCCGCGGGGCAGGCGGGCAGCCCCGGCCCGGCCCCAGGCAGTGTCCTGGCCAAGGTTAAGGCCTCCGCCTCCCTCCTGTCCTGAGGGCCTACTGTGCGCAGGCTCCCAGGGGGGTGGGGGGGAGCCTGATACAGGCGGGGCTCAGGGTGCAGGGAGGAGGGGGAGGGGCGCTCTGGGGTCCGCCTCTCCCCGAGAGCCCAGGCCCAGCCCTTGCTGGGGACATGCGAGACCACCGGCCGTGGGAGGCGCTGCCCACGTGGCTGTCCGGCCCCATGACCCGCCCCCCCGACCCCCCAATCCCATGCACAGGGTGGACGGGGCTTGAAGGAAGGTGTGGCCAGAACAGACAGACAGACAGATGGCTCTGGCTCCGGCTCTGTGCTGAATAGAGGGGTGCCCGGGGCTGGTCACCCTCAGCCCCGACTCAGTGCTGGTCTGCGGGCGGGAGGTCCCCGTTCTCACAGGAGAGACCGAGCTGGGGCCAGGGCTGGGGGCTGGGTTGGGGGCCGGGCTGGGGGCCGGGTTGGGGGCCGGGTTGGGGGCCGGGGCTGGGGGCCGGGTTGGGAGCCGGGGATGGGGGCCGGGTGGGGTCCTGGGGCCGGGGCTGGGGGCCGGGTTGGGAGCCGGGGCTGGGGGCCGGGGCTGGGGGCCGGGTTGGGGGCCAGGCTGGGGGCCGGGCTGGGGGCCAGGTTGGGGGCCGGGGCTGGGGGCCAGGCTGGGGGCCGGGTTGGGGGCCAGGGCTGGGGGCCGGGCTGGGGGCCGGGTTGGGGGCCGGGTGGGGGCCGGGCTGGGGGCCGGGCTGGGGGCTGGGGCTGGGGGCCGGGCTGGGGGCCGGGTGGGGGCCGGGCTGGGGGCCGGGTGGGGGCCCATGGGACGCACCATCCTCATCTTGGAGAAGTTGACCAGGCCGTCCTCCGTGTAGTTGGGGGTGCCCTCCTCGATGAAAGCCAGGTCCGTGAGGTACATGCCCAGGTAGGGGACACAGGGCGGGTCGCAGCTTGGAGGCAAACGGCAGGGACAGGCGTTTCCACTTACAAACGGGCCCCCCAGCCACGAGGCCACGTAAAGGGGCCGGTTCCGTGGACCCGGGGACCCGGGTTGGGCTGGCTCAGACCCGTCGTGTGGAGGGAGGAGCCTCGGAGTTTGCGGGACAGGGACAGCAGAGCGTTCAAGCCCCAGCTCCTGACCCCTCGGGGGCGCTGAGAGCAATGCAGTCGGGAGGACCCGGTCAAAATAAAAACGTTTTTTCTAGCCCGGGCCGGTGTGGCTCAGTGGATAGAGCGTCGGCCTGCCGACTGAAGGGTCCCAGGTTCGATTCCGGTCAAGGGCATGGACCTTGGCTGCGGGCACATCCCCAGTGGGGGGTGTGCAGGAGGCAGCTGATGGATGTTTCTCTCTCATCAAGGTTTCTAACTCTCTCTCTCCCTCTCCCTTCCTCTCTGTACAAAACCAATAAAATATATATATTTTAAAAACAGAAGACAGGCTGGGGGGAGGGAGACTTGGGGTGCAGTCGTGGTTGGCAAAGGTGCTGGCACAACACTGAGTATTTCAGGGAAAGGATCCCTCCCGCCCCCCGTCTGCGCCCAGACTGCCCCTCCGCCCCTGCACCCGGCCGGGGAGACCCACCCGTGGGGCCTCAGGTGCCCCCTCCCCTCTGCAGGGGGGCGCGGCCCGAAGTGAGCACTCCTCTGCGCCCAGGGCAGGGCCAGCGTGGGGAGAGGCACAGGGCCGGGGCCCTGGAGGAGAGGGGAAAGGGGGGGGACGCACACAGAATGGGCCCCCACAGGCGGAGGCGGCGCCGAGAAGCCATGTGAAGGAGCAGATGGAGGCCCAGGGCGAGTGGGCGGACGCACGGACGGACGGACGGACGGACGCACGGGTGGTGAATGCACGGAGGGGGGCTCCGGGACCCCGGGCGGGGGACACATGGCGGGGTCTGAGGACACAAACAGAGCGGATGGTCAGGCCATGGACACGGAGCTGGACAGACCAGACGGGGGGCACGGGGAGGGACGGACGGACGGAGGGACAGGCGGGACAGGGTTAGGGGTCGGGGCCTGGTGCTGAGGCCAGAGGGGTGCTGAGAGCAGAGCAGAGCAGGGCCCCTGGAGAGACAAGAGGCTTCTGGGTCTCCATGGTAACCAGGGGCTCCCGGCTGTCCCCAAGGGCTTGGGGGGGATTGCAGGTGGGGCCTGTCTGGGCAGGAGGCCTCTGGTGGTGTTTGGCTTGTCGGGGGTCTCCTGGGGTCAGCGCTGGGGGCGGGGCCGCTGGGGCGGGGTAACTCAGGTGGGGGTTACTCTTGGCGGGGTTACTGTGGGCGGAGCCATTGGGGGGGTGCTGGCACCTGGTGGGCAAGGCCAGGAGGCCTCCAGCCGCCCGGAAAGGCACAGGCACGGGGCTGCAGGGGGCGGTGGGGGCTGCAGGGACCTTCTTGCTCTTCAGACGCCTGGGGGGAGGTGGGGGCGCTGCAGGGGGAGGTGGGGAAGCTGCAGGGGTGGGTGAGGGAGCTGCAGGGGGAGATGGGGGAGTTGCAGGGAGAGGTGGGGGAGCTGCAGGTGGAGGTGGGGGAGCTGCAGGGGGAGGTGGGGGCCTGCGGGGGGAGGTGGGGGGCTGGAGGGGGAGGTGGGGGTGCAGGGGAATGTGGGGGGCTGCAGGGAGAAGTGGGGGGCTGCAGGGGGAGGAAGGGGCTGAAGGGGGAGATGGGGGCTGCAGGGGGCTATGGGGGGCTGCAGGGGGAGATGGAGGAGCTGCAGGGGGCGGTGAGGGGCTGCAGGGGGCAGTGGAGGAGCTGCAGGGGGAGGTGGGTGCTGTAGGGGGAGGTTGGGAGTTGCAGGTTGTGGTGGGGGGCTGTAGGTTGTGGTAGGGGCTGCAGTTGGAGTTTGAGGCTGCAGGGAGAGGTGGGGGCTGCAGGCGGCGGTGGGGGGCTGCAGAGGGAGGTAGAGGAGCTGCAGGGGGCTGAGGGTGCTGCAGGGGGCGGTGGGGGCTGCAGGGGGCAGTGGAGGAGTTGCAGGGGGAGGTGGGGACTGCAGGGGGTGGTGGGGGCTCCGGGGGGATGGATGGCTGTAGGGGGCGCTGGGGGCTGCAGAGAGCGTTGGAGGAGCTGCAGGGGGTGGTGGAGGAGCTGCAGGGGGTGGTGGTGGGGCTACAGGGGGCGGTGGGGGGCTGCAAGGGGAGGTGGAGGAGCTGCAAGGGGAGGTGGGTTCTGTAGGGGGAGGTGGGGAGTTGCAGGGGGCGGTGGGGGGCTGTAGGTGGAGGTGGGGAGTTGCAGGGGGCGGTGGGGGGCTGTAGGTGGAGGTGGGGGCTGCAGAGGGAGGCAGAGGTGCTGCAGAGGAAGGTGGAGGAGCTGCAGGGGGAGATGAGGGCTGCAGGGGGAGGAGGGGGGCGCCAGAGGGAGGTGGGGGCTGCAGCGGGCGGTGGGGGCTGCAGGGGGCGGTCGGGGGCTGCAGGGGTCGGTGGGGGCTGCAGGGGACAGTGGAGGACTGCAGGGGGAAGTGGAGGAGCTGCAGGGGGAGGTGGGGGCTGCAGGGGGAGGTGGGGGCTTCAGGGGGAGGTAGTGGCTACAGGTGGAGGTGGGGGCTATAGGGGGCGGTTGGTGGCTGCAGGGAGAGGTGGAGAAGTTGCAGGGGGCGGTGGGGGCTCCAGGGAGAGAAGTATGGCTGCAGGGGGAGATGGGGGGCTGCAGGGGCAGGTGCGGCGCTGCAGGGGGAGGTGGGGGGCTGTTGGGAGAGGTGGGAGCTGCAGGGGGAGGAGGTGGGGACTGCAGGGGGAGGAGGTGGGGGCTGCAGGAGGAGGGGGGAGCTGCAGGGGGAGGTGGAGGAGCTGCAGGGGGCCGTGGGGGCTGCAGTGGGCTGAGGGGGGCTGCAGGAGGAGATGGAAGCTGCAGGGGGAGGTGGGGGCTGCTGGGAGAGGAGCAGGGCTGCAGGGGGAGATGGGGGGCTGCAGGGGCAGGTGAGGGAGCTGCAGGAGCTGCAGGGGGAGGTGGGGGCTATAGGGGCAGGTGGGGAGCTGCAGGGGGAGGTGGGGGGCTCCAGGAGCTGCAGGGGGAGGTGGGGGCTGTAGGGGCAGGTGGGGAGCTGCAGGGGGAGGTGGGGGGGCTCCAGGAGCTGCAGGGGGAGGTGGGGGCTGTAGGGGCAGGTGGGGAGCTGCAGGGGGAGGTGGGGGACTGCAGGGGGAGGTAGGGGGCTGCAGGGGCAGGTGGAGGGTTGCAGGGGCAGGTGGAGGAGGTGCAGTAGCTGCAGGAGCTGTGGGAGGCGGAGGCCGGAGCCCGAGGGGCGCTGTCCCTCCCCACCCACCCTCCCCGCCACGGATCCCTGGCAGATGTTGCTCAGTGGGTAGGGCACAGGCCTGTGGACACGAGGGTCTCGGGTTCGATGCAGGTCAAGGGCAGGCACCTCGGTTGCAGGCCCCGCCCCGGGCCGGGGTGCGTGAGGGAGGCAGCCAGTGGCTGTGTCTCTCTCACATGGATGTTTCTCTCTCCCCTTCCTTTCCAGTCTCTCTCTCTAAAAAAAAAAGTCAATGGAAAAATAGCGTCGGTGAGGACTAACCAAATAAATAGATAAAAGTGATTTTTAAAAATCCGCAACCAAGGAACCTGCCTCTGACCGGGAAGCGAACCACTTCCAGGGGACAGTGGAGGACTGCAGGGGGAAGTGGGGGAGCTGCAGGGGGAGGTGGGGGCTGCAGGGGGAGGTGGGGGCTTCTAACCACTGAGCCACACCGGCCAGGGCCCTGCTTCTGCGCTCCACAGACGTCCCCTTTCGGGCCCACCGCTGTCAGAAACACCGACACGTCCGTGAAGGCACCCCACACCGGGCGGCTCAGAATCGGACTCTGACCCCGCAGGCCCCCAGACTGAGGCCGGCAGATGGGGCAGGGGGACAAGGCTGACCCGCCCGGGGAGGGGGTCGAGGTTGGGGGTATCGGGTGGAAAGACAGACAGACACGCGGACACACACAGACAGACAGACAAACAGACAGGTCCTGCTCCAGCCGGATGGATCAGGGGTGCCGGCGGGGACGGGGGAGGACGGGGGACACTCACTTCTTCAGCGCCTCCCGCAGGTTCTTAAAGCGGCCGTCTGAGGACACGAGCTTCTGCAGCTTGTCGATGAGCGCCTTGGTCTGCGGGGAGGGAGCCGCTAGCCCGGGCCGCGCCCCTCCGCGCGCCCATTCTGTGCCCCCACTCCGCGCCCCACTCCCCCACTCTGTGCCCCCACTCCCCACCCCCCCCACTCTGTGCCCCCATTCCCTGCACTCCCACTCTGTGGCCCCACTCCCCACCCCCATGCCCCTCTGTGCGCCCCACTCCGCGCCCCCACTCCGTGCACCTCACTCCCCACTCCGAGTGCCCCCACTCCCCGTGCTCACACTCCCCGCCTCAGACATCCCGCGCCCCCACTCCACGCATCCACACTCCCCACACCCCCACTCCGCATGCCCCCACTCTCCGCACGCACACTGCGCCCCCCAGTGTGCGGGCGGACTCAGGGCTCGGGCCCTTCCTGGACCTGGGAGCCCTGACCCCAAACACCTGAGGATCTTTGTGCCCCCCCGCCCCCCCCCACACGGAAGTGGGGCGTGGAGGGACCCTGAGACCCGGAGGTTGGAGGAGGAACCCACGACCCGTTTCTCCGCCCGGCCCCGCCCGCGGGGAGGAGCCAGGGAAAAGATGGCAAAAAGCGTCCTGGGCGCTCTGGCAGGGTCACTCTGGTTAGAGCGTCAGCTCTGTGGTGCCCGCCCTGCCCTCCCCCGCACACACCGCTGTGGTGGGCACCCCGCTGGGTGCCAAGGATGTGCCCTGCTTTCAGAGCCGCCCTCGGACCCAGGCGGGGCCTCCAGAACCGTGATGTGAAGAAATCAGGCCCAAGCCCCCTGCAGACGGCCCCCGATGGGCAGCAGGGACCGAAGGTGCTCTGGGGCAGGGGCCGGGAGGCCAGGGTCCTGAGGAGGGGTGGGCCGGGGACCCTCGAGGCCCCCATGCTGTCCCAGCTCAAGGAGAAGACCGCTGGGACCGATAGTCACGGCCGTCTCGTCCCCACTTTGGGGACTTCATTCTCCAAGTAGGAGTTAGACCCCCGGGTCCCATGCCACCCCCTGGTCCCTGGCGATGCAGGAGGGAAGCCTCTGTCCGGGGTGCTGGTCCCACCCTGTCCTCCTACACCTTGGCTGCTCAGTGTCCAGAGCCCTGGTCGCCCCGCCCCGCCCCAGCCCCAGCCCAGCCCAGCCCAGCCCAGCCCCAGCCCAGCCCCCGCCCCGCCCCAGCCCCAGCCCAGCCCAGCCCAGCCCAGCCCCAGCCCAGCCCCAGCCCAGCCCCAGCCCCAGCCCCAGCCCAGCCCCAGCCCCAGCCCCAGCCCCAGCCCAGCCCCAGCCCAGCACAGCCCAGCCCAGCCCCAGCCCCAGCCCCAGCCCAGCCCCAGCCCAGCCCCAGCCCCAGCCCCAGCCCAGCCCAGCCCAGCCCAGCCCAGCCCAGCCCCAGCCCAGCCCAGCCCCAGCCCAGCCCAGCCCCAGGCCAGCCCAGCCCCAGCCCAGCCCCAGCCCAGCCCCAACCCCAGCCCAGCCCAGCCCAGCCCAGCCCCAGCCCAGCCCCAGCCCAGCCCAGCCCAGCCCAGCCCCAGCCCAGCCCAGCCCAGCCCAGCCCAGCCCCAGCCCAGCCCAGCCCAGCCCCAGCCCAGCCCCAGCCCCAGCACAGCACAGCCCAGCCCAGCCCCAGCCCAGCCCAGCCCCAGCCCAGCCCCAGCCCAGCCCAGCCCAGCCCCAGCCCAGCCCCAGCCCAGCCCCAGCCCAGCCCAGCCCAGCCCAGCCCAGCCCCAGCCCAGCCCCAGCCCCAGCCCAGCACAGCCCAGCCCAGCCCCAGCCCAGCCCAGCCCCAGCCCAGCCCCAGCCCAGCCCAGCCCAGCCCCAGCCCAGCCCAGCCCAGCCCAGCCCCAGCCCAGCCCAGCCCAGCCCCAGCCCAGCCCCAGCCCAGCCCAGCCCAGCCCCAGCCCAGCCCAGCCCAGCCCCAGCCCAGCCCCAGCCCAGCCCCAGCCCCAGCCCCAGCCCAGCCCCAGCCCAGCCCAGCCCAGCCCCAGCCCAGCCCCAGCCCAGCCCAGCCCAGCCCCAGCCCAGCCCCAGCCCAGCCCAGCCCAGCCCCAGCCCAGCCCCAGCCCCAGCCCAGCCCCAGCCCAGCCCCAGCCCAGCCCCAGCCCCAGCCCCAGCCCAGCCCCAGCCCCAGCCCCAGCCCAGCCCCAGCCCCAGCCCCAGCCCAGCCCCAGCCCCAGCCCCAGCCCCAGCCCAGCCCCAGCCCCAGCCCAGCCCCAGCCCAGCCCCAGCCCAGCCCAGCCCAGCCCCAGCCCAGCCCCCGCCCCGCCCCAGCCCCAGCCCAGCCCAGCCCAGCCCAGCCCCAGCCCAGCCCCCGCCCCGCCCCAGCCCCAGCCCAGCCCAGCCCAGCCCAGCCCCAGCCCAGCCCCAGCCCAGCCCCAGCCCAGCCCAGCCCAGCCCAGCCCAGCCCCAGCCCAGCCCCAGCCCCGCCCACACCTGCTTGGAGACCTTGAGCCAGGTCCTCCTGAGCCGGAAGACGGCGCTGCGGTTCAGGGAGGACGTGACCTCCAGCACGGCGTTGTAGTTGTGCAGGCAGCGGCAGATGTCGGCCACGGCCACCCACTTCTCGATGGCGCCCACCCGGGAGCCCACGTCCTCCTGCCGCAGGATCTCGGACGCAATCAGGTTGCTGATCTGGAAGCCCGTGCGGGAGATGAGAAAGAAGGGGGGAGGGGATGAGTGTCATCCAGGGGACGGGTCACCGGGGCCTGCGGACGCTCTGAACGGCCCGGGAGAACGCGCAGGGACAGCGACACCCCATCCGCAGACGCCGAGGCGTCCTCCTCAGGACGAGGGCCAATGGGAGGCCCCGATGAGCCCTGGCAGTGCAGAGCGTCGGCCTGCGGACCGCAGGGTCCCGGGTTCGACCCTGGTCAGGACACAGGCCCGGGCTGTGGGCTTGGGCCCCACTGAGGGGTGCAGGAGACAGCCGGTCCGTGGTTCTCATCATGGGTGTTTCTAACTCTACTCCTTCCTCTGTGAAATCAGTAAAAACGTGTTTTCAAAAAGAGAGAAAACAACGAAAACTGGTGATCTTCCAGCTACCCGCTGGGCTACCTGTGGATCAGCCGGGCCACAGGTGGGACGGGGTTCGAGAAACAACAAACAAAAGGCTGGGGCCTGGGGGCTGCGGCTACAGGAGGTTTGAATAACGAAGAGAAAGACCTGTAGTTCATTGGTTGTTTACAGAGAGGAAGGGAGAGGGATAGAGAGAAACATCCATCAGCCGCCTCCTGCACACCCCCCACTGGGGATGTGCCCGCAGCCAAGGTCCATGCCCTTGACTGGAATCGAACCCGGGACCCTTCAGTCCGCAGGCCGACGCTCTGTCCACTGAGCCGCACCGGCTTCAGCGATGCCCCTTTTCTCCCTAAGCGCCCCTCACTCTACTGAAAGGTGTAATAGGTGCCAGCAGGCGGGGCTCAGGGGTGGAGCGTCGACCTAGGAACCAGGAGGTCAGGGTTGGCTCCCAGTCGGGCACAGCCTGGGCTGTGGGCTCATCCGCACGCAGCGTGGGGCGTGCGGGAGGCGGCGGGCCCAGGACCCATGGTTCTCTCTCCTCACGGATGTCTCTGTCTCCCCTCCCTCTCTGACATCAATAAAAATGTGTTAAAACACAGGTGAGCACACACAGGGCCCGCACCCCGGTCCCTCCAAATCTCCTTCCCTCGAGCGGCCTCACCAGGAAGCTGCCCGTGGAGCCAGGACGCGGCGGCGGGGTGTGTGCGGTGGGCGTGTCGTTGCCCCCAGCCCCTCGGGGTCCTGCCCGGGCCGAGGGGAAGGCCCCCACCGCCCACACTCACGTTGTTGAAGTGCTTGGTGGTCTTCATGATGTAGGGGGTCCTCTCGTTCTTCTCCAGCTTCATCCAGCCCTGTCCGAAGAACTCCCTGCATAGACGGGAGGCCCCCGGCGGGGCGCGGGGAGGGGTGGGCTCAGGGGCCTCCTGATCCCTCTGCTGTGGATGCTGTCCCTTGGGGGGCGTGGGGGCAGGAGGCGGGCACCGCCCACTCACTCACTCGTAGGGGATCTTCTTGAAGACCAGGTGGTCCAGGAGGGTCAGCTGCTCTGCGATCTCCAGGGCCGAGTGGCTCTCAAAGGGCTCGGCCTTCACGCCCACGGCCTGAGGGGCAGGTCCCATTAGCCTGTGTGGCCCTGCTCAGCCCCAGGGCACTCCACAGACTTGGGGGGGGGGGGGGCAGGTCAGCCCAGGACACCCCACAGATGGGGGGCAGGTGGACGGACGCTGTGACTGGGGAGGCCCTGCTGGCAGACCAGATGGGAGAGGAGGGCCTGGAGGGCTGGCCTGTTGGGGGCCAAGAGCCCGGGTGGGGGTGAGGGTGGGGAGGCCTGGCTGGGAGAAGGCAGCTGGGCAGGAGGAGCAGGCCACCCCCTAAGCTCCCCCCCCCATTTTTTTTATAACCTACATTCTTTAAAAAAATACATCTTTATTGACTTCCGGGAGGAAGGGAGAGGGAGAGAGAGAGAAACATCAGTGATGGGAGAAAATCAGGGATCAGCCGCCTCCTGCACGCCCACAACTGGGCCCGCGACTGGACTCGAACCCGGGACCCTTCAGTCTGCAGGCCGATGCTCTATCCACTGCACCACACTGGCCAGGGCTCCCTCTGCCCCTTTGCTGAGGCCTAGGAAGGAGGGTGAGCCTGGGAGCAGAGGCGGGGAAGGGGGCCAGGGGTATAGCCTGCTCCCCTTTCCGCAGGGCTTGGGGGACCCCTCACAGCAGAGGAAGGTGCTCTGTAGCCACCGGGGCTCCTGCAAGCGGCCGTGCTGGCTCCCAGGGCCTGGGCAGCTCGGTGGGGAAGGGTCTCAGGCCTGTGCCAAGGGGTGCAGAGTCCAGCCAGACCCCATCGGGAGGCGGGGGCCCAGGGCGGCCGCTCCCCCGCAGGGAGGTGCAGGGTGACCCCTTCTCTGACGGCCAGTGTGCGAGGAGCAGCCCCAGCGGTGCGGGTGGGTTTCAGGATGTGGACGGGGTGGCTGTGCCTGCTCAGGGGGTGCTGGGGGGCAGCGGGCCAGCTCACCAGCTGCGTGATCTCCTCCAGCGTGATCTGGCTGTCCCCGGGATCTTCCTGCGTTAGCGTCCTGGGGGACAGACACGGAGATGAGCGGCCTGCACCCACCGTGCCTCGGGGCACCCCCCTCTCCCTGGCTCTCCTGACTGGCTGCTCCAGGGGTGACCACCCCGGCTGCCAGCCTCCCCGCTGGGTCGGCGGCTAGCTCACCCCAGCACGCCCCCTCAACCCCCCAGCCTGTCCCAGCCCTTCCGGCCCCAGACCGCACCGCACGATGTTAGCAGCCGCCTTCCGCTCCTGGGTCAGCAGCTCGGGATTGCGTGTCACCTCCTCCAGGAAGCCCACCACCTTGCTCTTGAGCTCCTTGTTGGTCTCGAAGTCCTGTGGGAATGGCGCCAGGCTGTGGCCACTCCATCTCCGCTGCCTGCCGGGGCCCGGCTCAGGCCCAGGAGGGGGTCCGGTTTCCAGTCCCACCCATGGAGGCGCCCCTCACTCCCTTCTCAAGGCGCCTGCAGATCCCCCTGTGAGAGGCACATGGCGCGGTTGCGGGTGCCTGGGGGGCCGGGCCTGGGTAGGGGGCCTGGGAGGTGCAGAGCTTCTTTGCACCATGAGACAGGAGCCCAGGCAGCCTGGCCTCCCACGTCCCAGAGGCTGGGGTGCGCCTGCCCTTGACTGTCCCTGGTTCCCTCCCTGGGGTCTGAGACAGCAGCTGGCGACCTGGCTCCCCCCCCCCCCCACACCCCCTCCCCAGATCTGTGCCCGCCCCTCTGTGCCCAGCCCGAGCCAGGTCAGCCCCCCCCAAGCCCGTCCCTCCCCTCCCGTCCTCGTCCCCTATCCCTGCCCACCTGCACGAGCTTGGACACCCAGTGTCCATTCCTGCTCAACCGTCCCGTCCCCGCCCAGTTGTTCTCGGCCCCGCCCACCAGAGCATACTGGGACACCCAGTGCCCGGCCCCCGCCCACCAGCCCAGACCCCGCCCACTTACCCGGCCCCGCCCACCCGCGCGTGCCTGGACACCCAATGCTATGCCCCGCCCATCGTTCCCAGCCCCGCCCATCGTTCCCAGCCCCGCCCACCTGCGCGTGCTTGGACACCCAGTGCCGCAGGACGTTCAGCACGCGGTTGGTGGCGGCCCTGCGGATCACGAACTCCTTGTCCCCGTTCCTCTGGTCCGGGGGGAAGGCTGGCGGGACGGCAGAGGGCACAGGGTCACGGGGACACGGAACTGGCCTCCCAGCGCCTCACCTGCCCTGGGCTTGGCAGGTTGGGCGGCTCCTCCCGCGCAATGGGACCGCTGACATCCCCGCCCACCGGGGCCCCCGTGTGCGCGGGTGGGAGGGGGTGACTGGGCGCCGTGGGTAGCGGGCCTCCCTCTGGGGATGGCGGTAGGAAGGGGCCCCCGGGAGCCGTGCCCCCCCCCCCCCCCCCCCCCCGCACCTGTGGCGGCCAGGGACAGCCTCCGGTACTTCTCCTTGTTGGGGGTGCCCTCGTTGGCGCCCCAGGTGGCGATGGCGATGGCGGAGGCCGCCGACAGGCCGCTGCGGCTGTTGTCCAGCTCGCGACAGGACCGCATGACCACCCCGTTGTTGTAGGAAAAGAGGGGCAACTCTGGGGAGGAACGAAGGCCAGGGTCCCAGGGGGTGTGCTCTGCACCCCACCTCCGCCTTCTCCATCTCCCTGACCCAGTCGCCGCTGAAATCCAGCCTCTCTGGTCTCCGGAGGCAATATCTGGATAGTGGGGGTAGGACCCCCCTCAAGAAGGGACGTGCAGGTGAAAGGAGGTATTGGGACCGAACGAAAAGCTCTGTGTCTGCAGATGCTATGAGTTAGGCCCGGCCCAGATGCTATCAATAATGACCGTTAGGACCGGCCCGTGTGGCCCAGTGGCTGAGCGTCGACCTGTGAATCAGGAGGTCAGGGTTCGATTCCTGCTCAGGGCACCTGCCCAGGTTGCGGGCTCCATCCCCAGTGGGGGGGCGTGCAGGAGGCAGCCGATCGGTGATTCTCTCTCATCACGGATGTTTCTCTCTCCCTCCTTTCCTCTCTGAAATAAAAAAATAAAGGGAAAAGAGAAAAGTGGGAGTAACCTGGCCCCTCGATGGGGCTCCCAGGGGTGGCCCTGGGTGCGGGCCCTGCGGTCCCGTGTGGGGCGGGTCGAGGATCTCAGGGGTGACTGCCGGGTGTGAGAGCAGGACCCACCCAGTCCCATCATGGTCACCTCGTGTTACGGGGCGGGGGGCCCACAGTCAGTCTGTCTGTCTGTCTGTCTGTCTGTCTCTCTCTCTCTCTCTCTCTGCCCCTGGTCCCTTCCCGGCCCGCACGCCCTCTGGGGAGCGGTACCTGAGGAGGTTCTGCTCTTGACGGGCTTGGGCGTCGTTGGGGATTTGGTGGGCGACGCCTCGGAGTCGGCCTCGTCACTCTGGCTCTGCTCCGAGTCCGACTCCTCCCGCACGGACACGTCGGAGCCCGGGAGGGGCGGCGGCCTCACGTCTCCCGCACGGTCCCCGGTTTTGGGGTTCGGGCCTGCAGTGGCAGGTGAAGGAGAATTCGAGTGGGGTTTGCCATGGGGGAAGGACGAGAGGCTCCCTTGGGCCCCTCCTCCTGGCGGCTCTGCCCTCCAGGGCCCCCCACACCTGCCGGGCACCCCTGGGAGCGCACTGGCGGTAGAATCTGAGCAGGGGGCCGGGTGGAGGCCTGCGTGTCTGACAGGCCCCCAGGGGGCGCCCCTGGAGTGGGGAGTGTGTGTGTGAGGCCTGCCGGGACCTCACAGGCTCCCCCACACAGGGAGACTCCCGGTCACACACTTTGGGGGAGCTGCACCTGGACGCGTGAGAGAGCTCACGGGACGCCAGGGCCTCTCCTTAGACAACGGTGCCCAGCGTGTGTGCGCACACGTGCACGCACGGAACACACAAACATGTGAACATATACAACCATGAATACTCGTGCACACACACGAGCACAAACTCACGTGCAAACATGAGCAAGCACACATGCAAACACGAACACATGCACACACATGAACACACACATGCATATACAGCACACGAATACACAAAGCACACTAACACACATGCATGCAAACACACCGCCACACACACACACACCTGCACACAATACAAAACATGCATGCACACACGCAAGCACCTGCGCGTGCACACACACACACACACACACACACACACACACTTTGGGGGGCGGAACGAGGTCTGGTGGTGACTGTGGCCTGGCCCCAGAGGTGTTCCTGTAGAGACGGACACCCCAGGGACAGAGGGCCCCCCACTTCTCCGCCCCGCCCCCGGGTCCACTCACTCTGCTTCCCGGGGCCCTGGGGCTCCTCCGGCCTCTCCGCCGCCCCTTCGGCCTCGTCGGCGCCCTTGCCCGCGAAGCCGCCGGACACGCAGAGCTTGCCGGTGTCCAGCGCGGCCTTGCCGAGGGGCGCGGCCGCCGCCAGCTCCAGCGCCTTGCCACCCGTGAGGATGGGGATGTTGAGGGACAGCTTGCGCCGGCGGCTGGGCGAGGCCGTCTTGCTGAGCTGCGACAGCGGGGGCGGCGATGAGAACTTGCGGGTGGCGCGTGGGGACTTGGGGGGGTCCCCGTACAGCAGCTTGTTGTTCTGCCCACTGGCGAACAGGAGCTCCAGCGACCTGTGGGTGGGGGTTTCCCGTCAGGGCACACACGGGTCCCCCGTGCCTGCTGCCCCCCGGGTCTTTCCTGCTCGCAGGGCCGCGGGGGGCTGGGGCTGGGGTCAGAGCCGCTGGAGCAGGTAGACAGGGGTGCGGGTGGAGGGCCGGCCGCATTGGGGACCCTGGAAGGTGAGGCGGTGCAGGAGGCCTGCTCCCCACAGCTGGGGGCCCAGCTCCAGACCCAGGTTGTGCCTGGGGGGATGGGGAGCACAGCACTCACACTGTCCCCACACTGCCCCCAGACTCCGACGGCCGGGCTCCAGGGGGCTCAGCAGGACCAGGGCCCCAGGGCAGGCATCTGCTCAGCCACATACCCCTCTCCAGGCCTCGGGAGGTGCTCCTCCCCGCCCCGCATTGCTGAACACCCGGCTGTGCCCATAGGGGGACCTCTCTCCTCAGAGCAGGATGCGGCTCAGAGAGAGGGAATACCTTCCCTGTCTCCCTTCCTCTCTCTGTCCCTCCCTCCCTCCCTTCCTCCCTCCATCCCTTCCTTTTTCTTCCTTTAAATATTTTCATTGATGTCAGAGAGGGAGATAGAAACATCCATGAGGAGAGAGAATCATAGATAGGCTGCCTCCTGCACGCCCCCCACTGGGGACAGAGCCCGCCACCCGGGCCTGCGCCCGGCCGGAGTCGAACCCTGACCTCCTGGCTCCCAGGTGGACACTCAGCCCCGGAGCCAGGCCGGGCTTTTTCTTTCTTAAACGGGAAGGTGTGCACGCTGGCCCTTGGACAGGGGTGGGCCCAGCTGCACGGAGGGGCTGAGAGGTGAGACGGGGGAGGACAGAGCCAGGTGCCCGCCTGCCGCTGACACCACCGGGAGCCGAGGGAGGAGAGGTCAGGGCCCCCGCTCCTGCTCAGGCCTCTCCGGGGCCAGGAGGGAGCGCGTGGCCCGGGGGGGGGGGGGGCACCTGGCGGGGATGGCGCTGATGGGCCGGGGGGGGGGGCACCTGGCGGGGATGGCGCTGATGGGCCGGGAGAGAGCCCATGGCCGGGGGGGTGGGCACCTGGTGGGGATGGCGCTGATGGGCCGGGAGGGAGCCCATGGCCGGGGGGGGGGGGCACCTGGCGGGGATGGCGCTGATGGGCCGGGGGGGGGGGCACCTGGCGGGGATGGCGCTGATGGGCCGGGGGGGGGGCACCTGGCGGGGATGGCGCTGATGGGCTGGAGGGGGGGCACCTGGCGGGGATGGCGCTGATGGGCCGGGAGGGAGCCCGTGGCCGGGGGGGGGGGGCACCTGGCGGGGATGGCGCTGATGGGCCGGGTGGGGGGGCACCTGGCGGGGATGGCGCTGATGGGCCGGGGGGGGGGGGCACCTGGCGGGGATGGCGCTGATGGGCCGGAGGGGGGGGCACCTGGCGGGGATGGCGCTGATGGGCCGGGAGGGAGCCCGTGGCCGGGGGGGGGGGGCACCTGGCGGGGATGGCGCTGATGGGCCGGGTGGGGGGGCACCTGGCGGGGATGGCGCTGATGGGCCGGGGGGGGGGCACCTGGCGGGGATGGCGCTGATGGGCGGGGGGGGCACCTGGCGGGGATGGCGCTGATGGGCCGGCGGTAGATGGCGATGAGCTTGTCCAGCACCGCGGCGGCGGAGGTGAAGACCCGGTAGGAGTGCAGGAAGGTGTTGAGGAAGTCGATGCTCAGGAAGCGCAAGTCGGTGAGCCGCTCCAGCAGCCGGCCCACGCTGGCGTAGCGGATCTGCAGCACCTTGCACGAGTTCATGGTCTTGCTGAAGCGGATGTCCACGTCGTCGCAGTACAGCGAGGCGTCCGACCTGGGGGGGCGGGGGGCGGGGGGCGCCGGGTGACACCTGGAGGGGGGCGGGGGGCTGGCCGTGGCCCACCCACTGGTCTCCCGATGCACTGACAGCCAGGATGGACAGACAGACGGGGCAGACAGACAGGCGGGGCGGAGAGGCCTGGCTGGTGTGGCTCAGTGGATAGAATGCCAGCCTGCAGAGGGAAGGGTCCCGGGTTCGATTCCTGGTCAAGGCCACATGCCCGGGTTCCAGGCTCCATCCCCAGCAGGGGGCATGCAGGAGGCAGCCGGTCCATGATTCTCTCATCACATGTTTCTCTCTCTCTCTCTCCTTCTCCCTTCCTCTCTGGGAAAAATACACACACACACACACACACACACACACACCCCAGTGGCTGGTGCAGGAAATTCATCCATAGGGTGGTGGGGGGCGGGGGTTGTCCCTCAGCCCTGCCTGCACCCTCTCCAATCTGGGACTCCTGAGGGATCCGGCCTAAAACAGCAGTTGGACATCCCTCTGTCGATCTGGACCGCTGGCCCTAATCACTCACCTGTCTGCCTGCCTGATCGCCCTTAACCACTCTGCCTGCCGGCCTGATCACCACCGCTGACCTCCTGCCAGCCTAACGGCCCCCAGCTGCCCCCCACCTGCTCACCCCCAATTGTCCCCAACCTGCCTGCCTGCTCGCCCCCAACTGACCCCCGGCCGGCCTGATGGCCCACGACTGCCCCGCCTCCGGCCTGATGGCCCCTAACCGCCTCTTCCTTGTGCCGCCCCACCATCACGGCTTTGTCCAAAAGGACGTCCGGAAGTCCCCAGTCCAATCAGCACGTGGTAAGAAAACGAGGAGAGGGGGCCGCCTCCTGCACGCCTGCACTGGGGACGGAGCCCGCAGCCCGGGCCGGCCCGACCGGGTCGAACCCTCACCTCCAGGTTCCTGAGCCGACGCTCAGCCACGGAGCCCGCCGGCCGGGCCCCAACAGCCTCTGCAAACCCCCGGAGCCAAAGCCGTCTTCCACACGGACACGACCCAGCCCTGAGCGCGGGGCTCAGCTGCTTAGAGTCCTCCGCGTACTCTAAGGTCACGGGTTCTGTCCCCGGTCAGGGCACGTACAAGAATCAAGCAACGGCCCTGACCGGTGTGGCTCAGTGGACAGAGCGTCGGCCTGCGGACCGAAGGGTCCCGGGTTCGATTCCGGTCAAGGGCACGGACGTTGGCTGCGGGCACATCCCCAGCAGGGGGTGTGCAGAAGACAGCTGATGGATGTTTCTCTCTCATCGATGTTTCTGACTCTCTATCCCTCTCCCCTCCTCTCTGTAAAAAATCAATAAAACATATTTAAAAAAAAACAAACAACAAACACATCCATCCATCAATGAGACAACACATTGATGTTTCTCTCTCTCCCCATTTCCCTCTCTAAAATCAAGCCTATCTAATAAATGAGTAATATGCAAATTGACCGTGTATTTGTCACACCCACAAGCCAATCAGGAGTGATATTCAAATTAACACCCAACCAAAATGGCTACTGCCCAAGGCCAGAAAAAGCCTCAGCCAGAAGCCTTAGGCCTTGGGCAGGCCGGGGGTGGGGGGTGAGCGGTCAGTAGGACATCCCCTGAGGGCTCCCAGTGTGTGTGAGGGGGCAGGTTGGGTTGAGGGATCTCCCAGTCCCCGAGCAAGAATTTCGTGCACTGGGCCCCTAGTCAATAATAAAAAACCTCACAAAATGCAAACAGGAATAAACTCAAAACACACAACAAACTCCCCAAAGACGAGAACCCGGTGTCCGAGCTGGCCGGCGGTCCCGCCCCCCGCAGTTGGCCCACCCCCCGGCCAGGGCACTCACTTGATCATCTGGGGCACGGTGACCTTGGAGTTCTCCTCAAAGGCGTTCATCATGAGCCCGTTGCACCGGATGTTGTCCACGCACTGGCAGCACAGGAGCCGCGTCAGACCGCCCGCCGCCCAGCGAGAGCCGTGTGCCTGGCCTCCTCTCCCCCCCACCGGCGCCGTCCGTCCGCCCGTCCGTCAGGAATACAGGTCCTAAGTCAGCCCTGCTCGGGGGGCCTCGTGGGGGTCCCCCCCAACCTGCCTGAGCCTCAGTGTGTTTCCCTGCAAAACGGGGGCACCCTGAGGCGGGGCAGTTTGCAAAGTCTGCTTTGCATGGGGAGTACCCACAGGGACCCAGAGACAAGCTACATCTTGGGGGGGGGGGGGCTGTGTGACCTTTCCCCTTTCACTGTCCTCTGCCCCAGGCCCCCATGTTTCCGCCTGGAGAGGGGGTGGAGAAGGGAGGGGGAATGTATGGGTCACACCCCAGAATCCTCTGGTTTAAGGATGCACCTGGTGGCAGTGGGGATGTCTCTGGGGTGAGGCAGACAGGCAGTGCAGTGGGAGGTCAAGGCTGGGACCCCTGCACCCCAGTTTCGCAGCTCACACCCTGGCCCCTCCCAGCCCAGCTCTGGCCACAGCCCTGAAATGCATCACCAGGTTCTGACCCAGAGGCGGGGTTCCCAGACCAGCGTGGCGGTCGGCCCAGGGGATGGGGGTCCGGCCCCGGAGGACACAGCCTGTCCATCAGAACCGCCCAGGGGTGGAGGGGACGGGGGTGGAGGGGACGGGGGTGGAGGGGACGGGGGTGGAGGGGACGGTGGTGGAGGGGCCGGGGGTGGAGGGGCCAGGGGCGGAGGGGACAGAGGTGGAGGGAACAGGGGTGGAGGGGACGGGGGTAGAGGGGACAGGGGAGGAGGGGACAGGGGAGGAGGGGACAGGGGAGGAGGGGACAGGGGTAGAGAAAAAGGGGGACAGGGGTGGAGGGGACAGCGGTGGAGGGGACAGGGAGGGAGGGGTAAGGGGCGGTGGGACCCAGGGAGAGGGGTTAGGGGGAAGAGGACAGGAGGAGGGGCCAGGGGGAGGGGTCAGGGAGGGAGGGGCTCAGGAGGGAGGAGTAGGGGAAGGGGATAGGGGTTATGGGGGGAGGGGTTAGGGAGGCAGGGGCTCAGGGAGGGAGGGGACGGGGGAGGGGCTCAGGTGTGGGAGGGGACAAGGGAGCGGGCAGGAGTAGAGAAAGAGGGGTTATGGGTGGAAGGGCCGTGGAGGGGGGTGGGAGGGGGGGAGGGGCCGGCTCCTGAACTGGCAGCTCACCTGGCTGATGTCGCTGGTCCAGGCGGCTTTCTCCTGCCGAGACGAGGCCACCAGGATGACGGTGAAGGGCGGGGCCCCCTTGGGCTCCACCCCGATCTTGAAGTCCAGGTGGTCCATGTCCTGGCCGGACCCTTTGGCTTCCGGGTGCAAAATACGGGGTCAGTCAGCCAGCCCCGTGGGCGTGGTCGGGCTGGACCGGGACCCCTAACGCTCTGCCTGCTGGGAGGTGGGTGTCCAGGCCACAGGCCTCTGGCTGCTTTGGGGTCCAGGGGAGGGGCTGGCCTCCACCCTCCAGGGCCATACCTAAGCCCAGCCTTTGGGTGAGTGTGTGTATGTGTGTGTATGTGCATATATCTCTCTGTGTGTACATGTGTGTATGTATACTTGTGTATATTTGTGTTTGCAAATGTATATCTGTGTGCGTGTATATCTGTGCATGTATATTTGCCTATGTGTATTTGTGTATGTGTGTGCATGTATATCTGCGTATATATGTGTATTTGTGTGTGCGTGCATGCCTGTACGTGTGTGCATGTATATTTGTGTATGTGCATGTGTATTTGTGTATATCTGTGTGCGTGTATACCTGTGTAGATGTGTGCATGTATATTTGTGTATGTGCATGTGTATTTGTGTATATCTGTGTGCGTGTATATCTGTGTAGGTGTGTGCATGTGTATTTGTGTATATCTGTGTGCGTGTATATCTGTGTAGGTGTGTGCATGTATATTTGTGTATATCTGTGTGCGTGTATATCTGTGTAGGTGTGTGCATGTATATTTGTGTATGTGTATGAGTGTGCATGCGTATTTGTGTATATCTGTGCGGGTATATCTGTGCACGTGTGTGTGCGTGTACAGTTGTGTGCGCAGGTGCGCGTGTAAATGCAGGAGCAGTTCCCACACCCACCTTCCTCCTCCGCGCTCTCGGGCTCCTCCAGCAGCGTGCACTCGATGAGGGACACCACCCCGTTCTGCAAGAGAGCGGCCGGGGGCCCGGAGGGAGGGGTGTGACCGGGTCAGCGGGGTCTGATCCCAGTGGCACTGAAAACACGTGTTCCTATTGATTTCCTCCACCGGTTCCCGTCCCCCAGGAACACCGTGATGAGGGAGAATCACGGGTCAGCTCCCCCTGCACGCCCCCCCGTCCCGGGGATGGAGGATTCCGGCGTTTCCAACGGAGAGATTCTCTCCAGTTATGTGGATCCAAACACGGAGGCAGGGGGGCCGTGGGCCGTGGGCCGTGGGCGAGGTCCGGGCAGTGACGCTGAGAGCCCCGCCCCGCCCACCTCGGTCAGGGGCAGCTCCGGCCCCGCCCACCTCGGTCAGGGGCAGCCCCAGCCCCACCCACCTCGGTCAGGGGCAGCCCCAGCCCCACCCACCTCGGTCAGGGGCAGCCCCAGCCCCGCCTACCTCGGTCAGGGGCAGCCCCCAGCCCCGCCCACCTTGGTCAGGGGCAGCCCCAGCCCCGCCCACCTTGGTCAGGTGCAGCTTCCCGCCCGAGCCCCTTGTGCAGATGATGAGGTGCTTGGAGAACAGGAAGCACTGCCGCTCGCCCTCCTTCCGCAGCGACAGAGACCCCAGGCGGCCCCGCGGGATCTTGCCCTTCTCACTCATGGGCACCTGGATAAGGGACCCTGGGAGCAGAGGAGAGAGGCCCGGCTGACCCCTGACTGATCTCTGGATGACTCCTGACCTCATCTCTAGATTGATCTCTGACCCCTGACCCCGACCCCTAGCTGACCCTGTCTCCAGGTTGCCCCCTGGCTGACCCCTGGGTGACCCCTGACTATCTCTGGCTGACCCCATCTCCAGGGTGATCCCTGACCTCTGGCTGACCCTATCTCCAGGCTGACCCCTGCTGACCTCTGGATGACCCTGACTGACCTTGTCTCCAGGTTGACCCTTAGCTGACCTCTGGCTGACACCATCTCCAGGGTGACCCCTAGATGAGCTCATATCCTGGTTGACCCCTGACCCCCTGGAGGACCTCTGGATGACCCTGACTGACCCTGTCTCCAGGTTGACCCCTGCTGATCCCTGGCTGACCCATCTCCAGGGTGGCCCTGGCCTCAGAGCACCATGAGAGCTTAGGACCAGGGCAAACCCAGTCCTGGCAGCAACCCTGCACCGGGGCCACGTGCTCTAGCCCTTCCCCCTGGTCACTGCCCCCCCAGCCCTGGGGACCCGTGGTCACTCCCCCCCCAGCCCTGGGGACCCGTGGTCACTCCCCCCCAGCCCTGGGGACCCATGGTCACTCCCCCCCAGCCCTGTGGTCACTCCCCCCAGCCCTGGGGACCCGTGGTCACTCCCCCCCAGCCCTGGAGACCCGTGGTCACTCCCCCCAGCCCTGGGGACCCATGGTCACTCCCCCCCAGCCCTGTGGTCACTCCCCCCAGCCCTGGGGACCCGTGGTCACTCCCCCCCAGCCCTGGGGACCCGTGGTCACTGCCCCCCCAGCTCTCGGGACTGGCGGTCACGCCGGCAGGAGCAGCAGCCACAGCGGCTGGAGGGTCCATGCCCCCCGGCCGGGCGCGGGCCCACCTTGCCTCACGAAGGTCTGGCTGGTGTCCAGCAGGATCTCGCAGCCCTCGATGATCATTCGCTCGATGGCCAGGTTCTTGCGGATGTTCTCCGTCTCGCTCACCTCGTCGTGCATGATTCTGCGGGGACGGGCGGGGAGCGGGCGGTCGGACGCAGCACGGGATGGGTGCCAGGCCCAGCCTGGTCCGGGAAGAAAACTTGGCACCCCCAATTCTCAGCAGGAGCTACCCACAAAGGCGTCGGGAGGAGGAAGGATTAACCACTCCCCTGCAGCCTGATTGATGCCTAACTGCTCCCCTGCCAGCCTGTTTACTCCTGACTTCCCTCCCCTGCAGGCCTGGTTGCCCCCAACTGGCCTCCCCTGCAGGCCTTGTCCCCTCCACTCCAAATGCCCTCCCATGCAGGCCTGGTTGTCCCCAAATGCCCTTCCCTGTAGGCCTGGATTCCCCCCAACTGCCCTCTCCTGCAGGTTTTGTACCCCCCAACTGTTCTCCCATGCAGGCCTGGGTCCCCCACAACTGCCTTTTCCTTCAGGACAGTTGCCCCCAACTTCCCTCCTCTGCCGGCCTGCTCATCCCTAACTGCCGTCCCCTGCTGGCCATCTTGTGGTGGCCATCTTGTGTCCACATGGGGGCAGCCATCTTGTGTGTTGGAGTGATGGTCCATTTGCATATTACTCTTATTAGATAGGTTATAAATGTGAGAGGCAGACAGCAGCATGGGGAGGAAGACAGGTTACTGTAGACATTAGCTCATTAACCAGCCCCTCGTCCACCTGACCACCAGCCCTGTCCGCCCACAGAAAAAAACAGACTTTTCTGGTATTTCTGCCCCAGGACCTTTGCACATCCTGTGCAGCGGCCATGCTCGTAATAATGGGTCTGGAATGGCTTATTCCTGGAGGACAGGGCACTGCAGCTGGCTCAGGGAATACGGACTTTGGTTTTTTCTGTTAATTCTGGCTCCTCTGAGAGAGAAGTAGGACACAGGCCCTCCCTCCCAAGCCCCAATCTGAGAACAGACAACAGTCCCTGTCCTGACGGCAGCAATGCTACCTGTGTCCACGAGGTGGCGACATTGACCTGCCCTTTTTTTTTTTTTTTTTTTTTTTACAAACACTGCTGGGTAAATTGTGGGCTGTGCTCAGAGCCTCCAGGAGTTCCCAGGAGCCCCGGGAAAGCAGTGGGCCGTTGGTGGGGAAAGGGGGATCCCGAGAAGCACCCCAGGGCCTTTGCACTTGCTCCTCCCCCTTCGCGCCCTTCGTGGCAATGCTTCCCTCTCCTGGCTCTGGGGCGGCTCATTGGAGGCCGCGGCCACGCAGCCGCTCGGGTGAGAACGACGCCGTTAGCTCTGTGGCCCCGGTGCACCTGGGAGGGAAGCCGGCCGGCGTGGCTTCAGGGGTCGAGCCTTGGCCTAGGAGCCAGGAAGCCAGGGTTCGATTCCCGGTCGGGTTGTGGGCTCGATCCCCCGTTGGGGGCCAGTCTGTGATTCTCTCATCACAGATGTTCCTCTCTCATTCTCCCTTCCCACATCCCCACTGAATTCCCTTATACAGCTGTTTTTAAACTTATTACTTTTAAAAAATACATTTTATTGATTTTTTACAGAGAGGAAGGGAGAGGGATAGAGTTAGAAACATTGACAGAGAGAAACATCCACTAGTTGCCTCCTGCACTCCCCCACTGGGGATGTGCCCACAACCAAGGTACACGCCCTGGACCCGAATCGAACCCGGGACCCTTGAGTCCACAGGCCGACGCTCTATCCACTGGGCCACACAGGCCAGGGCTGAACCGAATTATTACAGGGGGGCCGGGAGGTGGGCTGTGGCTCAGCAGTCTGACCTCAGTGAACCGTAGGGACAGGCAGGTGTGGGAGGGACGCTCAGCACAGCTGGCTCCTAATCGGAGATACTGAGCCCGGGACCCTTCGGTCCAAGGGCCGGGCTCTATCCACTGAGCCAACCAGGCCGGGGCGTCCGGGCACACGAGGGAGGGAGCCGGCACCTCAGCCCCTGATCGGAGACGACACAGTGGGCAGCACGCCGGGCGAGGGAAGGGCCACATTCCTGGGCAGCTTGGTGCTCCCTGCCCGTGTCCGCCCGGTGCTCACACCTGTGCCCTCCCTGTGCCCTCCCTGCCCCTGTGTCTCCCGGTGCCCATCCTCGTGCCCATCCTTGTGCCTGCTGTATCCCTGCCCCTGAGCCCTCCCTGTGTCTTCCCTGCCCCTGCCCCTGCCCCCTCCTTATGCCTGCCCGCTTCCTGCACCCTTCCTGTGCCTGCCCTGTGCCAGGTCCCCTCAGGGCCAGGAGCCCCCGTAGGAACGTGTGGGATGCGGTACCAGTTCATGGCCCCTCCTCCCTGCACGCCCTCCCTGACTCTTCTCCTCGGTTCGCCCCACCCTGACTCGCCCTGTCTCTGCCCCCACACGGGACCCGTCAGAAACCCCAGAATCAGACCCCTGCCCACCCCCTGTGGTCGGTGCAGGCAGCGCCCCTCCCTGGTCGCCCGCCCCTGCCTGCCACAAGCCGGCTTCAGAGCTGAGAGGGGCCTGCGCGAAGGGGGCTTTGGGCACCGGATGGCCTGCCCGGGCCCCTCGGGGGGATGCTGACCTCGAAACGGGAGCCATTTCGGCCCCTCCTGGGACCTGGCCCGTGTGCTGGCCTCCATGGGGCCATGTGGGCCTGAGCTGTGCGCCAGGCACGCCCCCCATCCTCCCTGCACAGGAGCTCCCCGGGCTCGGCACTGCGGGGGTCAGGGGTTCCGGGGCGGGGGGCTGGCTCACCGGGACAGCTCCTCCAGCTTGGACTTGGCATAGTCCAGGCTGTTGCGCTCCACGTGCTCGTAGGGGGTGTGCGCCAGCAGCTCATGCAGCGTCAGGATGTACCGGGGGATCTGGGGGGGACAGAGCGTCAGGATTTACCGGGGGATCTGGGGGGGGGAGACAGAGCGTCAGGATTACCCGGGGGATCTGGGGGGGGACAGAGCGTCAGGATGTACCGGGGATCTGGGGGGGACAGAGCGTCAGGATGTACCGGGGGATCTGGGGGGGACAGAGCGTAGGATGTACCGGGGGATATGGGGGGGACAGAGCGTCAGGGATTTACCGGGGGATCTGGGGGGGAGACAGACGACAGGAGGTTACGGGGGTTCTGGGGGGGACAGGAGCAGGTCAGGGTTTACGGGGGATTGGGGGGGGACAGAGCGTCAGGACATTACGGGGGGATCTGGGGGGGACAGAGGTCTGGTGTACCGGGGGATCTGGGGGGGGGGGACCGAGCGGTAGGATGTACCGGGGGATCTGGGGGGGACAGAGGTTAGGATGTTAACGGGGATTGGGTGGGGACAGAACATCAGGAATTACCGGGGTATCTGGGGGGGGACAGAGCGTCAGGATTTACTGGGGGATTGGGCTGGGGGGGGACAGAGTGTCAGGATTTACAGGGGATCTGGGGGGGACAGAGCGTCAGGATGTACCGGGGGATCGGGGGGGGGGGGGGAGGACAGAGCGTCAGGATTTACCGGGGGGATCTGGGGGGGACGAGCGTCAAGATGTACCGGGGGATCTGGGGGGGGCAGAGAGTCAGGATTTACAGGGGATCTGGGGGGGACAGAGCGTCAGGATGTACCGGGGGATCGGGGGGGGGGACAGAGCGTCAGGATTTACCGGGGGATCTGGGGGGACAGAGCGTACAGGATGTACCGGGGGATCTGGTGGGGGGGGGGACGACAGAGCGTTCAGGATTTACGGGGGATCTGGTGGGGGGGAGAGCGTCAGGATTTTACGGAGGGATCTGGGGGGGGGGGGGGGACAGAGCGTCAGGATTGCTATACGGGGGATATCTGGGGGGGGAAGAGCGTCCAGGATGTACCGGGGGATCTGGGGGGGGACAGAGCGTCAGGATGTTACAGTGGGATCTGGGGGGGGACCGAGCGTCAGGATGTTTAACGGGGGATCTGGGGGGGGACAGAGCGTCAGGATTGTACGGGGGATTGGGGGGGACAGAGCGTCAGGATGTACCGGGGGATCTGGGGGGGACAGGAGCGTCATGATTACTCGGGGGATCGGGGGTGGACAGAGCGTCCAGGAAGGTTGTACCGGGGGATTGGGGGGGACCCAGTAGGTCAGGATGTACCGGGGATTGGGGGGGGGGACGAGCGTCAGGATTTCCCGGGTGGATCTGGGGGGGGACCGAGCGTCAGGATTGTACGGGGGATTGGGGGGGGAAGTAGCGTCAGGATGTACTGGGTGATGGGGGGGACAGCATGTCAGGAAGTAAGAGGGGATCTGGGGGGGGACAGAGCGTAGGATGTTAGGGGGATCTGGGGGGAAGAGGTCAGATGTCCGGGGGATTGGGGGGGACAGAGCGTGTCAGGATGTACCGGGGGATTGGGGGCGGACAGAGCGTCAGGATGTACCGGGGATCTGGGGGGGGGGACTGAGCGTCAGGATGTACCGGGGATCAGGGGGGGGACAGAGCGTCAGGGATTGTACCGGGGGATTGGGGGGGGACCGAGCGTCCGGATGTACCGGGGGATCTGGGGGGGGCCAGAGCGTCAGGGATGTAGGGGGATCTGTTGGGGGGACCAGAGCGACAGGATGACCGGGTGATTCTGAGGGGGGACAGAGCGTAGGATTGTCCGGGGGATTGTCTGGGGAGGGGACAGAGCGTCGGATGTAACCGGGGGGGTATCTGGGGGTGGACAGAGCGGTCAGGCTGTACGGGGGATCTGGGGGGACAGAGCGTCAGGATGTACGGGGGATTGCTGGGGGGGACAGAGCGTCAGGATGTACAGGGTCTGGGGGGGGGACAGAGCGTTCAAGGATATACGGGGGACTCTTGGGGGGGGGACAGAGCGTCAGGATTTACCGGGGGTCTGGGGGGGGGGGACAGAGCGTCAGGATTTCCCGGGGGATTGGGGGGGGCAGGGTCAGGATGTCCCGGGGGATCTGGGGGGGAAGAGCGTCAGGAATTTCCGGGGGTTCTGGGGGGGAAGAGCAGTAAGGATTTCCCGGGGGATCTGGGGGGGGACAGAGGTCATCTGGAGGTACGGGGATCTGGGGGGGAAGAGCCGTCAGGATGTACGGGGGATCTGGGGGGGGGACAGAGGTCTAGTTTACAGGGATATGGGGGGGGACAGAGCGTCAGGATTAAACGGGGGATCTGGGGGGGGATGAGGTCAGGATGTACGGGGGATATGGTGGGGGACAGAGCGTCAGGATGTACGGGGGATCTGGGGGGGGGAGAGAGTCAGGAGTACGGGGGATCGGGGGGGCAGAGCGTCAGGGTGTACGGGGGATCTGGGGGGGGACAGAGCGTAGGCTTGTACGGGGGATCTGGGGGGGACAGAGGTAGGATGACGGGGATTGGGGGGGGACAGAGCGTCAGGATTGAACGGGGGATTGGGGGTGACAGAGGTCAGGCTGTACCGGGGGATCTGGTGGGGACAGAGGTTCAGGATGTAGTGTGATTGGGGGGACAGAGCGTCAGGATGTCCGGGGATCTGGGCGGGGGGGACAGAGGCGTCAGGATGTACCGGGGGATTCAGTGGGGGGGGGACAGGAGCGTCAGGATGTACCGGTGG